>VZRU01001184.1:24484-90708 GCA_013398155.1 Pedionomus torquatus | reverse complement strand
TCTTGTATAAAAAAGAGTAAATAAGGCAAGATGTCCTCAGAAGTTGTAGAAAAGTGTAAGGTATTGATTTACATTGTTAGTTGCCTTGTAGCATTAATAAATGGATCATAAAATAAACACCTGTGTCCTAACTGTCTTTTGTGAAAAAACCCAGGCTCCTAATTATACATTCTGGGATAGTCAGAGCTGTGCACCAGAAGAAAAGCTTTTGCACTTATACTGACCCTGTTGGGTATTCCTACAGATTTGTGTAATGCGACCAATGATAGTACTTTAAAAATTTAATATTTTTTTTTTTTAAATAATCAAATGAATCATGATAAACAACACAATTAGGAGTTTCTTATACAATTTCATTTAAGTGTGAATGCTTTTGCCTTTTAGGTGGGAGGGGAAGAGGGGTTGGGACCTTTCAGAGGACCGTTTCTTGGAACTTGGAACTCATGGTTGATGATGGGTGCTAACTTTTATTTCTATTCTGATACACTTACTGGCATTGTTACATTCTGCCATGGCAGGAGTTCAAGTGGGAAGTGAAGCTTTTGTGTGAGAAAAAGAGAGGTTAACTACACTTATATTGGGGGCAGCTTTTGCTTTGGAAAACAGTGGCAGGCTTTGTAGTTTAATCTTTTGGAGTACTGCCTGTTACTACCTTCTGACGTACATCGTTGGGCTAAGAAGAATCGATGCTCAGTGGTGCATGAAAGTCCAACATGTCAGTTGTAGCTATACATAATACCACTGTCTCACATGCAGGCAAGGCTGTTAATACTTAACACGGTATTGTACCCTATAAGGAAAAATTGAATACTGGTAACTTCACTCATTTTGAATGTTTATACACATTCCTTTGAAAAAATACTAGATCTAAGAATAAGGTAATACTAAGACAAAATGCTCAAACTGATGAGCATTGCAGAGCAAAATGCTGCAGAGATAAGGATTCAGGACTCCTGTGTATTGGGGAATGGTCCCGGACATCTGTCTATAGTTAGGGTTTTGTTCAAATTACATACCTTGTTGGGCAATTGCTTTAACTTGCCTACACCAGGCACCTGGGGTAAAGGGTACTGGAAAAGCAGAGAATCTCCTCTTTTGGAGATTACTCACTTGCAAATAATCCTCCATACTAGTGAGGAGACCAATCATTTTAGGGTTCAAAGAATTTTTCTTAAGCACACGCATCTGTGGGAGGACATAGGTATTGTTCAGTTGCTTAACAACCTTCTGTAGCTAATGGTCTGCAGTGAAACAAATCAGTAGCATACAAAAGTGTAGTGAAATGTATAAGACACAGAAAGTATAAGGCAGTCCAGTTCCTAGGAAATATGGCAACAAAGCAGCCACAGCCAATCTTTGTTGTCTTTCTTGCTGTAGCTTCAAATTACGATGTACTCACATGTCTTCTGAAAATGTCATAGCTCACATGGTAGCAATGTTTTTTCCTGCAAATGAAAGGCTATGGTTCTGGAAAACAATTGTAAGTTTCCAATCCAAACAAGCTCTCTTGTTTGAAAAGTCACTTTTTTCCTAACCAAACCCATTAAAATAGTGATTATTGAATATATGTGACAAAATCTTTAATACAAGCTCTTCTTTATATTCAAATGAATAAGGCAATTTTTGGCCAAAACCCCCTCCACTTTCTGTAGTCTTAAGGAAAATACACGTCTGTCGGTGCAATCAAGGCATTCTGTTTGAAAAGGAGGGGAAAGGATGTAGTGTTTCTTGTTTCCTTATTTAAAACTCTACATTTTTTAACTTAGAGGAAAATAAAACAAAACTAGGAGTTTAGCAAAATATATTCATAAAAGATACTCTTCAAAGCAACTAAATTAAGGCTGCTAGTCATATGCCTGCCTGTTTTGAGAGTCTTTCATAGTTCCATTTGACCTTTCATTCTTGCATTAAATGCTATCTTGTTAAGAACCAGTCTGGAAGAAAATATTTTAATACTTTTCTTTAGCAGGCTTCAACTACAGAAGTACAAGTTGGGTCCATGAGACTGACACAAGATCCAATTCAGGTAAGATGCTTGTTCAGTTTCTTGATGCAGTCAATTCAGTGTTAAAGGGTGAAGAAAATAAGGTTCAACCCCTGCAGTAAAGTATGATGTTTTCATTTTTCTTGTGCAAGGACTGTGAGATGGATAATTGGTGTTTTGGTTTATCTGATTGCTTGTGAAGAGATCTAACATAAATTAACTTGGTAAACAAGGTGCTTAGATTTCCACTAACATCGAATCATTCCTTTTATATGTCCTGCTAAGAGGCATGTGTGTGTGTGCATTAGCAAGGGAAAGGGCTGCCTCTGTGGATGTTAAAAACCATTCAGTTCTGATATACCAGAGCAGAGAGCTCCATTATAAAATTTAGGTACCCAGCAAGTTTTGCTGGGTTTTGCACAAGAAGACAGAGGACTGTAGAAGATAACCATGCAGGACCTCAAGTGAAGCAGAGAGCAGACCTTAAGTAGAACAATTAACTGAAGAGTTCTCCATAAAGACTTTGTCATACAGTAACTTATTTACAGTAAAGGGAAAACATTTTATGTAAACCGACCTCCTTTATTTGTGGAACACATTACCTCAGCTAATTTGGCAAGTATTTTGCACATCCACAGATTTAAAAAATGTGTGTTAATCTTTTATTCCATCTTGACAATGGAGTTACAGTGTTCTGTGCAGGGCAAACAGCTACTGAATATCACATCTCAAATGTCTATTTGTGGGTACTTAATCGTGTTCACAACTTAGATTCTTAAAACTATTGCCACCAGCATTTTTCCTACTGATGTTCACTTTATTCTGGTGCATGTTTTATGCTGTTATGGGACAGCTGTGCCAATCTCAAAATGGCCTGTAGTTTTTTGGCTGAGAGGTGACTTTACTTGCAACTGTGACCGGCCATAAACCATTTAATAGATTCCTCACTGGGCTTTATCACCATCTGTGTTGGAGGACAAATCTGGTTTGGTTTGTACTAGACCATGACCGAGGTGCTGCTGACCTTAAGGGGCAGGGGAAAGAGTCCAAAGCAAACCTACCAGCTCCCACCCTCCAAACACCCCTCCCACACACAGCTTTTACTTCTGCCCCAATTTTGTACCAAGGCATGTAAATAGGCTTGGTTTTGTTCTGAGACCTTAGAAATGACCATGATAAAAGTGTGTATAAATGCACTTTCTCCACATGACACAGGAGAAAGGTGGATTTTACAAGTGTTTATTGCACATAAGAAAGCTGTCTTACCCTTTGCCAGAAGTGTTTACCAGGGCTGATACAAGTTTGGATTTGTTCCCCATTCAAATTTTCTCACCTCTTAGCACGTTCATTGGCCATCAGCTCTTTCACTGTGTTGATGTCAAACTCCATTTCTGTTCTGGTGATGGTGATCTTCCCTGTTGCAATGCAAATGAAGCATGATGATGCACAGTGTTTTACTGCTCCCCCATCCAGACTTTTAATTTTCAGTGTAACAAGATCTCCTCCCTACCTTTATTCAGAGCCACTATATGTGTTCCAGCTTAAAACTCTCTTGCTGGGTACAATAGCATAAAAATAATAAAGTAACTTTATTTTTACTTCTTAAGTTGCTGTTTGATATTTTCTAATTGCATTTACATTTCTAATTTTCTATTGCATGTTGCAATCCTTTATTTCTAAACTGGGCATGCTGAGAAACAGAAGATATCAATAACCGTGGCCCCAAAACCCTGTTTTCTGAACTACGCTGTACCTTATCAAACTAAGAACAAAACAAAACCAACAGCAGCTGGTACCAAATAAAAGATTTCATCAGAGTAGGGACTTTACCCAAGTATCCACAGACAAAGAATGCACCTCAATAATGCTTTGCAACATTTTGATGGCTGGAAAAAAATCAAGGATTAGATAGAGTGACAACAGTTACGCTGGATGTTAAGCATCAGTAACTCTACTTATTGCTATCTGCAATTAAAAATATTTTTAGTAATAAATTGAAACCTCTCAAGTTCTTTCTTAAGATTTATAGAAATTCCAACCTATAATTTTCTTCCACTGTTTAATGAAACCTTAACAGGTTGTCCTGCTACAGTAACATTAGTTGATTTGTTTATTGTCTAGAATCCAGCAATCAGATAAGACAAAGGTTATGGTCAATTTTTCTGTCTTCTAGACTGATGATGTTATATCTCACATGGTGACACCAAAGCTACATAAAGCAGCACAGATGAAAGGTTATTGATCTTTCTAATGGATATTTGGGGCAAAAATTTTCATATTGTGCTCAGACAGGTTGTTTCAGTAAAGTCAGGCAATGACTTTTATTTGTGAAATCAGCAGAACTTTGCTTTATACCTAGATTATTCTCTGGCTGCTGCCCTTTTGTGCAATTTGAATAGCTGTGGATAAAATTTTGATTTTTTGAGACCTTTCTTTTTCACAGCTTATTGGCACTAAATTAACCTTTTCCTTCATCTTTCTGACAGGGTGGCATGGGAAGCGATCAGTTGCTATGATAAATATGTGCAAATTCTGAAGGGGATTGTCTACATGGCTTCTGTTACTAGCTGTGTAATTTGGACATTAATAGTATAGGTATTGTAGTGGAAGAATGAAAAATTTATTCTCCCCTAAACCCAATCTTTCTTTCACACAAGAAGCACACAAATGCAGCTGTTTTCAGCCTATATTTTGTGTGTCAGTTAGTAAACAGACTTTCTACAGCATCAATTTCATTTTTAGAACAGTGCCTCAGCACGCATCCTACCTGATCTTCTGTGAGTATCGTGTAATCATGGAATTGTCAGAGTTGGAAGGCACTTCTAGAGATCATCTAGTCCAACTCCCCTCCTAAAACAGGGGAGTAGTTCCTTAGGTGTATTTAGGTGTAGTCCTTCAGTGTACTCCTTAAGAGTAACTCCTTAAGCGTTCAGCTGAAGTTATCAAAACTGCCTCATGTATTTAAATAATTAGGAACATTTTCTTGACTAAAAATTGTCATGTTTCAATAATTTTTCCCCATACCCATCACTGTCCGTACCAGCTTGTCTGTTATCCTTTTCAGTTTTGAAAGAATATGGGTTAACTCCATTTTTGTTGTACAGCAAAGGAGAAATAACAAATAAAATTCATTCTGCTGTTTGTTGTTTTAAGTGTTTGTCCCTGAAGAGTGATAATTAAGGCTGTTGCATTTCAAACAGTTCATTACAAGTGCATGTAGCTAGGATGGCCTGATGAGAGCGGCTATCCACCTACACTGGGTGGCTGCTGATTGAATTTGAACATGAGTTAGAAGAGACTCATCATCTGGCAGCTAGTATTGTCCTAAATGTCAGTCCTACACAGTTAATTATTGGTTATCTATAGATAATCTCTCTGTCTATTACAAAAGGTGTGCTGCTTCATCAGCTGTTTCACAGTCTGTTATTCAATCTTCCCACTTTCAAAGCAGACTCAGTCTTCTGTAGAGCAGAAGCGTTTGTCAAGACTTGCACCATGCAGAGAAATATTTTGTATGTATACTGTGGTGACCCTGTTTTTGCATGCTTTGCAGGTTTTGTTGGTCTTTGCAAAAGAAGACAACCAGAGTGATGGGTTTTGGTGGGCTTGTGACAGAGCTGGATACAAGTGCAATATTGCCCGGACTCCAGAGTCAGCACTTGAATGTTTTCTTGATAAGCACCAGGAAATAATTGTTATAGATCACAGGAACTCCAGATATTTTGATGCAGAACACATCTGCAGGTAACCTAAACGACCATATGCTTCTCTTCAACATCAAGAGATTTTTTGTACGAGGCAAAACCTCCTAATTAAAAAAAAAAAAAAAAATAGGGGGGTAGGGGGGACCCAAACAAATAAAAGAGCCCCCAAAATTATAGTATAGCAGAATTTTGGAAACTGAGGCCGGAATGTTCGTATACATTTTTAAGAGGAGAACAACATGAAAAATGCGCTTTTAGCAAAGCTGAATTATAGAGTTCTCTCTTTAGATCATGGGCTTCTATCAGAACATAAGCTAGAGCTGCTGTGAAATTATTCTCTGCCATATGTGCCTGCCTCTTTTCTGGGTTACTACTGTGGCAAAATTTGAAACTGCAGGGCTTCAAAGGAATGTGCTTGTTTGTCTGCTGGGTCAGGCACTTCCACCACATCACAGAAATTCTCATCACCCTTCTGGTACTCATGAATGTTTCAGTGGCTCTAAGGTTGCAAGTGCTTGGTATTGTGATTCTTTGCTAAAGTGCACCATTTCAGCTGAAGCATACTTTTTGTACCATACACCATACTAGGCTTCTCAGTACATCACGAGCTGAAATTTGCCACATGTATGACAAGGAGTATTTCAAAGCTCAAATACATGTAGTGATGGAAGTCTTCTAAAAGACCAATAAAAAAATATAAATCCTCTTTATTCAGGACATCATGAAATGATTGAAAAAAATTATCTTTAACCAATAAAGGGTGAATGGAGTGTTCTTCTGGTAGCTGGCCATATTCCTTTCAGTTTCTCAATAATACGGAAAGTGGTAAAATTTTGTTCATTCAGCATTTCATAAATTGTAGTCTATATTTGTTATGCCTTCTTTCCTTATGTGTGTACCCCAGAAGCACTTTCCACCCTCTGAAGAGAATTTCACAATATCTAGGAGAACATCTGGGAGAAGGTGGTGGAGATACTTGCTCAAATTTTCTAATGGGTGTTGAAAATGCATTGTACAGATTGACCTTTCTCAGTTTACACATTTGGGGCAGTTTGCTCCCAACAAACTAAGTAAACAGGTTAGCAGGTTATAAGAGTGAATTTAAAGAGCTGCTGCTCATGCCCTGCATTTTTTGAGCTCTTGCCTCTTCGCTGCATTGAGCAAAATCTGGGGAATCTGTTATCAAAGTGGATATGGATAATCTAAAGTGTAAGAGGTCAGTTTTGGCAGTGTGATACCCTATTTTCTAGCCTCAATGGTTTCTTTCAGTCCTGTTTTTCATTTCTGTTGTCTATGAAGATATTTGGAATAGCACTGAAAAAGTATGTGGTGTAACTGAGAAATTTTCATCTCCTCAGGTCAATTCGTGCCACAAAACCATCAGAGCACACTGTAATACTTGCCGTGGTTCCATGCACGTAAGTGTTATTGTTTTGTGAATGATTTTTATGTTACTTTGTAAGAATGTTGTGTATAATAGCTACCTAAAAATAGAAAGTATCTTACTACCATATAGAGTAAGTTTAATATAACTTTACCTGAAATGTTTCATGTATTTTTATTTGACAGCTTTCCATTTATCCAGACTAGTACTATCCCTGTCACCTCAACTCACCAGAACGTTGTTCTGAAATCCTTTCTCAGTAATTCCTACCTCATGTATCCAGGCAGAATTCTTACTGACTTAAATATATTTTTATCAAACACCTTCAAAAAGGGGACCTTTCCTGTTTCTGTTAAAACTCCTGCACATTGCTGAATCATTCTAATTTTATTAATTTCCTAGCTCAATTAAAATATTAGGAAATAGAGATGCAGGGAAAGAAATATCTCTGCCAAGATTAGAAAATAGATTAAGACTGCTGCTGAGCAAGGCTTTACAACTTGCTTCACCTTTTACTTAATAACACCTTTCTAGATTCTTTCTCATAGGATGTCACAGGATATCTTATATCTTCTTCATACTTTATTTTTGTAATGCCCTTGTGTTTCTGCAAAGAGACACATGACTTCTGTAGAGTATCTGCTAGGTTTGCTGTAGGAATATCTATCAGGTTGTACAATAGCCGCACACAACTATAAAAGGAGACCATAGCATCAACTTCACTAATAGTATGTTTTTATGTATGTATTTTATGCAAGAGTGTTCTCACTGCATTCGCTATGTTTACTATACTATATTAACTGTATCAAATCAATAGCATCCAATTCCTGAATGGTGTGTGATCATACAGCATGCCAGTTCTGTTTAATATCTTTATTAATGATGTGGATGAGGGGATTGAGTAAGTTTGCAGAAGACACAAAGCTGGGTGAGGGTGTTGCTCTGCTTGAGGGTAGGAAGGGTCTACAGAGGGATCTGAATAGGCTGGCTCAATGGGCCAAGGCTAATTGTATGAAATTCAACAGGGTCAAGTGCTGGGTCATGCACTTGGGTCACAACAACTCCATGCAGCGCTACAGGCTTGGGGAAGAATAGTTGGAAAGCTACCTAGCAGAAAAAGACCTAGGAGTGTTGGTCAACATCCAGCTGAATGTGGCCTAGCAGCATGCCCAAGAAGGCCAACAGCATGCTGGCTTGTATCAGAAGTAGTGTGGCCAGCAGGATGAAGGAAGCAATTATTCCCCTGTTCTGGGCACTGGTGGGGTCCCACCTCAAATACTGCATTCAGTTTTGGGCCTCTCACTACAAGACAGGCGCTGAGGTGCTGGAGCATGTCCAGAGAAGGACAATGGAGCTTGTGAGGGGTCTAGAGCCCAAGCCTTATGAGGAGAAGCTGAAGGAACTGTTTTGGGGTTTTTTTTGGCCTGGAGAAAAGGAAGCAGAGGGGAGATCTTATGGCTCTCTACAGCTACCTGAAAGAAGGTTGTGGCAAGGTGGGTGTCATTCTCTCCTCCCAAGTAACAAAGAAAAAGACAAGAGGAAACAGCCTCAAGTTGCAGCAAGGGAGGTTTTGATTGGACAGTAGGAAACATGTCTTCACTGACAGGGCTGTTAAGCATTGGAATGGGCTGCCCAGGGAAGTGGTTGAGTCACCGTCACTGGAGATATTTCAAACACATGTAGATATGGTGCTTAGGGACATGGTTTAGTGGTAAATTGACAGTCTTAGGTCAACAGTTAGACTTGATGATTTTAAGGGTCTTTTCCAACCTAGATGATTCTATGATTCTATGATTTCGTTTTGTAGATCTGCTGACCAAGAAGAGACTTCTGTTCTTCCACTTCTTAATGCAGGCTTTGATAGGGTATGTATAAATTACATATGCAATATAGTAACCATGATGCTTCATAAATTACAGACACTTCTGTTTCCTTAAATTGAAAAATGTACATTTGCTTCTGTCAAAAGTGTATTAATGAAAAATGAGTAGCAGTTGACCGTGTTTTCTTTTCTTTTCAATAGTGTATCCAAGACATTTAAGATATAAACCAACCTGTGATCTAGCTAATCCCTTCAGAATAAGCAGCAATACTGAGATTAATTTCTTGTGGTCTGAATGAGTGGTGTGTGGGTTTTGTTTATGGCTGCATTAAAAAAACAATGATGGGGGTCCCTGATTAATGTGGGCTGTGTATTGTAGTCTGCTGAAACTTCTGACATCTCTGTGTGCCTCAGACTGCTGGGATGCTTCTTCTAAGGGGATAACAAGCCTAGTCCAGCTTCTCCTGATGTGAAGAAGAATTTAATCTTTTTTTCATAAGGTCTGTTGTGTTGACTTGCACCTGTTCCTCTCAGGACAATGTTAGACTGTCTCCCATACCAGCAGCAGAAGAGAACTGTTCATACTGTTTCTCAAAAGAGCTTAGTGGGAGAAACCAGAAAAGCAGGAGTTCTCAGCCCTGAAAATCTGTATCTGGTTGCTTACCCTCTTCCAACCTTTGTGTGAGTGGCTTTGGATAGATATTAATATCATGTTAACGTAATATAAATCAGCTGTAATGTTAAAGTTAGCCATTCATAAGGAAGATTATATATTGAAGCACAATATACATATAAGAACAGACCAGTGAGTACTGTAGTTAGAGAGAATTAACTACATATAGTTATGACAATTGACTGTAGTAAGGAAAATCAGAGAAGGAAGAGAATTAACCTAGGCAGAGTCTCATGCTAACATGCTCACACTGAGTCCAGTATCTGGACTAACACATGTTTAGTTTGATTTTCTGTACAAAGCAGAGTGTGCGCCAGAGTTACCATCTGTAGAACACCTCAATAAAGATGTAATAGATCTTGTCTTTTCTGCAAGGGTACTATGGGAGCAAAAGCATTAAAATCAAAAGCATTTCTGAAGTGCTTAGATGCTCTGAAAAATGGAAAAGTTGAGGCTAAGACAAAGGGCAGCCCAAGAACACCAATGTTTTCGTAGTTTAAAAAAAAAAAAAAAAGTATTTCTTCTCAAGTCTGATGTTTTATTTGGAAACAATGCAGGCCAATATGTTTGTGAGGTAAATTGTAACTGTAGGTGTAGTACTGAGTAGAGGCAGAGGAGACACTACTGCTCTGAGACACATCTCAGGGCACACTGGCTGCTTAGGAAAGTAAAATCTTTTTGCACGTGACAGCTGCTCTAACTGTCCCCAAATTATCAGAGAGCTTGCACAGTATAGCAATTCCCTCTTGGATTTATTTCCAAGCCTTTAAAACACATCTGATGTCAAAGATCCTATTTTCACAGTGGGATGGACATAGGAATTATTTCTACTTGGATGGGGATCTGCAGGGATTAAATCCATTAACAGAGAAAACCTGCCCCCCTGCCCCAAACAAAGACTTTAAAATACCTTTCTTCAAATAGAGAGACAATATTTGCAGGGCATCTGTTCCCCAGCAGCTAAAAGGAATTTATTTTTGGAAAATCATATCTGCTCAAATTATAAGATTCTCTTCACTATTTTCATTTTTACAGTCCATCCATTCTGACAGCCTTTTTTTGCATTATCTCTGCTCGTTGTATCAGTATTTGCCCTATTTTCACCTATTGTCTTCCTCCTTTTCCCTTGACAAATCACTGAATGCAGTCACTCTGTCTGGTGGAGACTGTCCTCTAAATGCCTCTTCGACTTAATTAGTAAAGAGTCCGAGCCAATTTGTCACCTTTTTGTAGAGTTTTGTAGACTTTTTACATTAGATTTGGCTCTAAAAACTCTAAGGAACTCTTCATCATTTTTGAGGGATATGCTTGCACATAACCATAATTAATTGGGTTTTTTTTTTTGTGCAATGAATAGCAGATTATTCTGCTTTAAAATGTTCTGTTACCTTCATATGTACTTATGGTAATGTTTTTCTATATGCATACCTGTAATATATATTGTAACTATTCCTAAAGAAATCACTTCTCATTTCTCCTAATGAAATCAGTGATCACTGATCACTATCGAGATCTGGATCACTATGATCACTAAAGAGTTTTAAGAACAGACAGAGATTTTGGGAGTCTTTTCTGTTAATTTAATAGATTCCTTTGGTATTTTTCTTCATGCTGAATTATTCCTGTTTTTTCTTCCTTCTTCTCAAGGAAGTTGATTTTATTACATCTGATTTTTCAATTTATTTTTTGCTTATATCATTTATAGCTCTTGTGTTGGTGTTTCAATGGTGTTGTTAAAGCAGTGCATTTATTATGCTGATTTTTCTTTTTTCTTTCAGCGTCATAAATCTAATAATGATGGCCTACTTAGGAAGGACTAATTTAAATAAGTGATTTGGCTTCCTGACTCACTTTTAACTATGATTTAAACTAGCAAACAGGGTACTTTAATGTTTACAGTTACAATATTGTCTTGTATTTTGAAATTGACTACTTTTCCTGAGCAAACATTGACTCTTGGTGACCAGTTACTCTTAAAACTTTCTGGTTTGCAACAAAATAAATCTTTAATATTAGCCCTAGTACTTCTTGCTAAGCAAGAAGAATGATTCATTTCTACTAGCTGATGACACCTGTGGCTTGTGTCAACCTCTGCGTAGGACGAGTGTGGAATCCAATTAGAATGAAATAAAATGTAATTTAAGAGTATACATTGGTTAAATCAAAATGTATTGTATAAATACAAAACTTTTTAAAAAGAAAGTGTTGTTGTCTGCCTTTTAATACTTGAGAGTTAATAGATCTTCATCTTCTCAGCCTCATTTAGATGACAGTTTAGAAAAAGGGATTTTTTCCTGCTTTTTTCAGGTCCCTGTTGATTTCTCAGCTTTGAATGAGTCAGTGAATGAATGACGTTAGTACTACAAACTTAAATAAAGAGATTCTGTGCATCTGCAGAGGACTATACAACAGTTAAGAGCAGGTTTAGCACTCTGCAAGTCTTGGTTAATAATCAAAGATTTGTGCCAAGTTAGTGGTTGGCTTTTGCCAGTAAACAGCAGTGGTTAGATTTTGTCACTAAATGCAACTTATAAAGAGTTTTGGTACGGTCTAGTAAGTTTAGTTTGTAAAATAGGTTGCCATTGTTGTTAAATTGTGTATTATGGAACATTTAAAAGAGCACCCTAAAAGTGAAAATCTAAATCTACAGCGGTGTAGAAGACAATTTCGTTGGCAGCCAGTATATTATACAAAAACACAACACCGTTTACACCTTTGCATCTGCCACTTTGACATTGTGCTTCTTGATTTCCCATGCATTCACTTAGTGTGTGAAGTGAGAGTTACAGAAATATTTTAAGATCTTAACATTAGGGAGTTAAGCAGACCCGTGTCAACAGTTATTTTTTACTTCGTTTTTTTACATTTCGATAGCAGTTTGGGATCAAGCCACTAGTCCTAAAACCACGTTTTTTTACTTAGGAGGGAAGCACAGATTTCTTAAAAGCTGTTCTTTGTTCCTTGGAGGTTTGAGCACTGCCTCCTGACTCTGCATGCAGCTGTGCTGTGAGAACTAGTGACAACACATGGTATCATCTGTGAAAATTAGAGTGGGTACACATATTTATAAAGGAGTAATTTAGCTCTTCACAGTAGAAGTTTTCTGATGAGCAGTAAACTTTAACTGAAGTCAGAGAATCTACCTCTGTGTCAACATAAAGTGAATGATTTCAGCAATATCAAGCACAAGAACTTTCAGCTTACCTTTGTCTAACAGAGGACATTCTCTCATTTCTGAAGTATATAAAAGTTTGTTAACTGTTATCAGTATGTTCCTTTTATGCTTTTCTGCACTTCTGAATTCACAGTAACAGTTCAGTGAGTTTACTTGTGGAGCAAAGTTGCATCATTTTCTGAACTTCAGCTGCAATATTTGCTTGAAAAAATTTAAATGCCTATTTATTTATTTATTTATTTATTTTCTAGCATGAATGTTTTGTGTCTCTAAGGTATTTCATTTCCATTCTGGATAAAGTATAGATGTTCAAAATGAAACATCAAGAAAATGCCGTGTTTGTGTAAGACTGTGTTTGGGTATTTTAAATTATCTATTTCTAACTGGGCTGCTAAAACCAAATTGGAAAATTCACAGTTGAGGTTTTAGCATATATTTATACTTGCTTTGTAAGTAGATATGTTGTCTTAAGAACTAGAAAATAATTCCTCGGGAAAAGATGATTACTGAACGTGAAAGATACAACTAAAGCTTTTTATTTGTGCAGAACCACAGAATGGTTCAAATTGGAAGGGACCTCGGGAGGTCATCTTGCCCAATCTCCCTGCTCAAGCAGAGCCACTTAAAGCAAGTTTCAAGGATCATTCCCACACAACCTTAGAAGATTTCCAAGGACGGAGACTCTGCAACTGCCCTGGGCAACCTGTGCCAGGGCTCAGTCACCCTCACAGTATAAGAGTTGTATCCTGATGTCCAAAGGGAAACCTTCTGTGTTTCTGTTTGTGCCTATTACCTCTGGTCCTAACACTGGGCACTACTGGAAAGAGGCCGACTCTGTCTTCTTACACTCGTTTTTCAGATATTTATATACCTTGATCCCTTATTGAGCCTTCTCTTGTCCAGCATGAGCAGTGCCAGGTCTCTGAGCCTTTCCTTATAAGGTTAGAGTTTTAGATGCAGGAACAGAAATGACAGTTTAAAACCAATTCAATCTATTTCATGCACTCTTGATTTGTCTTCCAGCAATTCATGGAGAATAGCAGTGTAACTGCTTGTTACAATGAACTGGTTCAAATAGAACGTGGAGAAGTACGATGTCAGTTCAAATTACGGTATGTAGAAGTATAAGAAACTGCAGACATCAACTGCTTGGTCTACATAATTGTGTCAGGTTACTTTCTGCTTTTACCTAGCTACACATATATGTGCTTTGCATCTGTATATTAACTAATATACTATACCTTTATTTCCTTCTGTTATTTTGTAAAGGACAAATTTAAGTGCCCTAGTAACTGTCAGCCTGAGAAAGCTTTGTCTGTGTATGTTACATTTGCTGGTGGTTTTAATGTCAGCTTTCCTTAATGTACAGTGTCCTTTATTCTGAAGCTTGCTTGTATCCCCTATGTCTTGAGGTGCCCATGTTGAATTTTTCAATGTTCTAGCAGCCATTGCTATCAGCATTGCTATCAGGACAACATCCTTTTGCAGAAATATTGCAGAGCAATGACTTTGGCTCATTAAAGGCAAGGGTAGCATTTTTTAAATGTTGCCTTGTGTGTAAGGTTTATGGGCTGCAAATTTATATGATGGTAAAATTCACAAAGACGTTACGTTCTTGATCTCACATGTGTGAGAGTTCATATCTGACAGCTTGAGTTGAATGTAATCTTGATCCAGCTCTTCATAAACTGAGTTTTTATTTTCTTGCTTGGCACATAGGAGCTCATTTTTTTTTATCTTAGTGAGAAATTAAATTACTTTCACTCCCTTATAACTTTTTCTTTAATGCAACTGATTTTGTATTTAATACAGGTGCCTATACATGCATGTAAATATGTTTGCAACTCAACCATATGGAAAAAGAAGCCCTTTAAGCTGAATGTTATGCAGAGAAGGTGTAATAAATCAATTCCAGTTCCATCTGCAGAAAATACTATCAATTCTAAACTGGTTTCTGTGTCTCTGTTTAAGAAGTAGGGTTTTTTTAATATTTTCTTTGCAAACCGATCCCAAAGTGACTACATGCTTTTTCACACAGAATGCAATTACAGTAAAATTTAATAATAAGAAAGCAGTATATAAGGTTATGTCAGTGGTCAGAAGTGGCTTTCTGTTCCAAGGGGGAGACTTTGCTTCTCCACATAGCTTCTTCTGGTTTGAAGCTTGGTTGGGCATCTGTTGGAAGTGTGTATTAATCAAATACAATATGGGTCTTTAAACTTGTAATTTTGCTGGCTGGGTTGCCAGATAAAATGAACATACTAAGTCTTGAAGAATGCAAATGTAGCTCTGTGTTTTCTTGCAGAAAGTTTAAATAATGACATTTGTTAGTAGTTAAGTGTACCAGACAGGCATCTATGCCTGAGATAAATCAGTTGTTTCACATAGCTCAAAATCACACTTTGAAGCCAGCTTGGACTTCTAGAAAATAACTTTTTAAATTACACTGGGAGGTCCTTTTATAGTATGAGCTAAAATACTGCTGTTGTCCATATACAGCAGTTTTTTCCTACAAATCTTCATCTGTGTGGCTGCATGTCTATGTCTCTGTGTCTATTTCTACATACATCCTTTTTGGCTTTGAGTTACTTCTGTGATGAGCAGAACTAGCATGGTCCTGTATTTCTCAGTTCTCTAGTCATTGTTTTTAATTGGAACTTCACTATGTAGTCTGGGAACAGGATGTTCTTTTTAAGTAGCAACTGCGTACAAGAATGTTTCTGTATGGTGCGTTTATGCTCCCTGCAATGAGAGGTACATACAGGATAATTAGTTTGTGTTTAGTCCAAATCAAAGATGAAGCACTAATATCTATGAAAGCAAATATGTCTGAGTTGTTTCTTTCAGTATGCACTCTCTGTATATATATAATAGCTATTTTTCTTTCTGGTATTAGGAGCTTTAGCAGGGCAGTTGGACTAGATGGTGTCTTCCACCTCTGACAATGCCACAATTCTGTGATTCTGTGATATTAATGTTAATTTCATCCTGCGTAAATCATAATTTAAGCAATTTGAATTTTGTAGCAAGATGGTCTGGCTTTTGTTTTCCTGCATTAATTCAAGAACAGACCTGAAAGAAATGGGAAACAAAGATCATTTTAGCCCTTAGTAAAGATCAAGATGTATGGAAATCGAGTCACTGAATTATTACTCAGAAGAAGGAAAAATTATATTTTTCTGGCTAATGCTTTGAGATGGCTTAAATTATTTCCTTTCATTATGTTGTATTATGATGTCTTTGGTAGTACCAATCCATTTGTTGTATTGAAAACTTTGTATATATCTACTGCGGTGATTTTTGCATTCCCTACCTTTAATGACCACAAAACTTTTGATTCTGGTGTAACAGCCATTTGTTGTTTTTACTGCCAATTGGTAGTTCCTGTTGTCTAGAGCACGTTTGGAGAAAGAAATGTACTATTAAGATGCTGCAACATGCATAAGCAATTTTACAATGTGACCTGCAGCAAGTCACATTAACAATAGACATGTCTGAAGCTGAATTTCCTGAAAAAAAAAAAGTAATAATAGAAATAGTGACATGGTTTAGTCAAAACAACATGCTACTTTGTGATTCATCTACTGATAAGTAGAATATAATAGTGTATCTACAGTGAGCAAAATGTTCTAACAGTAAAACTAACATGAATCATTTGCTAATTTCAGGGCTTGTAATGCAGTGTTTACAGCACTTGACCACTGTCAGGAAGCTATAGAAATAACCAGTGAAGATCATGTCATTCAGGTAACAAGAAAAAACGTAAATATTTTGTAGAACTCAGAAAGAGGAACCCCAAAGAGATCCTTCATCAGTAGTTTATGACCTATTTCAGCATTTGTTTTATTGCCTATTAGAAAGCCCTGTGCAATGAACTGCTTTATTTCTGGATGCTGCACGTTGGTGCCTGTTCAATTTTTAAGACTTACCTTTCAGTAACTTTATTTAGATTAAAATTTCAAGTCAAGTAATGCTGCTCATGGTAAAACCATCATGAAATCTGTAGCACTACTAGATAACCTGTCCAGTAAAGAATTCTGTTCTCCTTTTGTGACTTCTGGTAACAGCTTACATATTACCTTCTGTGTTCAGCTTCTTACTTAAATAAAGTGTTTCATCATTACAAGGTATTTTTGTATGAAAAACACTGAATTGTGGGGATCTGTGGCTATGCCTTTAGATGTGTAACACTGTGATAGTTACATGTGAGTAATTATCCTGGACGTGTGTTCTTGTTCATATTATCCTAAAGTATGTTTGTTTCGGCAGTATGTTAATCCAGCCTTTGAGAAGATGATGGGATATCACAAGGGAGAACTTATTGGCAAGGAACTTACTGAGCTACCAAAAAGTGATAAAAACTGTGCAGAGCTTTTAGACACTATCAACACATTTATTAAAAAAGGAAAGGTAAGCAAAGTAACTCATATAAAATTGCTTTAGATTTCTATTCTGCTTTATTTTTAATGCTCTAGGTTTACAAACATAGGATGTGGTTTTCACTAGTGCACATATAAGACAACAATTATTCTCCTCAGATGTCTTAGGACTACAAGACCTCATGCATCAGACAAGTGCCAGGTTTCTTTAGCTTTGCTTTTAGGATCTGACTGAAGTCCTCTATCAATCTGTTGGCTTAAGGTCAATATAAGAACATTTTCTGTGTTTCTATTTTGCTTAGAGCCCATGGAGCTTTTGTCAGTTGGAACATAACAATTTGTCCCTCGGTCAGTCTCTCAGGTCGCTGCATCATCCAACCAAAAGGTTTAACTGTTCTGTGACAACTGCAGAGCCTTCATTGACTGCACACGTTAAGCACCATGTGGCATAAATCAATTGTGACCAAAATATATTAGCACTCAGTGGGATTTGTTTTTCTAACTGTAGTTAGAATATCTGCAGTGCACAGTGAACTCCTGTTGTGGTGGTGACAGGCCACAAAAGTGTTACATGTTCCTGGCCATATGTCCCCCTAATACACGGAACACTATCTTATCCCACCTCTCATGGGATGCAGAAGTACCTCTCCCCACTCCATGTCTCACCTTCTGCTTCATGAACTTTGAAGAGTTCTTGAACCTCTGAGTCACTCCCAACAATGATCTGAGCTTTGGGGTCACCATCTGGAGTTATCTGCAGGTTCACCTTGATTCATTAGCAGAACCTGCAGGCCGCTCTTGCTTTGCTCTTCCTCATTTGTATAGACTGCCTGGCTGCTAGAACTGCCTGCTCAAAGGCCCTGTGTGTCTTCTCCATCTGTCCATCTTTGTTTGTGACAGAGAGAGTATCTTCCACCCATTTTCCAACTTCACCCTACTCTGCTGCCAAGTAGTTCCCTCCTTAAAGTCTCTCTTCTTTGAGGTGCTAAGGAGAGAGAAGCCCTCTGCTTTATCTTCCTTTCTTCCCCAGTCCATACTGGATCTTTTATCTCTGCATTGGTGTACTCCTTAAGGAGGGTGCATATGTGGCTCTTGGTTAGCCTGACATTCTCCTGATGCTATCCTGTAGCAATGGGGATGAAGGCAAAATTAGTGGCTGGTAAGAGAAATGGGCATCTGCGTGGGAGAACAGGATAAAATATACCATGAAGAAATTGTTTCTTGCTTTTGCTGACCTAGAGTGCCTTGGATATCCATGGTCATGGGAAAACAGTCATGGAGTAAGAATAGGTTATTGGTTACCTGTTACCTGAGGTTAGTTGAAGGACATCCTTAGGTCAAGGGCCTCTGAAATTTAGCATACGTATTTTTTCATGACTGACAACTTCAAAGCTGAATGACTCTCAACACAGAGTTTGGTTCTGCTGTTCCCAAGTGAGATACTCTCTGGCTGTTTTGCAACCACCAATGCTTATGGTGGTACCCAGCAAGAACATTTGTAAACCTTCAAAGTAGATGATTTATAAAGTTCTTTGTAAAAAATGCATATTCTCTCACAATGGAAGCATATTTACACTCTCCTTATGGTAGCGAGTACCTGTTGAAGGTGCTGCTCTCTATTAATAGACTTTACACTCTTTTAAAAAGTGTAACCATGAAATAATGTAATTATTTACTACATAAGGACTTTTTCATAGTAAGTGAATATTTGACTGCAAGCTATGTATTCTTAGATGCCATTTCTGTTGTATGCGTTTGCTTAGGAATGGCAAGGAGTTTACTATGCAAGAAGAAAATCAGGAGACACTATCCAGCAGCATGTGAAGATAACACCTGTGATCGGTCAAGGAGGGTAACTAACTAACTCGTGATACTCGTGAACTAACTGCTAACTTCGAGAAACATGGAAAGAATAAGCACAATTGAGAAAGTTATGTTCTTCATTGACATTTGTTCATTTTGGTATGCTAGCTAAAAGAAGTAGAAGTCATAACAATTAATAGTGTTACTGCTAGATACCTGCAAGCTGATGTTTAGGTTCATGGTACCGTGCATTTCTTTTATTAAGTTATTCTACAGTATCCATACTGTTAGCCAATCAGCTGGAAGAATGAGTGGCTGGGCCATCTCCTTGGTGTGCGTGCCTGTATGTGCTCGCACCTTTGCAGTGCAGTATGGGCATGTTGCCCAGATCTGCTACCGGATCTCCTCCCAGATGTGCAGGTAAAGTCCCGCAGGAGCAAAAGGCTCAGGTGTCTTGGGAGAAAAACACAGCTGTAACCCTGAAGGAGAGCTTGTCACCCAGCCATCTGTTTGGTGTTGGGTTTGCTATCTTGTTTAAGAGGGCGTGGAGACCTCTGATTTGAAAAACAGCAGTGTATCACTTCACTTGTCTCTTTATCATTTCATATGGTAACAACTGATTATTTCTGTTTCTAGAAAAATAAGACACTTTGTGTCCCTCAAAAGGCTGCATGGTTCCAATGAAAATAACAAACAGGTATGGAATTTCTTTCATGTCATGATTTTAATCTCTTTTAGAAAACTGATATTTTTTAGTTTAGAAATTGATAGTTTTCCAGGAGGATATGACTTGTACTGACTTGTGATGTTGTACTTGCCAATGTGATTCTCAGTGGCTGTTGGAGCAAGCAAGACAACTTCAGCCTTTGCATGAGCTATTCTCCTTTTGAAGGTCTGCTGAGTAAAGAAAGAGAAGCCTTAGTTTTCTGGAGTGGGGATGTGACAGTTGAGTCCATGATTCTGTGGAGCAATACAGACCATAGTCCAAAAGGAGTTGAGGGGCTTCTTTCCAGATCTGTTCTTGCCAGTCTGATTTGGTGTACTGATGTCTAACAATGACGTACGCTTAGCTATCATAGGGCTGACCAATGTGTCATTCTTGAATAAAGTGTAGCCTTCAAGCAGGACCTGACACATTGTGTGCCCATCAGAACATGTGTTGTGGAGCTGTGTAATCCAAGCCGTAGCCCAAGTAAACCCGAGTAGCAGTTGACCCCAGTCTCTGCAGTCCAGGCACATATCCACCCGAGCAACTTCCACAGCAAAGCTGGTGGGATGGAGAGCTCTTTATTGTCAGCTGCTCCTGGTTCCTTCCCTCTGAAAGTGTCTGAAGCAAGTGATCGCATCACATGCTTTGCCTCAAAAATGCTCTAGTAAGGAAGTTTGGACTTTTGAAGCAAAGGAGTGAAATCTATCTTTAGCCTATGATCTATAGGGGTGAGATACAAAGCGAGGAGCATGTGCAGTAGCTGGCAACAGACGGAGGATGTGCTTGGGAACCATGATATGTTTCCACATTCTTCAGGGGGAGAGCTATGTACCTTGGCTTGTTTCGAATTTTAATGTGTTTTTATCTGTGATGTGGGTGAAGACACTTGTGCATAAAAGGTATTTAGGACATCACCACTGTTCCTAATCGCTCCTTCATCGGTATAACAACATTTAATATTTATGCAACATTGGAAAAATTTTACAATTGGAAGAAGTCCATAAGCAGTATTCTGTAAAATCTGAGTGTTGAAACCATCTCTTTTGCTTAAGTTTTTGTGGGGGCAGTTAGATACAAGGGAAAAACCTGCACAAATTTTGAAAGAACTTTGAAGGTCTGCCACTGAAAAACAGGGCTCAAAATATTTTAAACAGACCACATCTTTGAAATAAAACATTAGCAGCAAAGTATCTTTTACAGTAGCAGGACGTCTTAAAGTGCTCAAGCTAGAGTGCAAGAGAGTTTTGTGGTAGAAACAGCACTAAAGATACATGTATTTCTTTTTAATTTATTATTTAAACCTCATCATTGTTATTCAGCATTTATAGCTGCTTTGATGTCAATTTGGAAGTGAGATACAATTTAACTTTTTTTTTTTTTTCTGTAACATACACACAACTGAAAGACCAGCACAGGGAAGTGTGGATGTGACACTCTTAGTGCAAGACAATCAGTGCAAATCAATTACAAACTGTAAAAAGCAGCAGTAGGAATATAGATAAAAGTCCTTCTCTTTTCTGTTTTTTATTGCCTCATTCATTGGCATTGGCTGCCTAAGCCAGTAAGCATAAGAAACAAATTTTAGTCAGGGACTTGTGTCCAAGGCCACATTCATAATCTCTGCACTACTGCCACTTTTAGAAAGCACTGTCAATGCACTTTTTTAGTATTGGTTTGCAAGCAGTTATCGGTAAATAAAGCACTAAGGCCATGGGAACTTGGTGAGCCCAGGAATATGACCTTCAAAGGGTTCTCCACAGATGTAGAGATCTACCACAAAGGTTAAAGATGCACAGCCCAACAGAAAACATGGTCTGTGGAGATTTAAAACCCACAGGGGAAAAAACAAGCTGTATCCAACAGATCTAGGTAATTATTCTATTTCACTTGCGTAGTCGGAGTACCTCCTGCCTGTAGCAGGGTACTGGATGTTCTCGCACTGTATGAAAAATTCAAGAGTGCCTTGGAATTTGGGAGTTTTGAGATTTTGAGTCAGTTTTTTATTTAGGGTTGGANTTTTTTTTTTTTTTTTTTTTTTTCCATTTTAGATGAAATATAGGATTATTTATGTTGTATCCCTAATACTTCTCTGAGCTTTTTTTTGTAGCAAAACTAATGTGATGGTATCAATCCTCATCAACCTTTGGATGTTGCAGCTTTTCCTAAGGTGCATACCTGAGTACTTACAGCAGTAGAACTTTTGTCTGTCTTAAAAAAGTATGGGGTTTGTTTTCCAGCCACAGATAATTCTTTAAGAAAGGATAAAAGGAAACTGAAAAAAACTATTTAGTTAGTTACAGACCAGTAAAGGCTGTCATGATTCAAATTTTGATGTTTGCATCAATTGCATCAATTTTGTTTGCATCAAAAAATCAATAATTTTAAATGGCTTGATCTCTGCATGCAGAGTTAGGAACATCCTTACATTATTCTGCATTATTTCACCTTTAAAAATGTAGATGTGTTCTTTGTCATTACTGACAGCCTCTGTAAGGGATATCAGAGCATGGTTCTGAATCACTGTGTAGGAGCTTTCATGGCCAGATTTATAACATACAAAAATTAAGCATGTTAGATTTATTCATGGGGGAAAATGCACCTAAGATTGTATTAAGTATTCTTGCAGTGAAGATTTATGAATGGGAATTGACTTTCATGTGACTATTACTGTGTGCTAAAGCCTAGGTAATGATTAATGCTGCCTTCATCAATTTGAGGCTGGCAGGATAGAGTCCAGTGTTTGCACATTCATAAATTTACAACAGAGGTGGTGTTTAGCCTTTTAAGAATATATTGGCCCAAGATTAACTGTGTAACTGCCCTCATAACTTACCTAGGTGTGCAAGAATGATGGAAAAGAAAATTTGTGTCATTCCTTTCTTTCCTGAATAATCCATGTAAGGACCATGCAGCATGCACTGTCACAAAGTGACACTAAAAGTGCATAAATGCAACCTTGACGTGTTATCCTTTTAACTAAGAAGTTGCAACCATGGATTTCATGCTTCCATGCAATCTAGTAGAGAGAAGACTTGAGCAACTGGAAGTTATGCTCAGTTTCCCTCTTAACAGAAATATGCTTTCTTGTAAACTTGTAATGAAGGAACAGAGGGGTGAAACCATTAGCTGATATTAACCTGTCATGTATTGGACAGACTGTGCTTTTGTTTCTGAGCAGGATGGAAAAGCAGAGGAGTGCTTAATCTGTTACTATAGACCAAGAAATAGGTGCAAACTTTAAGATGAAATATTCTAGGAAAGATTGAACTATCTATTGGTGGATCTACACAAGATGTTTCAGAAGCATAAAGAATTAAGATTTTGTCTTTTTTGTATTTAACTTTTTTGTTCATGAAGATAATTAAAAATTAATTGGAAATAAAGTTCTGATGGATGCCACCTACCTTCACCCTTCAAGTGGTGGAGAATTGTTTTGTAACTGGGTATTCTGCAGTCCAGTTTATCAGTGACACTGGAAAGTATGCATGAAAAAAAAAAGCTTAGGTAGTACTAAGAAATTGTTTTTTAAATTACTGTACAGAGGACAAAAAATGAACATTTTAGGATTATTTTTTTTCTTTTTGTGTTGTATTCCTGGGATCTTTCAGGTTCATATGCAATTTGAACTTAAAACACTGTCTAAAAATGAATGTTCATTCTCTTGCAGCCAGACATTAAACATGGATGTAGTACATAAAAGCACTATCGTATCAGTGATTTCCCGTATTGCATGTCTGCCTACTTTCATAATATTTCTCTACATATAATTACAAATAAAGAGTATTTCCCAAAGTTTTTTTTTTAAATAAATGAACAGTAAATGTTGGAATTTTAGACCTTTAAAAATCATTTTGTATTCTTTTTCCTTACACCTTCAGCTCTACGAAAGTCACCATGATGAGAAGTACACAGAAGACAATTCTCAGTCAGGTTAGAATACTATCATTTACTTTTATATACTGCTGTGCCTAAGGTTGTTGCTGGGTGCTTTGCTGGTATGAAATGTTGTCTTTTCCCTCTGTCGAGCCAGTGGTCAGAGCAGATGGCCAATGACGGATGCCAGCTGCTCGGATGTCACACCACCAATTGGATTTGTAACCGATATTAATAATTCAATCTCCTGTGCAGAACTCTTGCTGTGCATTCAGCATAAAGATGCATTGCTCTCCGTTGTATTAACACACTGTGTCTGATCCTGAAGGCAGTGTACCTTGGCACACCCTTGTGTTTGAAATTAACATGGAACTACGCTGATTCATGCCAGCAGACCTGCCTTAATGCTTTCCATTTTAGGACCTGTCAGAAGGCCATTGGTTTGGCCCCAGCATAGGGCTGAGACTGCAGTGTCCAGGCTAGCCATGTCCAGCGTTTTGCTGCTATAGCGTGTCTGCACAAGCCTTGCCCCGTGTCTTGGGCAGGTTTGCTCGCTTGCTGACAGTGCATTCAAGCTCTCATCAACTTCTGCAGGCAGCTTTTGACTAAAGGTGTGAAGTATAGGGGGATAATCTCTTCTGCTGATGCTGTGTAATGTTTGAAATAACCATTTTCCCTGAAGAAGGAGGCAGTGAAGGCCAATTCTAAGCTTGTGATTCTAGTGATCTGAGCCAGATGCAGCACTGCTGTCTTATTCTGATTAAACATATTCTTGTGCCATGTTACCTTCTGGCAACTGGGGCTCTTCCCAATATTGAACACTGGACAATGTTGCTGTGCAATGTCAGGCAGCTTCTGATTTTCACACAGGAGGAGACTGTAATGTACCAAAGCATGGGAAGTGACTACTTTACATCCCCTACTGTTTCAAGTAGCATAAGAACACATACAAGCATTGGAGAGCTTTGTGATGCCACATAATAATAGGCACGGGGGAGAAGAGATGATATATTCAATTTGCTGCTCTCACTACTGTTGCTGCATCAGAACCAACCCATCACATGTTAAACTGTTTACTCCTGTGTCCCTGTAATAAATGCAGTTTTTCTTTCTGGCTGTTTCTTGCTGGCAAACAGGACAAGGTGGGAACATCTGTGAATTAAGCTGAAGATTGCCTGTTACTGGTTAATGCATAGTTACTAGCTTACCAATATATTTTACATATTGTGTGGGGCATTTAGGTTCTCTCATTGCTGGCCCAGGTTTCAGCATGACTGAGAAGCCACATCCCATGAAGCCGTGTTGATGACTGCAGTGCAGTGAAAGCCGGCAACCTTAGACTCAAGTGTTTGTGATGTAGGTTATCCTTCCCTGCAGCCCACGGTTGTGCTCCAAGAATCAATTCCCAGAGCTGTGGACGTATAGCAGCATGTCATGAGGGTAGAAAAACAGTCCATGTGAATCATGCTGTTTGTGACGATGGTGTGATGTGTAACACACCTGGATGGGGAAACATTCTGCGCGCCACATGAAGGAGATTTGTTTATTTAGGCATTTTCAGCTGAAATTGTAGCATGGCATAGAGCAGCTTTTATGCACCTGTGAATCTCTAAGTGGCACCAGCAAAGTTTCCAACTTGCTGGGTGGTATTTAATAGAGGGAGAGTTGTCTTGTCAGCTACTGCCACTCGCAGCTACATTTATGGTAAATGTTTGCTCCCACTTAGGTGCCTTATGTTAAACTCCAAATGTTAATGCAGAAAAAGGGCTTGAAGAGGAGTCCTATTAAATAAATAAATAAAATAATTCAATATGCTTTAGTTATTCCCCACTCTTAGCTGTCAACAGAGAAAAATGCTTTCAATTTCTCCAGTCTGGTCTACAAAAACCTAAATGTACCCAAGCTGTCTTAGAAAATTTGTGGTAAAGAAAACAATTAAGACAGAAATTGTATTTCAGTCATTTTTGAGATGGATGTATTTTTAATTCTGGAGAACTGCATACTAACATTCCATTTTGCTGAAGACTGGCTGCATATATTCTATCTTGCAACACGGTTATGCAAATTGATCCTTATGTAGAATTTTAATTTTATTATATTTCTGATTCTTCACATGGTGGTTATCTCCTTTTGAAAGCTTGCTGGGCTCTCTGATCTTTGAGTGGCATTTTCAGATACTCTGGGAATAGGTACGATAGAGATTCTTGCAGAGAGGTTCATGGATGCATAGTTGCTGTTTTTAAATATAAAGGAGAGTGCAGACTGTAATGTTCTGAAAGGAAATTAAATTTTACCAGTTCTTTTGGGGGTTTAAGGCTTTTTTTAGGCTTTCCCCAGGCAGTTCCTCCAGCTATTGCATTTGTCTGGATATGATCATTTCTCTTGCTTTAGCAAATGGCATTTTCAAGAATGACAGCTTGGTGTGTGGTTAATTTTCACAGCAACTGAATTGATTGTTTATTATCATTCTCAGTATGTTGGATTTTTCTCAAACACAGGGTACAAACAATTATTGCAATAAAAGGCAAAAGCTGTCTGAGTCTGAATTGTGCTTGAGCTGGAAGAGTGTGGACTGAGATAGGGTTTTTCTCACTTGGCTGAATTTCTAGGCAGTAAAATTCATACTTGTTCAGTGGTTGGTGCAGAACAAGAGGGACTTGCAAGAAGGGTTCAACCCACCTGCCTAAAACATCTCTCCTAAACAGGTTCTTTGACAAGTATCTTAGACAAAGACAGCCTGAAAGAAAGACTGCCTTTTAGGCAGCTAAAGTTAGATGAAGTGTCTCCCCTGTTCTCTGAAGTGTCTTGACTTCTTTGTGAAACAGCTTTCCAGGTGACTTCAGACGAGTTGCTGTAAATTGATAGACACTGAGTTTCTTGTTCTGGTGTGTAGAGATTACAATACTTCCCCCATTCATGTAGTATTACCAAGATCATGTAATTAAATGTTCAGAATTTTAGATGGAGGAGGCTCTGTAGAGATCTTACTTGAAGCGTTTTTAAAGCTTTTGTTCTATATCTACAGAATCACATTCCTTCAAATGCAAGAACAGACAGAAAGACTCAACTGATATTAAGTCAATAACATCTCAAAGCAGTGATGGTAAGAAAGCAAAGTGCCAAAACCAATGTTATAAATAATGACTTGCCCTGGGCAATAAGAACAGAAAATGGAAGAGGAACCAGACAGGTTCACAGCTGATCAAACAGATTACTCCAGTTTTTATAATTGCTGTAAAATTTCCTTAATCTTATTTGCAAAAGAGTCCCCCAGCATGAGTACCAGCATCACTAAAATTGCGTGTAGTGGGTGGTGCGTTCACAGAGAAGAAGAGCTGCTGTGCCAGTTCCAGTTCTCTTAGAAAGCTGCTGCTTGTGCTCCCAAACCAGTGTTTTGATCTCATTAGTGTAGGACATGAAGGGACCTATTGTTGCTGGTTACTTGAGAGCTGTGCTCCTAATCCCATTTACTAACAGTACCTCGAGTACTGTGTTCAGTTCTGGGCTCCTCACTTTCAAGGAAGACATTGAAGTGCTGGAATGTGTCCAGAGGAGAGCCACCAAGGTGGTGAGGGGTCTAGAGAAAAAGTCATATGAGGAGACACTGAGGGATTTAGTTTGGAGAAGAGGAGGCTGAGGTGAGACCTCATTGCACTCTACAGCTACCTGAAAGGAGGCTGCAGAGAGGTGAATGCTGGCCTCTTCTCCCAAATGAATAATGACAGTACCAGAGATAATGATCTGAAATTGTGGCAGGGGAGGTTTAGATTAGATATTAAGAAGAATTACTTCACTGAAAGAACGGTCAAGCACTGGAACAGCCTGCCCAGGGAGGTGGTGGAGTCACCAGCCCTGGAGGTATTTAAGAAATTAATAGATGAGGCACTTCAAGGCATGCTCCCGTGGCCAAGATTGTAGGGTGTGGGTTGTGTTTTTGTGTGTGGTTGGACTCAGTGATCTCAGAGGTCCTTTCCAACCATAACAATTCTGTGATTTGTGACTGCTTGCTGGGGCTGGGGCAGTAGTGGCAGAGATTTCTTTCTGTCCCAATATGTAGTGAGAGAAGTGTAACTTATGGGGAGCAGGAACGGGTTTCATTAGAGCAGCTGTATCACGAGATGAGAGACACAGACACACACAAAGAAAGAGCCATGTCTGGCAGAAATCATCGCAAACAAAGGGAGAGTGGCAGCTATGGGCATGAAGTATTAATATAGCTTAAGTATAGTTTCATTTCAGTATAGCTGAAGCGACTGATGGACAGAAGAACTGACAGCAGAACTGAGAGGTAGATGTAAAGGAAGTAGAAGACAGTGCAAGAACTTAAAAAGTAAAGCAAGAATTTGCAGGAGAGGAGATACAGGAGAAATAGGAGACAAGGTTGGATTTTGTCTTGCTGTTCCCAGTGACGGCCTTCTGCACTCTTTAAATGCATCTGATTTACTCTCTGCGCATTGTTCACAGTGCTCTCTTTAATGGCAGCTCCAAGTTTACAGGCTCGACGGTACTCTTCCATGGCAAAGATCCACTCAATGACAATAGAAGCTCCTATCACAAAGGTAAGTCTTTTCCACAAATCCAGAGTTTAGAGTTGTTCTCATAGGGAAGTACATTGTTTGTGGCAGGACAGCCAGGGGGTTCTTGCAACTTGTATTTAGCAGAATAATTTTTTTTTTTCTTACCACTTTCTGCATCTCATCATCTCATTCCAAATCCTAGTCATAAGAATTTTTGAAATGGGAAAAGGATGTCCTTGCCAGATGCTCTGCTTGTAGCAGGAAGAGATCCTGCTCTGTGGGGCTCTCCATGTGTGGAAGGACATGTGTTTTCAGTTTCACCTTGGCTTTTACCATTGATATTTGTAAGATAACGTGCAGAGAAGGGCACACCTGCACCATATTCTGTCCCTCTGCTTCCCTGCAGTCTTTCTTTGTTATCCGAGTTATACAGACCCTGCTGTCGCAAACCAGCTGAACAATCATTTGTCCCACAAACCAGGGTGCCTGCCATCTCACACCCTCAGCCTGTATTTTTCCTCTCTCCTCATCTTCTCTTTACTTCCCACACCACCATGCCTGTTAGAGCAACCTTCCTTTCTCCTTCTCCCCAAGCATACCCTGTAGGGAGGCCTGTGGTCCCTCCACTGCAGTTTCTGGCTCCTGGAGAAGACAGCAGTGGGGTTTCTCCCTTCACATTGAGAAAATTAAGGTTTTTATATCCATTATCAGGATATCTGAGTCACATGCAGGAGTTTGTTTGCTATTTTTCCTCTGCGGACTGAATGATTGCTTCTGAGCAGTCCTGGCTATGCTGAAGGACTGGAACATGGCTAGTTCTTGGCCTACACATCTGCAACTATTTCAGGTATTTCACAGCCTTCTGCTTTCACTTCCCAGGCATTTGCCAGTTATAGATAGCAAGTGGACACCAGGAAATTAGAGAACAAATTTACATTTTCAGAGTTGTACTTACAGGGCTGGGTAGAATCACATAGCATTCGCTAAATGGAAAGTAGTATAATCAACCCAATAATAAAGAGTTTTTAATAAGAAAAGACAAAAAATGTCATTCACTCTTCCTCGCCTGCCTCTTTAACATGCTTTTAGGTTATTAACATAATTAATGCTGCCCAGGAAAACAGCCCCATCACAGTCGCAGAGGCCTTGGACAGAGTTCTGGAAATCCTCCGGACAACAGAACTTTACTCCCCTCAGCTAGGTACCAAAGATGAAGATCCTCACACAAGTGATCTTGTTGGAGGTCTGATGACTGTGAGTAAAATCAGTAAACATGAAATTACTGCTGCCAGTGTCCTAGATCACAATCCAGTGCTCTGCTGTGCTAAAATTTGATAAGCAGTGGGAAGGGGACTCACAGTTCATCACCATTTCACTTTTTGCTTCTCTAACAGTAGACACCAAGATGTAGTAAGATATGGCCACACCTCAGTCCATTGGGTGCCTTCACCCTCATACATAAGTGAAATGGCTGACACTAGAAACTAGAAACTGTCTTCCAATCTCATTTGTCTCGAAGTACTTTTTAGAAAGCCTAGAAGCTTAGGTGGGACTAGAGGAATTGCTCTACACCTAGTACAGTGTAAGAATGAGATTACTTTAATCAGGTTCTGCCTTTGGTCCTGGTACAGCATCAACACAGTCTGCCAGAGAAAAAACACCCAGATTTCTTCATCATTTACCTAATGTTTTAGCATACACTGAGCTAATTCTTGTTAAATTAATATAAAGAAAACAAAAAATAGATCATAGTGGATAATTTGAATGATGAAATCCAGTAGGTGTCAGTTAAAGTGTCAATGAGGGCAATACACTCTATAATTAATAATATCCTTTCTGGAGATCTCATACTAGTGTTCCTTAGATCCTTTCATGTCTGTTTTGAAAAACCTTAAAAAAGCGATGGGTCTTGTAGTGCTATCATAAGAGCAGTGCTTTTAGAGCCCAGGAATACTACCTACAGTGCATGTAGTGTTTTTGCAATTAATGATGCATAGATACTCAGCCTAAAACTGACAATAAACTTGCTTTTTCAGGATGGTTTGAGAAGACTCTCAGGAAACGAATATGTGTTTTCTAAGAGTAAGACACCATTTTGAACTTCCCTTTGCACATGTAACTTCTTTTGTAGATGTTAGTGATATGGAGCTCAAGGCTAATACTCAGTGGAATGTATGTCCTTGGAAATAGTTGCCTGAGTGACTGCAGAACAAGGACTAGACTGCCTCCATTTTGGAGCTGAGGCAGATTCGAATAATTAAAACAACACATTTCAAAATGTAGAAATTCAGACCAGGAGAAAACTAGATCGTCACTCAAATAAATGTTCACCGATCTTTTTGGTTGTCCAAATCCTCTGTAATAATATAAAACATATACATTACATTCTGTTACTGGCTTTTTAATGTAAGAAAAAAGAGTGTTTTTTCTTGAAAAAGAGTTGTTCTCAAAATGGAATTCTGCATGTCAGGAGAGAGAAACAATCCAGAAATAATGTAACTCCCAAATTCCATTTCAACAGATATGAACCTGAGCCATAGTCACCTTTCAGTGCCAAACACCATCAATGACGTTCCACCCTGTATTGCACAGCTCCTGGATAATGAGGAAAGCTGGGACTTCAATATTTTTGAGTTGGAGGCGGTTACAAATAAAAGGTACTGGACTCCTTTCCCTGGGTGCCCACAAAAAGGTTATTGCGAAGCTGTAAAACAAAGTGCTTTGGTCTGGAAAAAACTGAAGCAAGACACAGCAAATCTGATGCCAAAAGAGAAGTGTCTTTCTTTTACTGTGTGCATGTTGATACCACTTGTCCCATTTAACAGGCCATAGTCACACAACATGGTCAAAAGGCATGCACAGGCCACAGAGAGCCCTGTGCAAACTGTTGTATTCTCTGACAGTGTCTGCAGCCCTCCAGGACGGTTGCTTGTTCACTCTTTACTTTGCTTGACTCCCATCACTTCTCTCCAGGTGGCACTGTTTGGCACCGTCTGATGGTTTTACATGCTGGATGTCCCACAGATGCCCCTTGTTCTTGCTGATGCGCAAATGGTTATGCTGGGGAAAAAAAAAAAAACCTCTCCCCTTCATCACCTAAATCACCCTACGATTTATGAAGCTTTGAGGCAACTGTGGCTTTTTATTATAGGTACAAAAACCTGGCATGGAGGATAAACCAGTGATAGGATCAAAAGCCCAAGATCTCCAAGCTTATAATGAAAGAAGGCACCAGTAATTTTGAGGTCAAGCAGACCACAAAACTAAACATGTTATCCACAGAGAACAGTGATTTTAATTTCAGGATACAAAGAACTGGAGAGACTACTGGTTCTCTTGTACTCTTGTTTGAAGAAAATGGCCATTTTCAGAATTTGCATTTGCCTCATTTTAATTTGCAGATTGGCCTTTGGTCATGCCTTTGTTGGCGCAGGGGCGCTGTAGATCATCTTGCAGGAGTAAAAATGTGATTGATAGATAGATAGGACCCTGTCACAGGTAAGACAGAGTAAATGACAGCCCAGAGTGGATCTGGATTTAGGAACCAACAAGATCAGAAATTTTACCCTACTTACTGTTTCACACACAGACTCATTGCTGTCCTCCCCAGCACGACATTAACCAAACATCAAATTACATTTCCAGTTGGGAGATCACCGCTGGTAGGATTCAGAACATGCTACTTCCATTTAATCCAGTTCATACCACCCACGCACCCACACCCCAACATGCACAACAGAGTTATCCACTGCCTGTTGGAATTCAAGGGCCGTAGGGGTTACTGATGGCAGACTCCTGCCTCAGCTCTAGGAAGTGATCCAGTCCTCCAAAAGCTAGACGAGTTCACATGAAATAGGAACCTGATACTAAGAGCTGCTCTGAGAAGCATTAATATACTTTGCATATTGCCAGCTTCAAATAGTCATGAAGTAGAAATCTGAACACACTGAAGTCACAGGATTATTTGAAACAGTATGTTTTTTGTCTTAGGACTTTTTAGTCTTTGGGACGTACCCATGTCTCTTGTTCAAAGTCAGCTTTTTCTCCTCAGGAAATAAATATCTATTTGTGATTAATTGACAGATACTAAAAACACAAAAGACTCAAGCTTTTCAGATTTTTTTCCCTGAAGCCACAAGAATTGGAGAAACTCTAGTGAAACTGCACCATTCCGACAAAACATTAAAGTAGTATCTGAAAGGGTGATAGATGTAATAATGTGTAACATTGCCCACGCTTTTGAGAGTTTATAGATAGGCACTTTAAAAATGTTTACCATTTCCCCCCTGCCTTTTCCTTTTAAGGTCTGGCTGATTTCTTTGTCAAAACCACCGCTCTTTACAACATCAGAAGTTCCTTTTTACAACTGTGCTTTTTTCTTCTATTGTTTTTCAGGCCATTAGTGTATTTGGGCCTAAAAGTTTTTGCCCGGTTTGGGGTCTCTGAGTTTTTAAAGTGTTCAGAAGCAACACTGCGAGCATGGCTGCAGGTGATTGAAGCCAACTACCACTCCTCCAACTCATACCACAACTCCACACACGCGGCAGATGTCCTGCATGCTACTGCCTTCTTTCTCGGGAAGGAGAGAGTTAAGGTATAACCAGTGCCTAGTCGTCCTTTGGGCTGGGATTTCAGTGTGTTTACCATTTTATGTCTCACTCAAAAGCCAAATGTTTACTGAAATAACGGTCCTGCCTTCATAAAGTCACTCTGCCCTTGAAGTCTTTTCCTGTGATGTCTGCAAGCCCACATAGTTTCTCTGAAGTCTTTTTATACACATAAGGAATTTACATTTTTTAAGTAGTAACAACAGGAGGGACAAACTTGGCTCTTCCCTATCTCTTGGAAATTGGCCGTAAGTAACAGCTTTTAATAAAGCTGTGTGCAAGCTTTGGAGAGGGAGCTGCTGATTCTCCCAGGTATCCAGTGATAGGATGTGGAAATGATTCAAAGCTGCCTTAGGGGAGGATTAGACTGGACATGAGAAAACATTTCTTTACTAAGAGGGTGGTCGAACACTGAAACAGGCTTCCTGGAATAGTGGTTGATGCCCCAAGCCTGTCAGTGTTTAAGACGCATTTGGACAACGCCCTTAACAAAACGTTTTGACTTCAGCTCAGCTTTGAAGCGGTTAGGCAGTTGGGCTTCGTGATCATTGTAGGTCCCTTCAACTAAGATTATCCTATCCTATTTTACCCTCTTATCCTATCCTGTCCTGCCCTATCTTATCCTATCCTATCTGTCCTCTCCTATACTATTCTATTCCTAAAACCTATATGTAGGAGCAGGATCCGTTCAGAAGCATTCAAGCAAGCACACAAAGTGGAAGGACAACGTTAGAGGATCCATCCACTATTAGAGGTTTTAATGCAAAGATATAGGTTAGATGACAGCGCAGCAAAACACTTCATTAAGGAAAGAGGGTTTGGGTAAGGGTAGGAGGGGGAGTTTTGGAGCAGGTAATCTGTAGGTGCGATAAGCGGAAAACAGTTGCAAGAAGGCAGAATCCCTGCATTCAAGCTTATACTTGCATATTTGTGAGTGCCTGGAAACGATCAGAAATTATTTACTGTAAATTTTGTGCCACATCATAATTTTTTTCTTTTTCTGTAGGGATGCCTTGACCATTTAGATGAGGTAGCTGCATTAATAGCTGCCACCATTCATGATGTAGACCATCCTGGACGGACTAACTCTTTCCTGTGCAATGCAGGCAGTGAACTGGCTGTCCTTTACAATGATACAGCTGTACTAGAGAGTCATCACACAGCACTAGCATTTCAGCTTACAACCAAAGACAGCAAATGCAACATTTTCAAGAATATTGATAGGTAGGTCTGCTGGAGAAGGGGAGTGTGTGTGTGTGTGTGTGTGTGTAGGTTGCTTGTGCGTGGATTTTAGTTTGGGTCAGATTGAGAGCCTACCTTCTGAACAAGAAAATATAGAGCCGTTAATAGTTAACCACTTCTAGAATCCTACGTAGACATGATTTTTTGCAAGTCTTTAATTTTCCCCCTGACCTCCAATTCATATTTTTCAGAAGCACAAGGAGGTGTTTGGTAATCTTTTAAGGATTACATTGGCATGATCTATTTAGCAGCTGCATCATGACCCCTGCCCTTTCTTTGCAGCCAGACGCTGCATGCCGTGTCTGCATGTGAGCCCCTGCCTGCTGCCACTGCTGCATTCACACAGGATGGGAAGGGGTAGTAGCAGAGGGAGCTGAAGCGCTGTGAGAGTTTGGGGAATCCTGCTGCTGGGAACGCACACAGCCTGGGAGTTCCCATTGCATCAGCTGAGGTTTTGCAGGGACAGGATGGGAGGGAAAGGGGTCTGAAAGGGAAAGGGCCTGTCTCCAAACAAATAATGAATTTGTCTACCCTCCCCACCCCTCACTCCCCATAACACTGCTGGTTTTGGAAAAACCTGAGATTTGAGTTCCAAGCTAACAGAGAGAGAGATGGAAATCTGTTAGTGCCATTCCTGGAAAAGGTGTCTTAGTGTTGCAGCATTATGAATCAAATTGTAAAGTTTTCTTGACTTCGGGGGATTGTTTTTCACTAGGTAAAAACAGAAAAAGAGGCAATACAGGAACTCAGAGAGGAATGATCTAGCCTGTTCCTCCAAACCTAGACTGTTCATAACTCTGAAGATGTTGGCTCACGTGGATGAGCACCCGAGCAGTGTTTTGGAGCACTGGTCTGGGCAAAGGCGAGGAAAGGACAGAGCTCTGCCTGAGAGACTTGTGAGCAGGAAATACTTTTCTTTCCTAGAAATCACTACCGGACATTGCGCCAGGCCATTATTGATATGGTTTTGGCAACAGAGATGACGAAGCACTTTGAGCATGTGAACAAATTTGTGAACAGCATCAACAAGCCAATGGCATCTGAGGAGACCAGCTCACACGTAAGTGCCTGCCAAACTTTATGCTTTCATTGCTTCCATACATTTCAGTGAGGTGCTCCCCTCCCCTTTTTTCTTTGTGCTACACTTGTCTCTGCTCTTAGCTCATTTAGACATTTTATAAGCCTTGGTTTCAAGGCCACCTGGTGTTTGCAAAGCATGCAGCTGGCTGCTTTCATACATACAAAATTCTGTGCATGGAGCCGGGTTGACACTTGTGCCTACAGTCCTTCTACCAAAAAGTGGGATTTGCCTAAGCAGAGGAACCCACCCTGGCAGTTTTGTGTTTGGAGCCTTCAAGACATGAGGAATAACTCCATTCCTCCCTGAGACCTTTCCACCCTATCCCCATTCCTGATTGTACCAAGAGACATGCCATGACATGTACCAAGAGACCAAAGGATTGTACCAAAAGATGTAACTTTATTCCAACCACTTATACACACTAATGCTCCATAGCCAGCCAGGGTATATTTCATAAGACACCTTCGAACTTCCCAGGCCAGGCCCCTCTTGACACCTTTCGATGTTGAGCACTCAGTGACTGACAGGGTTCTCCACGGGAATGTTACTCACCGAAGCAAAGATAATCTTACACCTTAGTGAAAACAATGCTTGGTTAGAAACATTGGGAAAAAAAAAATCAGGTCAATGATATCAAAAATAAATAAAAGCAGCTTCTGCCAGCTTCTCTGTAGCTGGACAGAAGGACCACATTGGACATTGGTGTGTGGCATGCAATTACCTGCTCTCAGGTTTCTCTGCACTTACATGTGGAACAGTTAGCAGTTTGCTCCACCACCTTCTAAAAAAGCTGTCTGAGGTGTCACTAGGAAATGTGGCTTCTCAGAGTGCTTCATTTCTCCCTCTGACAACATTTTTCCCTTTAAAAATCTCTTGTTTTCTAGCATCCCCACATTGGCATGTAGGATTTAGATGCACAAGCCTCATGAAAACATGGTGTTTCCAAACTCTGAACACATTTCTGGGAGGCTGTCTTTTATCCCATGAATGCATTTGTTCCAGCACTTCCTAAAGTGCTTTCAAATGCTGTCCATATATTCTACTGTAATCAGGTTTTCTAACCTATAGAACACACTGTCTTCAGCACACTCTCCTTTATCTTACCAGTTTGTAGCAGAGATTATTTCAAAATGTACAAGAATTGGAGAGCAGTAAAAGTGGAACACAGAACCACTTGCAATTTTTCCCAATATTAGGTTGTTTTGTTCCTTATTGTTAAGAGTGGGTCTTCCTATTTTTGATCTTGAGCTAAGGAGCAGGGCTAATTTGCTGGGCTACCCATGCTGAAAAAGATCAACTGCTAAACATAAAGTTAGAAGATTAATGCCCGAGTTGGCAAGAGTAACTGCAAAGTATCTGCCCACAAACCATGAAGACATTAATTCAGTCATGGTGCTAAAAAGTATTTATGTTCAATTTTTGATTCAAGAGTTGAATTTAGCAGTGAAGGGAGGCCATAATTACAAAAATATATTATTTTGAGAATAGTGCTAATGCCACGGTGAGCTGAGGTGGAAGCTTTTTACTCCTCAATAAGGAACATAATATATCTGTGCTCTTCTAAACTGTTTGAGACCCAGAAGATAATACCACAGCAGGCCTGTAACAACTACTCTGTCCACTCTACCTGCTCTCCAGAGCAGCCAAAAAGCAGTGTGGTACTTTAGTGCCTAGCAACAGGGACTTTCTGCGGTCAGTCTGCCACTCCTGCATTTTTCTACTGTTAGTCTCATAAATTATCTGAGACTTCATCCTAGGTCATAATTTAAGATTGACAAGTACTCCAGGCTGAGGGCTCAATATACAGCACAAAGAAGGCAGCTTTATTTGCAAACATACTGGAGCTGAATGGCACAGACCTGCCTTTCTGCCGGTAAAAGGAACAGTCAGTTGTGCAAGTCACTTCACCCACCTGTGCCTGCCTCAGTTTTCTCATCTAGGAATGAAAACCAAATTCCAGAAATTCACCTAAACAAAGCAGTCCCCTGCCATCTTCCCTCCCAAATTTAAACATCCAGCAGGGAGGATGGTTTATCAGCTTGCAGCTGGTGAGCACACGCTCTACCCTGGTCCTGTTCCAAAAGGCCAAGGCTGGGATGCAGAGGAGTATAACTCACCCTAGCTGATAAAGAGCCTATGACAGCTTTATTTCACAAACTTTGCTATTAATTCTGAGAATCTCCACAACTGCCTCATGTAATGAGGCCATCGTTAGTTACTTAGCAAGGCTCGCAGTCCTCAGACATCACTTTCTGCTCCGAATCCCTGGTGCTCTCTGTGAAATGAGAAGGCGTCACGCTGGGTGCCGGCTCGCTGCCAAAGTGCAGTAGAGCTGATAATAATGCCCTCGCTCCTGCTGGCACCGGCTCCTGTAACCAACTCTCTTCAACAGAGCGAAGGCAGCAACTGTGAATATCCAGCCAATATAAAGAATTTTCCAGATAACCAGACACTGATCAAGCGCATGATGATTAAATGTGCGGATGTAGCAAATCCATGCCGCCCCCTAGAGCTATGTATCGAATGGGCAGGGAGGATTTCAGAGGAGTATTTTGCACAGGTATGTACCTTTTTTATAATTTTACTATTACGTTATGTAAGAAAGTGCACAGTGACTGGTGTGCTGTTCTGTATGGGGTCTGCCTGGCATACCTATGGAGCCCAGGCACGTGGGTTTTCTCCCCAGTCAGAACTGGCCCCTCATTTCCATGCAGAGAATTCACCCCAGCCAAAGTTAGCTAGTTTGCTTACCATGAAGCTTGCAGTACAGAATGGTGGAAAGGAGGTTTTACTCTTTCAACTTTCTCCATCTGGCCAAAACAAAATTATTTTACTAACCTCAGTGAATTTAACTGGCTGAGATTCAGGACTCACCAATCTAGTCCCAATACCTTCCCTGAAGAGGGCATGAAGCTCTGTGCGTGACGAAGCCCTCAGCTGAATCATCAGGCTGGCCCTTTCCCTCTGGCACCTGAACTTGTCACAGGTGAACTTGTCTGCCTACTGTGAACTCTTGTCACAGTAGGAAGACAGCGTTCAGGCCAGTAACACCAGTGCGTGGCCTCCATAAACGCTTATCACATAGGAACTCTGCAGACAGAACTGAAAGTTCAACTTCTTTTCTTAGTATTTGCTTTTTCTAACACAAATGCACTAGCTTCCTGAAAGTGAAATGCTCTTACTGTTCTCTATTTGGACAACGGATAGATTCTTAGCTTTTATTTGTCACTAATGGTGTGGAAATCATCAGCTATGACTGTAGACAGAAAAGCGGGCATTTCTACCATCCAAACTCAGATCACGCATGATAGCTGGTTATTACTGAAAGAGAACAGTAGTTAGTGCCTGAATTTCATTTTAATCAGAGTGAATAAATCTGATCACTTCCTAGGTAAGGAGCACTTGGATTGCACCTCTCTAGCAGTCCAGGTATCATGAGCTAGCTTTAAATTGCCAATCTCAGGCAATTGCTGCAGCCTACCCGCAGCAATATGAGGTGCTGAGAACTGTTCTGCCTTTCACTCATTTCATCTGGTAATTTTGGGGACTGCTCTGCTGCCAGTTTTCAGCATTAGGTGCTGCCTATACTACTTAAAATGGGGATTTTTTGTAGTTAGATTCTAAGACTATTGAGGTGACTGGTTCCTCCACCGTACTGAGCGCAGCAAAACCAGACCTCTCAGTGGTGGGCACACCCTTACTTCTGCTCATCTTATAACCCAATAGAAGCAGAGTAAGTAGCAACAGCAACATCCCTCTTAATTAAAAGGCCAATGGTTTGAAACAGCCACTAGAGATGTGCACAAAGGAGAGCTCAAACCTTCTTAAAGGACTTTTTTAGCTGGTGCACCTTAATCACCAGAGTAGAGCATTCTGTCTCACTGCAGCAAAGAGCAATCACAGCGCTACAGCAATAAAGCCCTTGTGAAAGGGAAGAGATGTTGATTTCAGTCCCTGTTCCAAGATGAAATAAAGTACATGAAGCTATAGCAGTTCACCTTAGGGGCTCTGAGATTTGTCTCATGTCTCCTACTGCAATTCATCTAATCCCCTGGTCTTTGCTACTCCAGCATGACAGCCAGCAAAGCTCTAGGGGCTAACTGGAGTTTTGTTTTCTTAGACTGATGAAGAGAAGAGACAAGGTCTGCCTGTTGTAATGCCAGTATTTGATAGAAACACCTGCAGCATCCCCAAGTCTCAAATTTCCTTCATTGACTATTTTATAATGGATATGTTCGATGCGTGGGATGGTAAGTACATCTGCTTTTTCTTCCTTGCTCTGAGACAGAGCATTCTACAGACTGAAATGAATAATCTCAAACTGGCCTTGAGTCCGTTCTTTTGGGGGGCTGTACCCATATGAGCAGTACAGCTCAGGATCTAAGCAGTGATGCTGCTGAAGCCCATTTCACTGCCCGCACCAGCAGCTTTATGAAAGTTGACCACTTCCCAGACCATCTATGTAAAGAAAGAAGGAATAATGGCTTATAACTAAGCTTTTTTTCATCTATATCTTTTTTTCCCTTTAGCACCATATTTCTTCTGAGCAGCGGAAACTGAGACCACAGTGGTTGCAAGTTAGCATAATTTAGTAAAGTCATCATACATTAAGAAAACAATTTGCCTGAAAGAAACAGACTGAAAAAAATCTTTCCCCTTTTACCATTAGCTAATAAAAGAGATCAGGAGAATGCCAGTTTTAGATGAGACCAGTCTGTTCTTCTGCCTGTTCTGTACACATAGAACAACTCTCTCTCCTGTTTATTTCAGCATTTGCACATCTGCCTGTCTTGATGCAACACTTGGCTAATAACTACAAATACTGGAAGACACTGGATGAGTTAAAGTGCAAGAGTCTCAGGCTCCCATCAGAAAACAACAACTGACACTAAGGCAAGAAAAACAGACCTCTTGATCTACCAGTTTCACTGTGAGTCACTTACTGGCTTGGCTACAAGAGGGATCCCTTTCCAGTGAAATTAAGACTGCGTAGCAAGATGGAGATACTTTATTCATCACTTTTAAACTTCTCTGAATTCTACAGAAAAATGTTTTCAAAAAGGCTACATAATCCACAGATGAAAAAGTGCTCTTTGGAAATAACATTTTGTGTCTTTCTGAAACTAATTTCTAATACCGCATATGCATTTGTCAAATCTTTTAATTGATGGAAGTGTATTCAGTAAAACTTCCCACAACTGTTCCTCAGACAGAGGGGGTAATCTAGGCACCAGTAGCGTAGGAATAGGTTGACAAATATGCACAAAAGCTACCCACTTACCTAGCACAAATTTTCTGCAATCCTATTGCTATTCTTTAGTTCTCTGACTCACAGTACCAAAGAGAACAAGCAGAGTAGAACAAATAAACCTAGATAAACTGGATGCAGTATAAAACAAACGCTGCACCACCTAAAAGAACGTTCTTACAACAGAGACTGTCTTTCAGAGCACCTGTTCTCTCTTCTTTCTTATCAATATAAAATCTCAGCCTGAGTCAAACTCCCTTAAAATTGGTCTTACAATGGAGGAAAACAAGTATATGCTGCGTAACTGGTGCCATCCACATGTTTCTCTGCCATCTTAGAGATGTTACCATGCAATGTTTCATGGCAATTTACACAAAAAGCGTTGTGGCACTTGACCAACATCCTTTTTTATACACTGGTGTTTGTATCAGTTTTATCAGTCATCAGTTTTATTAAACTGATCTAAATTTTACAGTGACTCCATATATTGCGCTACTTACTTCTAGGATGAACCAGTCACTTTGTAAAAACAGTTTCCGGATCATAAATTATAAAAGCATTATGATTTGTACTGCTTTCTCCCTCATAAAAAAAATGCTGGTTTGTGATGTAAAAAGTATTTCAAAAGTTGTACATAAGTGAGAAATTAAACATAGTTTTTCATTAGTTTTAAAATACAAAATTTATGCTAAAGCTTCCAAAGCACAAATGCATATTTTTGTACATCTCATTTTAATCACATGAAGAACATGAGTTCAAATTTTAGCCTCTTCTCAGACTATTCAGTTCATAAATACTAGCAGAGCTGCTGATTTTTAACACTGTGTACTCCAGGCTGCAGGCAAGAATATCAAAGCAGTGGCTGCAGGTGAAGCAGCAGTGGACTGCTCGTTAAAAGGAAAGGTCTTGAGACATATTTTTACCTCCCCCTTCTGCTCTATCACGGTTCAACCAGTACAAAAACCAAACCAAACCAGTTTAGATTGCTGCGGAAGAGAAGTGACGATGGTTGTTTACAGTGGGTAGCTTATATAATGTGCCAACCTTTTTTGTATGTTTTGTACCAAGTTCTGAAACAAAAGGAAACATTCATAAAATGTATGTGCAGAGAAATGTACACAAGCTATATTTTTGCTAGAATTGTAATAGAACCTTACTTTTGTCATAGCTAAGCAGGTTGCTGTGTATTAAAATGCTGCACTGCATATATTTGAAGAATGGTGTTTATGGTGAGGTATGTTTATTCATTTTTCCATATTACCTATTGCAACATTCTTCACTGGATTTTTATTCATATAAGTTGGACCTCTGGTTTTCATACTGTAAACTGTTTGCTTTTACCATCCCTTTATTCAGAACCAGTGTTCTCAGTGGTTGTACCTTAACTATTCTGATGGCTGAAACGCTCACTGCAGCTTGCATTAGAGAAAAGAACTTCACAAGACTCAAAGCTTTGTCATGTTAATTTAATTCATTAAATACAGCAACACTGTAAGACCACATCCATGTAAAACACCTCAATTCATTATTTCTGTCACAAGGAAGAAAATGCGAATGGTGGAAGGAACCAAAGAAATAAAGTTCAGCATCAGTTCTGGTTGATGAGTTAAGGCGTTAACATAGAATCGGTTTATTTGTTTCAAATCCTGTGTTTCTTCCTGCAGTCAGAGATGAACCAAAAAAGTAATTTATGTAGAGATATGTCCTCTTTAAGAGCAAAAGAGGCCAGCATAGATTAACTGTCATCTGCCAGCTGTGTCACATCTTCAAGTCTCTAACCTGTCCCCTTCACCAACAGCTGCTTCTTTCATGCTGTTGTCAGTGCACAGACAGGCAAAACAGTCACCTCAGAGCAGTACAAGGATGAAGGGCAGGTCTGATAAAGATACTCACTTTCATGATGTGAACATATAGAATTCTATGTTACTGTGAGGTGGAAAAAGAAATTTAAAAGGACAAAGGCGGAGGTAAAATTTCTAACCTGCTTATCCTAATTTTGCTCCCTGCACTTCCCACCAGCAAATGACAAATTCTTTTTTAATACGAGTGGGCCAGCATAGCCTTACTGTGCTCTGTTATGCTCAAAGTTAACTTGCAAAATAAATAACCGAATTTAATACTTTCAACTCAACCATCTTTAAAGGAAGAGACCCTTGGGAGATCTATTACCAATGGAGTGTATCTGAGAACAATACACTTTTGATAGATAAAAATATTTATACACACATGTAGGACTATTTACGGCTAAATTACAACCCTGTAAAATGCACAGTGAGTTTTGTGACTAGAAGTGTTCAGTTAAATAGATCTGTTTCTCCACCAGGTATTCACTTAAAAGTCACAAAAATAAAATCATTCTTAGGGTATAGGAAGAAGAGATAATAAAAAGATGATATTCCTTCTTTCCAGTTATAACTGATGATAGCATCTCAAAGCTTTGCTGTAACGTTTTAGTAACAACGTGTAAACACACAGTTTATATACAACTATATTCAACTCAATTGAAACAAGGAAAAAAGTGCCAAAGAGGAACTGATGTCCCCAGCTTGCACTGGGGTAGCCAAAAATGCAGCACTTGCTGATGAAGACAACCTGAAACAATGCAGACTGACAGGCAGAAAGACTCATACCTCTATTTCACAAGTTTAATGCCATAATCCTGAAGGCATGTTATCAACAGCTATAATCCTAACGCCTTTCCTATGCTGGTCTGTAGAATAGCCACTCTGAGCAAAGACTACACAGCTCAAGATTTAACATTGACTTAACCTTCCTAAATTGAAAGGAGAGAGTAATCCCAAAACTTCTCCAACCATTTTGTGTTTTTGAAGTACGCTTTTGAAGTATGCTGTTTTGAGCTCTATACTCAAATCAGGTTAGTTAACACAAGTTGACTAAAGTGGAGAAGAAAACACAGCCCAAAATTTTACTTTCCCTTTGCCCTGCCTTCCAGGGAAGATTGAGGTAAGAGTCAAGAGGGAAAGCTTGGCTTCTGGGTGGCATGGGGAAGGCAAGTGACCATGAGAGTTGGGGGAAGCAAGTCTAAAAGGCTCTTTGGTTTCTTGTAGGAAGCTGGAGCTTCCTCCTTTTGCTTCTGCTCATGTCAGGATCTGCTTAGCTGTTTGTTTTAATTACACTTACTGCAGCTGCTGGACCTTGAGTCTGGAATTACAGCCCAATCATCTCCTGTACTGAAAACAGTTCTCATCAATTCAAAAAACAAGAGATGGCACTGAAAAGATGCACAAGACACACCCCTGAACTGTGTAAGTGCTGGATCTTCTGAGTATACCTGAGGACACTGTGGCACTCTCTTCTACATGGCTTTAAGACCACCAAGTTCACAAACACCCCACTTCCCCAGCTCTGCTCTGTTCCAACAGTAACTTACCACTCATTATCTCATCTTCCTCCTCAACTTCTTTGTATCAGTTCTGGGTTTAATTTCATTTTTTTTTCCCGTTTGTGTTTTTTGTTTTAATTTGGGGTTTTTCCTACTCCCAGTTAGCTTGCAGATAACAGCTATCTCAGACTTGATGAAAAGGCGTTGTGTACTTAGAAGCTTCTTATTTTAAAACTTTAAAAATAGTATTTATCCTTACAAACTTGGTGCAGATTTCACTGCAGTCAAACCTCAGCTGAGCATTTAGTAATGATTTGGCAGAAGTGCTTTGCTAGTACTGAACACATCAAGGGCTACTGCTTAAGAAAGTATTTTAGATCCCGAAAACCCATGATAAGGACACTGCTTTTTATTAGATACAAATTAATTTGATTAATGTACTATGGAAAGACTAAGCTAAACCAATCACACTTTATGCTGGCCATGATAATGGAGCTCTATGAACTCCAGTGATTCAGCTTAACCCACACTAAAACTGCAGCTACTGCAAGCAAGCAGTATCTAGACACTTTGCCTTGCCAAAAATTTAAACCCAACAAACTGATATTGTCTACTTTTCCTTCTTGCTTTTACTTTTGGTGCAGGATAGTAACTTCAAATGCGAGAGTTCTGTTTGAGAAGTGTTTCTGTTGGGGGTTTCTGTAGATACACGTACCTGAGGCATCACTGCCTAAAGACTAGCTTTGAGAAATAAGTTACATAAAGCTGTAAGCCTGAGATATTTTATTTTGTGCCTCCTTTCTGCACACAATACTGTAAAACATCCCATAGCTTTAGCTATGACCCACCTGAGGACTTTCACAAATCTTAATTTTAACATCCACCCAATGTATTTTTGAAACACTAGGAAAAATATCAGAAACATTTACTGAGTCACCATTATCATCAGTCTTTCAAGAGAGCATCACTTCTGCTGGAAGAGCAAGCCAAAAGTAAGTTTTAACATACAAAATACTCTTTTGAGAAGAGTAGCAGAAACTAATAAAAATTTCAATATAATACATGACATTAAGTGTAAACCTTACCGGTAGTCACATTCCCAGGAGCTCAGACTTTTCTTTATACTCAATTTAACACACATCCAATTTATGTGTATGTAGCCTGTATTTGAGCAACTTAAAATTTGCGCTGCAAATCACCATTTTGTGCCAATTTTTGAAACAGTGTTAAACTGCGGAGTCTAGATTCTCGTTCGCCATCCTTCCACAAAATAACGAGGTGGTCAGCAGAGCATGTAGCCAGTCCCAGTTCACCAAAGTACAGGAACATCTGCAACAAAATAGTTAGTGCTCCCACAATGCTCAATGAGATTGTCAGCTTGCTTAAATGTTTAGTGTACAGCTGGACTAAACAAATACATGCATCTGAAATGGTTCTGAGTGAACACAGGTATGCAAAATTACAAAATTACAATGTATGCTTTCTGTATTTGAGATGTCATAAAATCTTTACAAGAAAACAACTCTTAAACAGCACTTCCCACTGAAAGATCTCAGTTCAGAAAAAACAGTAAAGCAGCCTTACAGATAGGGAAGCTAAAGTACAAAACATTGAAGAAACTTGTTCCAAGCCAGCAGTAGAGAAGTGAGTGAGATCTCCTGATCTTTTAGGAATAGAAGCCACTATTCTGTCCACTTGGGTACAACATCCCCTTCCCACACAACACCACAGGCTACCTTCCAGGCCTGGAAGGATCAAAAAGTAAACAACTGTGACAGACATCAGCATGTGCCTGAGAAGAAGCCAAACCAGCAAGAACTACAACACAGGAGAAAAGCACATCAGCAGTGGAGGGACTCTGTAAAAGCAATGGAGCTGACAAGTCACACAGTCATGCCTGACTTCAGAGTCTTCCACAAGGCTGCCTAAAATAAGCCACTAATTGCAGTTCAACACAACAGCCAATGGAACCAGGCCACAGGATGCCACTATGGCATGCTAACAGCATCCTCAGCCTTCAGCTTGTTGAAGAGATCTGCCTAGCGGAAGCATTCAGGCCAAGGACTGTGCTACAGCCTACTTGCTCTGGTATCAGCCACTTACTAGTTCTGTAGTTCCAGTAGAAATACTCTGGCCAAGCCCACACCTTTGATCACCACATTTTATCACTGTTCAACCTTTCCAGCCTCAACTGCTCTAGTCTGCCCAAAGTTTTAAAAGGGAAATGTTCATATGTAGAACAGTGCAGGAAATCACATCCACCATCATCTCAGTTACTCCTTGGATGTGCAATACCCCAGCAAAGAGCCTCTCACCTTCCTTGCTGTGCCTCTTGCTGAATTCCACATTATGTCCTCTTTCTTAGACAGCAAATTTCCATACTGATAATAGAGCCTCTTTCAACAGTTTTTCAGAAAGTAAGATGGTAGAGAGGGACCAAAAGCCTTGCAGAAATCCCTGTAGCAGAAAGGTTCCCCTGAGCTATTAGTGAAAAGCTTTCGGCTTTTGGCAGCAGTAGTTTTGAAATCCAATGAGTCATGTACTTGCAAGCAAAACTATTCCAGGACACCACTCCTCTCTACCTGCCATTTCCCTGCTCCTGCTAAGAATGTGTATAGAAGTCCACTTAAGAAAGTGATTTGTTACTCCAAAAGGTTTGTCAAACACAAAAAGGTGTGGAGGTAAAATGCCATTTAAAACAAAATCATACTCTATTAGGTAGAAAGAAGCACAGGATGGTACCTGATTTAAAATTAAAAAGACCTTAATGCTCACAGCATAGAGTGCTAAGAAATTCCTAAATGGGTTTTGTTTTATATGAGCCCTTGTTTAGATTGTGAACTTAAGATGAAATCTGGAAAAAACACAGGGTTCCAAGCTGTATTGTTTGCCTTCTATAAACAAATGCAATATCCCACCAGATTTTCTCTAACACGTATATACATATTTGCACACATGATCCTCAGGCATTAGCGAGTTCCCATTAGAACTTTAAGTCAGTACATAGTATTTTTTTCACACTGCACTAAATATACCACATAATCAATGTGTTCCCAGCCTCCAGAGCCAGACAGTTACAGCTACTGAAGTAACACTACCAAAATTAAATTAATAAGTGAAATTCAGTTTTTCTTGTTCTTACTGAATCTGACCTACCTGCACAGCTGATGAATGACCAATCAAATCACCCACCAGCTCCAAGAAATACACAGGTGTATTCTCCTGCATCTTCTTAGCAGCTTGGTTTGCTTGCTTGCTTGCCCTTCCAAATCCCCACATGTTGAAAAACCCTGGGGAAAAAAAAATATTTTGTTTCAGCAAAAATCGTAAATATAGTTTATTTCCTCTAGTTAAAGAGAGAACTACAGGAGTGACTCAAAATCTAAAAGCATGACAGTCTGTATGGCAAAGTGACAGATGCATTGTACTGTGCAGCATTTCTACATCTGGGTTATACATCTTGAGGCAGGAAGGCACCATAGGTATTTCGGTTTTTGTCCTTATTAGACATAATTTAGCAAACATGTTGACTTACTCACCTGGATGAGACAATACACAGATTTAGCAACAAATTTAATGACTGCGTAAATGAACTAACTGAACAGCAACGGTAGGTGCAGGACAGTGATGTTGACCTTTGCTCTGTCATACTAATCTGTTACTTGTACAAAGAAGAGAGAAATGAGGTGCCAGTCTCTCCCCTGCATGCCCTGCAGTGAGGCATTAATGCTGGCACACCAGTTTGCTGGCAAGCAAATTTCTGATGCTGAATTGCCTGTTTTTATAGTGCCCACTGGCTTTCTCCTTCACATTTACAACTATCTGTCAAACTAGAGTTTAAAGATACTACTCCACATGTTCCATTTAGATAGGAAGAAAATACGCATTTGTGCCATAAGTCACAGCTTGAATAAAAAAAAAATCCTACAAGAGAGAGTAACAGCTCATTACTGCTCCCAGTCCATAGCACTGATTATATTATGTTCAGAGCAACTGTTCAAGACCACTACTACCAGTGCCCAGGGGAGCTGCTGGCCTGGGTCAAAGAGCAGCAAGCACTATACAGGCTGTGTCTGTACTTGGGGAAAATGCTTCCTAGAACACCAGGAATCGCCCCTGAGGACTGAGATGCCCAGAGGTAGCATGAAAGTGAAGTTGGATACAGCCTCAAAATGAGTCCCAACGTCTCTCCAAGTTCAAGGAGAAGATGTGGAAAACATTTTTTGTGTGTGTGTGTGTATCATCTCCAAGCTTTTATTTAGCTTTTTTCACAAGGTCCTGCAACTATTTATTCTTGCATGGTAGAGGATCTAGCACTATACAGTACAAGAAGCAGAGGATCAAGTTTTGTCAGGACAGGTCATAGTTTTTGTTAAACCAGCTAAAACAACTGTAAAACTCTAAGTAAACTTTATGGCACAGAATTACTTCTGCTAGATGTTCTAACTTCCTATATCAGATCTTGCAGGGCTTCAGTTTCCCTGACACACCTGTTATCTGTTGATCAAACACGAGATATTATCTCTTTTTACGAAGCTTGTAAACCTCTATGGTGAATACCGGGTTTCCCATTGTTTTTAAATAGTCTTTTCACCCCTAACTATAAGCAAACCTGTTGGAACTGGTTCAGCTGGCAGCTGCTGCTTTTCTCGGAGCTCCCAAATGCGCACACTGCCATCTTCTGAACAGGAAATCAGCTGCCTGTAAAAACAGTTGATAAGCAACACCAGCATGGATACCTATCTGCACAAGTCACTTTGAGATGTTTCTTTAAAATAGGCAGCAAGTGCCTCAGGTTCTACACAAGTTTGCTAGAACTCCCCAGTGTAGCAGGACACCCAGATGTTCCACACAAAACACTGTGCATTTATAGCAGGACAAAATACAATGGACTTACAAAACAGGTAAAAAAACCATACAATTTCAATCCCATTTTAAAAGCATACCACTCCATAGAACAAAAACAAGTCTAGACTGAAAACATGCTTCCACTAACTGTCTTCTGTAACTTACTTTCACTAAGCAAAAATGTATTTTTTCTTATGGAAAAGTAACAAAAGGAAAGATACTAATTTTCACTACATGTTTAGAACAGCACATGCACTTACAACATCAAGACCCTAATTTTCATCTTCTGACAAACTTTTGCTCCATTGAACAAGAGTACAGAGAGATCTAACAACATAACTATTAGATTATACATATATTCCAAATTGTCCAACTTAGCTTTCAAAATAAGTTCCAGCTAAAACTTCAGCACTAATGAGCAAAGGCTGGAAGTTGTTCGGTTGGTTTTTTTTTAAGATTTCAACTGATCCAAAATCTTTACTGAATATGCCATAGGTCTTTGCTTTATAGAAGTAAAATGCCATTAAGCTATATTTTCACAATGTAGACAAAAGTGCTTTCTGAAGTTTGATTTTGAAAATAGCGAAGATACTTGACTCTGAGCCTGTGCATCAAGTATACTGGATTATATTTTTTTCACACTGAATTACAATGACACATTTTCAAAAATTAGGTCAACAAGCTCTATCTAAGAAAAGCAGATCAAACTAAAAATCAAGTCCCTGCCATAGAAATTACATGTAGCTTTGCAGTCTGTCTCTAGCCACCCTTCCAAGTTGTGCATTTTTTTATTGCATTAACAAAATGTACCGTGACTTGTACCTGTTTGGAAGCTTCTCGATGTGCAGTACAGAGGAGTCGTGAGCAGTTCTCTGGCAGGCAATCACACGCTTCATTTGAAGATTATATACGTATATGCCTTTCCCAACAGCAGCAAACACACACTGGAAAAAAATTCAATGGAACAACTTACAGAAACAGATACTGAAAGATCACCCTGCATGTAATGGATTTCCAGCAGTAGTATGACATCATCTATCCCACATTATCTAGCTTGTGTCTGTCCTTGTGCTACTGCTTTATCCCAAACATATGGACTCAACCAGTTCTAGAAAAAATACAGTTTTCTTGGAAGAAGATCCTCCTATACTCTAAGCAGTTTAATTTCTGAAGATCCATCCTATACCTTACAGTCTAAGTAGAAAGCAAATACACCAACAGATCAACACATTATTGCAATTAAAGTTGTATGTTCTTACACCAAAATAACACTCTGTGTTTTGATGATCTCTTGTTTTGTCATGAAAGAGTGAGAATACAGGAACCTGTTTTGCATTTTCACAAGTTTTTTTAAATTTAAATTAAGTTGCACAAAGAGGTCTTGCTCAAGCATTTGGGCTTTACTGGGTGCAGAAAAGGAATTCAGTCACAGAATGGTATTAATATTGTGTAAAAAGATCTGGAACCATTTTGCATTCAATGCTCTTCAGAAAAGTGCAGGGATTCCATCTCATGACCATCACAGGCCTAAGAAGCCACAAACAGTTTACACATCATTAGACATGGACTCTCTTACAACTTGTAATGATTTTAGAGAGGACAAATGTACAAACATGTCACAAAAACATGATAAAAATTTGATGCCAGAGGAGTGCAGAATGCTTCCATTCAGTACATATCTGGTGCTTTAAATATACTTTGTTTAGGTATTGGCATGCTGGATCTTTTCTCTGAATGGCCTGCTTCCACCTACAAAGCCCAAACATTAATGACTCACAAGCAGTTTGCACTATGCATTTGCCAATGTTTGGTAAAACCAGTAATCCAGTATCTTTAACTAAGATTTCCTACATATACTCAATGGTGTTTTTATGCTGTTCAAAACTCTTTGTCCAGGTTTTTGGTAAATTTTGTCTTGGCTTTGTTTTCTTACACACATATGCGCTGGGAGCTCCAATAGCTTGGAAACAAAGCTCAGGTTTTTGGTAGCACTCTACCAAATCAAGTTTAAAATACTGAACACATTATTATTCTCCTAGTTCTGTGTGAGGCTTAATTCAATGGCCTTTCACTCTTCCATTCCTGTATCTCAGCCTTTTCTCCCTTACAGTCTTCCACCTTGAGACAAGTTCTTCAGTTACATATAGTTCTACAGCTTTGTACAAGATGCGTTTCACAGATCACCCTCGTTTTTATTTTTTCTCTCTCTCCATAAGCCCCAGCAAAGCCCTGGTCAGGACAAATCCCAAGAAAATAACAGATGATGAAGCACAAATCGTATACGTCTCTTTAACAAGCAAGTTACACATGTGCATCAGGACAACTGGTGCACTCCTTAGCACTGTTTCCTAGTATGGTCAAACATTAACCGTCTCATTTGTTTCTGAATTTTATTTTGCCTACAAGCTCAGTATCAAGCTAGACAATTGAATTTTCAACTACCTACCTAACTAGCAAGTCTGCTGAAGAAGTTCCTAAAAGAGAAAACACCAATTTAATTTTATTTTTAGCAGGAAGAGCATTCTGTTTTTAGATAGCAAGTAACTCAGTAATTCATTGTAGGAATACCACCATTCACCACTTCCTTAGTAGGAACTTCACAACACAGACAGCTCTGCCTTAAAAGCATCTTCTACTTCAGGACATAACACCAGAATGACCTTTCTTCCCATCATTCGGAAGTCTCATAATAAGTAAAATTCTGCAGCAATTTGTTTAGTTCAGTTCCATGAACACAAGAAAGTCCTCAGCAGCCTTAGTTAAATACTTCTGAACTTCCCAAAATTCTTTTCCCCTCACTTAAAACGCATCCTTTGTAGCTTTCAAGCAGGGAATCAAAATGTTTTGAAGCCAAATAACAGAACTTCTCCTAAACAGGTCTGTCTTTTTGCTCTTTCTAGAACTAAGCACCCACAAGAAAACCACTGGAAACCCTACCTTTAGAGACAACTACATTTCTTTCCACACAGACAGTAACATTTCTCTCTCCAGTGTTTTAGGAATGCTCTTTTTACCAACAGACAAACGTGTCGGGTGACTACTTGACCTTCAGCCTAGATTCAGTCTTTTCCACAATTTTTATTTTGTTATATCTCATATATCTGAAATCATTTTCAGAAATCCCTTCCTCAATTGTTCCCCAGCAATGGACCTACAGGACCCAAAACAGAATCCCACTTGACCCGAATTATGAAACGTCTTTTGCCATTAACTGTTGGTAACATTTCACAAAAGTGACAACCTGGGGATTTTTAGTGTTTCCTGAACAGTAACTAGGCTCTGCCTGAGTATTCTGACCAAGAACTCCTGTATTATCTTCAAAGTATTATTAGAGTGGACTGGATTTTGGACTTGTGTTTGTGCTCTTTACAAAGAAGTATAGCCCATCTGAACAGCAGCAACTACTAAGCAAAGACATATGCCTATTCTTTAATTCACTTCACAGTACCCTCAGCTATAACTATTCAAAGAGGTGCATTATTGTGGAAACCGCATTTCCAGAACCATGGAATATGAAAGATGTACACCATCAAAACACACATCTCCTCTTTGTTTTTATATTGTGGTACTGTAACAACTATTAAATCTTTGTCAGTCAAAAAGAAATACTGTTGTGACAGTCCATTACATTATTTCCCATGCCAACAACATATTACAAACCTTCAGTTAGTTCAATGACCAAAATTTTATATAAAGGCTGTTGACTGTAAAAAAATAGCTGTGCACATTTAAAAGAAGTTTCTCATACTAAAACAAGCAAACTGAAAACACAACACTTAGCCTTCTGTAGTAAGGTCATGCTAGCTCACTTGAGGTAGCTTACTCTTTTCAAAGCTCTTTACCTCCTCATCAGATGTCAGGTGTTGAACTGAAGTTTCATTTGGGCTTTGGGATAACTTTATCTCTGGCTGTACATCTGGATGGACAGAGTCCCAGAAGTTGCACTCAGAGGCCTGCTTTGTCCAGTCAAGTGCATCCCAAACTATTAACTCACCCACATGAGAACCGGTCACAAAAGTCAAATCTGTAGGGGGGGAAAAAACATACATAGAAATCAATTATATAAAAAAATCCCCTTCACACAAATTTACAATCCTAGTAAATTAAGAGAGCCTATTTTTAACAGAAGCTACATAGAATGTACACTATGTATGTGACTAGACAAAAACCTCTCCCTTTGAGTAAATACTCATTTTGATTACCTAGTATAGCTCAGATGAGCCAAAGGTAATGAGCTCTCTCTTGTAAAATTAAAACTAGGAAAAACATTCACTTGCCACAGCACACAGTACAGTATAGGAAGGGCAAGGAACATCACTAGAAGCATGTACAAATATTTGAAGTTCTTTTGTTGCCTATATACAAAACCCTTCTATTCCCTGGACCACTAAGTGTATCAGTACCCCTCAGACACAACAAAGTACGTTTTTGCAGTGAACACTAGTCACAAATTAAATGGGTGAATTAATGGCAAGATTCAAGTCGCTAGTCATGAATTTATTAATCACACGTGGAAACTTCAGCAACACTTCATGCAGGTAACATATTGTCTTTCTAAGCCAAATATTACTTTCCTTTCATAATCAAAAAGGGGAAAACAATGGCAACAGAAACCCCAAAAACAACTGCCATAGAATGCAAGTTTTCTTCTATCTGGCTTCTTAATACCTCTGTACCACAGTCCCTTTGTACCAACCAGGCTGACACAAATAAATCTGATAAATACTATCACACCAGGAATAACTTCTCCTGGGCTCAGGGGATGCTCCATTAAAAAAAAAAAAAAAAAAAAAAAAAAAGAAGAACNAAAAAAAAAAAAAAAAAAAAAAAAAAAAAAAAAACAAGGAAGAGCAAAGTACAAGGGGTTAAGACCTGTAGCAGTGTAGACAGAATTTCAGGTAATAGCTCAGTATTGCCCTAATGAACAGTCCAGAGATCGCGTGATCCTCCAGCACTCTACACAATGGGTCTATACGCAGGCCCACATCTGCATACCCAGAACTTTGGTTACATTGGGACTACAACTGCAAAGGATGTGGCATTGCATATTCCATTTAAGAATCATGAGGAACATGAAAAAGTATCATTTTAAACTTTCCCAGTAGGAAGAAGACCCAGAGCTCCATTCCCAATGACACTGCCTCTTTCGTGCCTTTTCTACATCATAACCTGCCTGGTTTCATTTCACTGCTAATTCATAAATAAAGCCATTATTTCACTACCTTTGCAGCAACACAGGAAAAGTACATCAAATTATGAAGCTTCACTAAAATTAAAAGTTTGGTCCCAAAAAAACCTCCACAGTTAAAATATTCCTCTGGCCACTAAAAAAATTAGTAACATTACAAAACACTTACCATTCACACTGACTAATGACAAAATGTTATCCTGATGGTCAACAAGGCGTTTTACTTCAAGGGCATTCCAACCTTCAGACGCATCATTAGAAGCAATCAGCCTAAAAATTACTTCAAAGATAGAGAAATAAATTATCTACATAAGCTTTATCATTTAGAATAAAATGTAGCTACACTTTCACAAAGACAAACTAAAACACATTGTAAATGACAGGGTACAAAAAAGTGCAAAGCCACTTATGACCACTCACAGAACTCAAAAGAAAATGGGAATATAGCATTCCAATGCTATTCTTAGGACATCTTATTACAGCAACTGTAGGATAAAAGATTTCAGGGTACTAGCTCTGAAATTCAGAGAATCACTCAACATCAGAAGCTGCACAAAGCAGAAGTAAAAAGTATTAGACATGTTTATTGATTCGTAAACTAAAAACAAAACATAAGGGCTTATCTGACTGAAAACTATTATTCCAAAGGATACAACATTCTATGGTAAGGCAATCAAGATAGCCAAGCATTAAGACCTAATTTTAACTAGTCTTGGAATTTCTTTTATGCTAGCTCAAGGGCACTACAAAAGAACTGTGGGAAATTAAGATGGAAGTTTACATTGTATACCAGTTTTTAAACACAAGAATCTTTGATCAGAATATCAGATTGATATTTTTCTGCTAAGTGTTAAATCATATTGAACAAAGTTTTTGTTGTTTTGCTAATTCAGTGCTCTACTTTTTCTCCTGGATTTTTCTTACACATTTTGAAGCTTCAGGAATTTTATACAACACTCTTATTTAAAAGACTCTCCACAGACAGCTAGCCAATGATTTACAGCTTGCATACACAGAAAACCCTGTCTCCAAGTGAGCAAAAGAAGTAATCACATTATCTCATTTTAGCTTTGGACAGTATAATGAGATTGGCAATATCTCATAGTCCTGATCTTTGGCTAAGGAGGCTCTAGAAAAACCCAGTATCTGACAGCTCAGATAATGAATTCCAGACCTCCAGAAGGACAAATGTAGATCACCATAATCAGATCTGGACAGGTGGCAATAGCAGTAATAACAAAGAACACAGCAAAGTTTTGTCATACACATCTCAACAAATCACTGAATGAGTACTGTCTCCCTCTTTGCCAAATAAGGGGAAAAGAGAAAAAGTTGCTAATCACACCCTGATGCCATTTACTTTTCCTATGTAATTCCATCAGTGTGCACTTTACATATCCCTAAAAAGCAACTGTTATAAAGAAACACGAGTATTTATCAGAAATGCAATACACTCACTTAGCTCTTTGCCAACAGCTGCTGCAACACAATTTTTAGGCAATTCAAGCAAAGTACTGATACCTTTGGAAAAATATAGGAGACAACGAGTTAGAAAAGGATATTCACTGGCCACAAGAAAACACAGCAAACTGTTTGTTCCTTATTAATAAAAGTTCTCCATAATCTTCCTTCCACTTTTAAGTTATCAAAATAAAAGCATATTGCCCAGAGCGAAAGTTAAACAGCATTCAACACGAACAGGTAACTTCAGATGGAGGCAGTCAGGAGTTTTTGTCTTGATTCTAACAGAATTCTGAACCTCAAACTTGAGGTGAAGCTGAGAATCAATAACCTTTTTATTCTAAAAACAGTTAAGATGTTTATGTTCTAGTACTGGACAATATTAAGAACGCTGCGATAATTACTGAGACTCTAAATATATACAGTACCAAAGCTATTAGATACTGATACTACCACCATATGGATGATACTAAAATATTGTGCAAAGCCAGCTGAAGTATAGGCCACAAGATAAAATGTCCAGCTTGCTGTTAATGTTCCTTTATCCTGCACAGAATTCCCCCGGTCTGTGCAGCCACACTATTAAAGGAAAATTCCCCAAGGAATAAGCAACCTGTCTCTTTCCTCACAAAGAAAGCAAGAGATGGGGAGAGAAGAGAGGGTCCATGCTGCACATCCCATTGACCCCTTTTACAAAAGTTGCAATAGCACCTCAAACTAAGCACTACAGCACCACTTCCGACTGGTATGTGGCACAGTATTTCAGACTGGAGCAAAAGAAATATTAATATCCTCAAAGATTTAGAGTGTTTTGCCTACCACTACTCCATTCTATGACAAAAAAAAAGGAAAATACCAGTTCCAACTCTGAATTTGATTCACAGCTTCATAGGTATCCTTGTAAAGTATGGCAACAACATGCAACAATTGTCTTTGCATGGACAGATAATATTTAATCTTATTAATAGAACAGCATGATTGACAACTGTGATCTGATTACTTTCACTGTATCCCTATAAAAACCTGTATTTTCTACATCAAGACGACTGATTCTTAATAATAAAATATTTACTGCTATACTACTGCAAAGCTTTACTTAGAAATAGGAAAAGTCCCACTCAATCACAGAGAAAGCCAGCCAAAGGATCTGGTCCACATTACAGCAAGAATGTAAAAATCAGCATCTGAGGTCTAGCCCTGTAAATCCAAGATAATATATAGAGTTGCTAAGATTTTACATATTCTAAAATTCACACAGCACAGGAGATAAAAAGCAGTCTTAATTCTGAAACGATGAAGTCTGACATTTAAAAAAATAGAGAGTGACTCTAATACATAATGTTATCATTAGAATTAAAGAGAATTTGCCAAGTTGGTTTTGCATCATTATACAGATCCATTTTACTTGCACTTTAACAGCTATAATGAGTCATTTACATTTTTACCTGCATCAGTAAGATGACTGGTCTTACACAAGAGATCTAATTTTCGGTTCCAAACACATAGATCACTCCCTCCAGACAACCATACATCCAGTCTTTGAAGAACTGTCAAACACTGCAGAACAAAAATCAGATATATGTCCCCTGCAAAAGTTCTACAGGGAATTTCTCAGTGAAATGATCATGAGCTTTACCTAGATAAAGCTGTAAGTACTATAAAATACAGGACTAGGGTGTCGCTTTCCTAAGAAATACAGACTTATTGGCATACTACATTACATTTTTCTACGAACAACAAAAAAACTAATTCTTCAGTGGTACTTTTTTCTACTAACATTCAAACTAACACCAGTTAGACTGTAGATTGCCTTTTCAACATCATAACAAAACAAAGCCAAACACTGACCTTTGTTCTACATCCTTTCAAAAAGAAAATTGAGGTATTGAGTTTAAAGAAGAAAGTAAGAATTGCGTCCAATTCTCAGCCACTCATTAGGTACCTGTTATTAAAGCAAACACTTCTGCTCATTTTAACACATCTGTCCACATGTCCCACGAGCCATACACAATAGATACTTCTATACAACGAAACAGCTTACCTTTACAGTAGAATGGAAGCATGACACTTTCTGAACTTGTCTGCCACTACTGCAGTCCCAAACCTAACTTAATTCATTAAGGAAACGGGAAGATTTTTATGCATAATACTTGTAATTGCTGTGTTTGTAATCCAACAACAGACTGGAAAATAGGTATGCAGAGACTCAGTCTTCTAAACCTTGATTTTCTTTTCAATATTTGGCCAAAATGACACCTTAACAAAGGTCTGCTATGGGTTCCTTTTTGTAGCAATGATAGCATCTACTTGTGAGCAATAACTAGAAAAATACTAGTATAATCCAATCATCAATAGTCAATAAACTTACTCAATAAACTTAAACAACCTGCAGACTGTCACAATGCTACCTTTACAAGAAAAAGCCAACAAAAAAAGCCAAAAAGCCCACGGAAATGTTAATCCTTTCCAGATCTAAGGATACAATAACTGTTCTATCAGCTGATGCTGTTAAAATCAAATGGTTTTTTTCTTCAGAAGCATCTGACGAAGAAAGGGGTGCTATGGCTGTAATTTTGTGTGTGTGTCCATGAAGTTCAAAAAGTTTTTCTCCAGTCTGAAAAACAAAATCATTGAAAACTAAGAGTAAAATTTAGAAAATGCCATATAAACATATAAAACATATAAAAATCCTACATAAGTAGAAAACAGAACTCAGTTCCTAAGCTGGATATCTAAATGAGTTTTACATTCAAACTGCTCAGAACACTGAATATATGCATACTCACAGACATGGTTTTGAATACCCAAAAACAATTTCCTTTTCAAATTATAGAATTATAATAGGCCTTCAACAACAGCAAAGCACTATCTGAAACCGCTTAAAAGAGAGGAAAAGTTTCAAGTTCCCCCTTCTGTATTTTAATATTACACCACCACAACTGTCATATAAATTTTGCAGAAGGATTCCAAAAAAGTTTACTGACTGAGATTCCTTTCTTTCTTAGTTTGAATGTTTGATACTCACAGTTTAGACAGCACAATACGTCTCCCTTCTAAACTTCTTATTGAACTAACTCATATACTAGCCATCCTTACCACAGGTCTAATGCTTACCCCTTCTATGTAATTTTGTCAATGACATGGAGATGTAGAGCAGAAGAGCAGAACACCGTTCAGGCTACCACACTTACAGAGCACTATTTCCACTATAAATCTAATGCCTTTAGTAAGATTTTCAAAAGTTGTAAGAAGATTTTTATCACAGCAAGCAATTAAGGCCTTGGTGTTTCAGTGCATGAAAAGTTTATTTCTGCTTGACCTTAGCATATTTTCAATGCAGTTCTGTATTAGCTCTCCACTTAGTCTAATCAGTATTACTACAAACAGACATTGCTAACAGAGCAAATGAAATGTGCCTAAAACTTTATATATAAATCTTAGCAGGACTGGGAACATGCTACATATTTGTTGAGTTACTAGTCAACTTTTCAGCATTTACTGTAAACACCAAACATATTTTAAAAAAAGAATTATAGCCACAAGTTACAGATGCTTCTGCTTCTCACATCATTATTCCAAATCTCTCTAAAAATCACTGTTTTCTGGAAACATTCTCATTTTAAAACTACTGCTCTCTTGGGTTCACACAACTTTTACTTTCATAGCTCTCCTTTGTAAACTAAGATTTGACAGACTCCCTCCGCTTTTACATTTCCAAACAGCAGTTCTGCAGCAATACTTACTTACTCTGCTTTTTCCACTACTGCACACATCCAACTCCTCTCCCCAACTTCTAGCCTCTCCAGAGAACACAAGCTAACCCCCAAAAAAGAGCTAACCTGAGCATTCCACAGAAATATGATTCCATCGTCTCCTGCAGATGCAAACCTGGGATAAAAGAAAAAAAAAAAAAAAAAACACCACTGTGAAAATGTCAATAAAGCATAACATAATGGAAAAGAAGTAAACTGTTACGTAAGAAAACTATTTACAAGATAAACCAGACTCTGGCTTCAAAAATTAAATAAGTAGAAATACGTACTAGTAAATTCCCATTACAGTTTATAAACTCAAGTCAGTACATTCAAATGTGTTTATCAACATATAGGTGATATAAGAACACAGCTTGAGAATTCCAATGCATAATATTATAAACAGAACCCCACATTACAGAACCAATTCTCTTTTTTAAAATATGAGATCTTACACATCAAATAACAGGAAACTCTAAAATCAAATAGTATTACTAGAGCCAAATGACTGCATAACATCTAACAAATTACAAGCTGTGCAACTGAATTTGGCCCAAGAGTAGAGAAGACCAGTATTTATGATACTTCAAACAGTGCCTAAAAAGAACTCCAAAAGGAAGTGCATTTAAGATGCTAAATTTGACTTCTGCTAAACCCACAGCTGGAAGGGTTATATTCCCATACAAGGAAAAAGCAGGTTCATATTAGCATGTTAATCTGACATTAACAAAGTCTGATATCAATTCAATCTTTTTCCCCTAGACTAGAGTGAATATCTAACCACCTGCCTAAGTTTGCACCTTATCACAACCACAGCTTCACTGTAGCTGGAACACACATCCCAGCTACCCCAGCAAAGAATAATATGTATTGAGAAAGCCTAGAAGAGAAGCAAGACCTTCCACAGAATTCTCACCTTCTACTGTTCTACTTCTAATTTTTTGCTTGTTTGTTTTAAACCTTTACCAACAGTTGAACAGTTAATATTTAGAGAACTAAGATTTGTACTATGTGCAACAAAGTCACAAAGAGAGGTTGTATCACTTCTGAACTTTTTATGTTACCAATTATACATGTTCTTTCTTATCAATTTGTGAAACTTGTTAACAAAGTAAGTTTTCAGGCATAAAGCCTGAAAGAGGTTTCTCCCACTCTTTCTTTCACATATCCTCCCGCTTTATTCTATTACAGTAAATATAAAAAGTGTAAGCTGTATTTTCTTAGTATCTTCCATTGCTTTATATCCAGTCAAGCCTCTTTAAAAAGATTAGAGCAAAAAGCATGCTTCTGATAACATTAATTTCTTATCTTTAATTGCCTTTTAGCTCTATTATTTTGTTGCAACATCAAAAACTTAAAATAGCAAGACTCTCACAGTTCAGTAATAACCCTTTAAACTCCAATTCCTTTCTCGAGTAATACTGGAGCTGTGTGCCACTTGAACAAAATTCTGGGAAGAAAACTGGTGTTTGAAAGAAGACAAAACAGAAGTTCAATAGAGTTGCTGTTTAGTGTATTTTCATCCTCATCCTTAACCAGGATTTTTGTCTAAATAGAAAACTATATTGTAGAGTCAGTTATCCCACAGTTACATTCTGTTCACCAAGGTGGAGATTCATGGGTTTCCTGATGCTTTTCCAGTCATGATCACCATCAACTATAACTTTGTCTGTTTCCTGAAGGAGCAAGGAATGGTCAAATGAGCAAAAAAAAAAAAAAAGCTATTCTTAAAATGCGTTATGAACTCTATTTAGTTTAATGTGTCAAATGCTAGAGTATTACATGCAGCTTTATCTCAGTCCAATTCTTTTGAAGACTCTTGCTGAAGCTTAGCCTTCCTTGGTGATCTTCCAATCAATATGACCCTTACTTCATGTTCAAGAAGTACAAGAGAGAAGAAAAAAAACAGCTTTCTGTTACATTTATACAGGATTTATTTAGTATCTTCAAAAACCAATCTGAGAAAATTTTCCACTCCCTGGTTTTAGCTGAGCCACTGAGAAAACAAGAAAATCCTTCTGCAAAATTCTCAATAAGATGATATTATCTAAAGACCTGAAGCGTGAAACTTGAGTGAGTTGCAATAGTTGACAAAAAGCACACAATGGAATAGCTGCAGAAACTAAATAAAAACATTTCAGAAGCTGAGTAACAATACTAATTTTACAGAAAAGAATCAAGTGAAAAATATTATCAGCTGTTTAACAATCCAGAAATCACCAGTGAAGCGACTCTATTATATAAACTCCACTCTATTATATAAACTCCTCAAATTCTCAGAATATTAACCAGCTATATAACTTATTCCTTATCCATATGCTATTTTATAACCTATTTTCAATGCAGCTTTAGTTTTACACTGATTATAATTAGCTTTGCTTCAATAATTTATCTGCTACCACACAATAAAGGCCAAAAATGGTAAGAGATTTCTTTACATCAGACAGTGTGTGCGATCTAAGAATAATGTGGTATTTCTATAAAGACCAGTTACATTTATTGAGCAATGTGTTGTGAGAAAAACATGCTTTAAGGAACAGTTATTTNCAAACTGGAAAAACCCCAAAAGATTCTGCTATTTTTATATTAATCTTCTGGTAGATTACTGTACTGTAGAAAAATAAATTTAATAAATCTTATGGTAATGCATATAACATTTCTATAAATATATATATTTATGACATTAAGAATGAAAGCTAAAAATTCTCCATGGAGTTCTCTGTGAATTATATATAGATATATGTATACATATATATGAAATTATTAGAAAGTAAGATTCTGTGCGCATTACAAACTTGGAAGAGACCACCTAACTTATCAACGTGCACGGGCAAGGAGAGAACCTTTCTTCAGAAAACACCTGCTGGACACTGCAAGAACATAAACCATAAATTCTTACCCCATGTTAAGTCCATATAGCTTACTGATGAATAGATTAGAAATCCCCTTTTGTGCCTAATCCGTAAAAGATATAACCTACAGCTCCTTAACAGAGAGACTCTTGCCTATCACTTACATTCTTAGTTCTAAAAGTTTTCTATTAAATTCTCCACATCAACCAAGATAAAATACACTTAATATTGACTAAAGGCTTCAAAATCTTACTTTTAAGGCAGACAGATATTTGCTCTCTTGCAGGATTAAGTTAAACTAGAGACCATGCAAGAAGAACATGAAAGGCTAATTTAGACAAAGATAGGATAGGAGCCAGGTCTTAACATAAAACTATCATAATTCATTCTGCCAGTCACACTTCCAAAGTGACAACTGTAAATGTAGTGACTTTATCTCTGCTTCACAATCAGTTTTCCAGATTTTAGATAACCGCATCCTCAGAGTTCGCAGCAAAGGTGGACCTAGCTAAGGAACTAAGAACAGAACAGATAAGCTTTATCAAGAAATATTTTTAAAAGTGCAAATAGCTAGAGAAACAAAGAAACTGTCAGGTTTCACAGTACAGCAAGTTGAACAAGATCAAATTGAAGAAGATACGTAATACAAGAACTTAAGCATATGTTGAATTTTACTAAGTACGCATTCTGTACTAACTACTCATTCTGAATAAAGTGATGAAAATTTCAAAATTTCAGATGTTCAGAAAAAAGTAGCATTAACCAAATCTCAAGTGAATTAAGCGCTCAAGTTTCCAAAGAAAGTGTAACAAGATTAGAAAGAAAGGAACAGCAGCATTCAGTATTGTTGAGAATGTCATGTTCAATTGCTACAGTGTCCTTGTAGGAGTCTTCTGTATGTGTTCTGAATGTGTTCATTCTTCTGTAGAACCCAAAGGTGAAATAACAGCTCTCCTCAATTCAAAAACAAACACGACATGCATCCTCTCAGAACTGAAGCAGACAGTACCGCGTTTGGATAAAGTGCGTGTAAGTATTTAAAAAAGGGAAGGTTCAACCCAGGAACAGCCTATAAAAAGAAGAGCTGAATTACCTAAAGGCATTTCATTCAAACAAATTAATTGTACCAAGAAACATCAACATTATTTTCTCACGAAAGCATAACTTACAAGAGAAGACAAAAGATGTAGTACCATACCAAGAAAAGGGAGTGTTCATTCAAAACTAAAATTAAAAGTTAAAAACATTAGTATATTTGCAAAAATATTGTCTGAAGTATTGCCAAGGATACTGTGAAACAATGTGAAATGCAATTTCATACCTGCAATCATCTATCTGCACTAGAAACCGTACTATATCTTGATGACCTTTCAACACAAGGAGCTCCGTGTAAGGGTTCTGTATTTGTTCTTCACCAATAGTCTGTACAGATGATTTCTAAAATTCAGAAAAAAGGAATGACATTTATTTTGTACTGACATAATTATTTTCATCAAGTCTCTGTGATGTCTAGCAATCTACATATAGATTCCTATGTGAATGTACAGTTATATTTGAAGTAAACATTTTACCTTAATGGAAGCCGTTATAAAATATAATTTCTTACTAATTCAAGTAAATATTATCTTTCTATAGCATGTATTTTACATTAATGTAGCATTTGCTGTTTTTCAAAAACATTCTGCACTGCTTTAATCACTGATACAGCAAGACAAAAACCCAGTCTAGTCATGAGCTGTCACATGAAGACAGCTTCATGACTCAATTCACCATACACTCCGTTTTTCATTCAATTACACCTTTTCCGCAAAGTCTGTAGACTTCTCATATCTTTCATCTACTGTTCAATTTTAAAATCCTATATAAAGATGACACGTTCAAAATAAATAAGAATGAATACTGTTCTGTTACATAATACATAAATCATCCATAGGGAGTCTATTCACAAAATCCCAAAGCAAACCTCTTGAAAAACATGGAGAAAAATTAATCATTTTATAGAACAGCATCTGCAATTACCCCCAACTAGACTATTAATTAAAAAACCAATCAATCACTCAGAGCAAGCTGATCACCAGGCAGGGTCAATAAAATATTGCACAGGACTGCATTTGCAAGGCACAATAGTTCTGCTAAGCTAATCATCAGCCTGTTTCAATAGAAGACACCTTTTCTAATATTCAAGGTCTTCCACATTCTGGAACACTATTTAAAAAAAAATAATTTAAATAGCTCAGTAGTAACTCAGTGACTGCACTCTCCTCCTTCTAGATTGATTTTACGTGACAGTTATCATCACCTTACTTCCATGACTGTCCCCTCTTTAAGAACTTCAACAGAACCTACACAGTAAAACAGAAATTACTAAACACTGTGTAACACACAGCACACACAACAAGTAATCCTATGCGAAAGGCAAACACATCCTCAGAAACTTCAGCATTTTCTTGCAGGAGCAATAAATTATTTTCTATTACTTCTTTATTGGTACTATGATACTGTTCTTCAGAAGTTAAGAATGACAAAGTTAGTAAATAGGGAAAGAAATCTGTGTTTATTTTTAAAATGAAGAGGTTGTCAAAATGCTAGTTCTTGTGATTTTATCTTGGTTTTGTGCTATCTGATGCATTTCACGCAGCAACTGTTCCTCATTTTATGCAATTATGTGTGAATAGACGTTCCCATTTAAAATAATGCAAGCTGAGCCTGCATGGCTATAAAGGAAAGTTGGACAATACGGAAACCTACAATTCAACTGTCAAAAGGTAACCAAAACATTCCTTTAAAAAAACCTGGCAGTTCTAAAAATCCTAAGTAAATCTCAACATCACTGAATGACATTAGCAATACTGTACTCAGAAGACTTACATTTTTATTTACTAATAGCAATATATCTTCACAAAACAATTGTAAGGCCATTTTGAAACAGAATTTATTACATTAACATGCCAATCCTATATTCTGTTGTTGGTCCTTATTCAGTACAAGGCAGCGCTGCTTCTTTTGAACAATGTGCCTAATCTTATTTTTTCTTAATTTTAAGAATGCCTGTGAATATTGATAGGTACAGTGGTGATGAAGTACTACAGATAACTGCAAACTAACATTTTTTTACCAGTACTCTTGTACAACAAGCTATGCTCTCTTCAGAACTTCATCAATATTGACCCAAGTGTTGGCTTACATGAGCATTCTTTCTCTGAAGAAATCTATTTTTCATATAAGCTATTAACTGAAGTCTCTTGTAGCAGTACAAAGTTTTTAGAAAAGAAAGCTAGATAGTGATACTAATGGAATCCATTCCAAACTTGCATGTTTTTTTGTAAGCATCACTACGACAATTAGCAAAAAAACCCACAACATTAATCCCAGCTTCAGTTCAGAACTTCCTATAATCTCCATGGATGTCAAGTACTTAAAAGTGGGATTTTCAAAGACATTTCACTGAAAATCTGGGTTCAAAAGTACACAGACATACTTATGCATGTACCATGGAGCATGATAAATTAGTTTACATGGACCATGAAGCTACCACAGTTAGACTGCTCCCATTACTAGAGACAGCCTGCTTCAGATATACACCATGGCCATCAACTGAAGACAGACATCAGCTTAAGTCTAAATGATTTTCAATGCCATAGTAAAAAGATAAATGAATAAGAAGAAAATTACATTTAATGAGTTTAGGACAGCTTTCCCAGAGACTTTCTCTATTCAGCCAGTGCAATGTTGCTCTAATGCATCTGGCCTTTTCATGAGAGGCTGAAGCCATAGCACATGAAACAAATGTCCATAGCCCACACAGTGCTACAGGCTTCCTTATATATTTAAGAAGAGTACAGAGAGAACTAATGGTTATGATCTTCAGATGAAACAATGTTATATAATGCAGGGAAAAATAACAAAAAGAGTTTAGGGAGTAACCCTTATCAGTATTTGTTATGAGAATCAAAATGAACACCATCATTCAGCAAGCCAGTGGTAGTAATGGAAACAAAAGACATGTGGGTAGGACTTAAACAAGGTACAGTTGGCAGAATGGAAGAACTGGATCACACCTCGACTCATACTCACACTTTATTAAATCATAGCATAACTAAACCATAGGCAGAGCTTGAACTTTGGAGAAGGACATGCGTCAATGTAGTTTTCTAGTGTATATCTCCCCTTGCTTTTTAAAAACAACTGCATACAAACCTGCAAAATATGACTGCAATACAACCAGCATTTTTAGTGATGACAAAGGTCAAAGGCGTTCTCACACATCATCATTCCAAACTGGTACAGACTCAAACTTCCACCAAAGTAACTAGCTGCGTTTGAAATCAACCATGAGATTGCCATGACTTGTTTGTGTACAGCAGCTGAAAAATAATTACTTCCTCATATTTGTCTAGAGTACCAAAGCACTAAGGAGCCCAGTAATAGCGTTAATTAGCTTTTATTAAGTCCAGGCTGAGAAATCCAACAGTTTTAAGGATAAGGAAACCCCATTAATTTCTTCTTCAAATCCAGTAAAACTCTTTTTCCCCCCCGTGAGAAACACAACAGGAAGGATGTCAGCGTTCAGTGCACTACA
>VZRU01001184.1:0-17455 GCA_013398155.1 Pedionomus torquatus | reverse complement strand
ATAAAGAGATTTACAAGTTTAGAATGAACTAAACTACTTCAATGAAGTATTAATATTAAAATAAAATAAAAGACAAAAAAAAATTCATTAAAGAGATGCAATATATACAAATCCGTATCAAGCTCCCAGAATGCCAGTTATGTCACTGGCAGGCACTGTGGAACTCTCAGACTGGATTTACTGATGGATGAGAACTGGATTCCAGGTCTGGAGTCAGGAACACACAGATTGGGATCAAAGGCAGATGAAGAGACAGGGTTCTCTTCAGACATCAGCCATTGAAGAGAGTTGACCCTTTGACCCATCAGCTTTTATACTGAGCATGGGGCAGATGGGATGGAATACCCCAGTTGGTCAGGTTTGGATCACCTGTCTTGTCTGCTCCTCACCACAGCTGTGACCCCTCTACATTTTTTCTGTTTCTGACCCTCCAATGGAGCATATAACAGAAATGGTTGACCTTGGTTGTTTTAGCAATAAGTATAAGAAGAGCCTCTCTGCATACTATTTCTTGAAATGAAGTATAAATATTGGTCTTATCACTCTGAGAACAAGCAGTTTTTTCCACAATATGCCATTAATTTCAGAGTGTTANTACTTCAATGAAGTATTAATATTAAAATAAAATAAAAGACAAAAAAAAATTCATTAAAGAGATGCAATATATACAAATCCGTATCAAGCTCCCAGAATGCCAGTTATGTCACTGGCAGGCACTGTGGAACTCTCAGACTGGATTTACTGATGGATGAGAACTGGATTCCAGGTCTGGAGTCAGGAACACACAGATTGGGATCAAAGGCAGATGAAGAGACAGGGTTCTCTTCAGACATCAGCCATTGAAGAGAGTTGACCCTTTGACCCATCAGCTTTTATACTGAGCATGGGGCAGATGGGATGGAATACCCCAGTTGGTCAGGTTTGGATCACCTGTCTTGTCTGCTCCTCACCACAGCTGTGACCCCTCTACATTTTTTCTGTTTCTGACCCTCCAATGGAGCATATAACAGAAATGGTTGACCTTGGTTGTTTTAGCAATAAGTATAAGAAGAGCCTCTCTGCATACTATTTCTTGAAATGAAGTATAAATATTGGTCTTATCACTCTGAGAACAAGCAGTTTTTTCCACAATATGCCATTAATTTCAGAGTGTTAGAAGAGACCTAGCTAAGATGTAATATTATGGAACAGAAAGTTGGTCCTGTTTTACTTCCAACTGGGACATTAAGTCACCACACTAAGAGGACAGGTCACTTCTTAGTGTCCTCTGGGTCCTTGCCAAAGAAGAAGTTGTTGAATGTCCTCTACTGTTAATTGATTCATTCCCGTGGGTTGACACTCGATTTCTGGCGGTATGAATACATTGGCAGTGTAATGTGGCTATGCAACTGACCTGTTCTACTGCAATGGTGAGATACTTCTAGTAGATACATGTTTTATAAAGAGCAACATACAGGATTCAATCAAGACCTGATTCACTGGTGTGTAAGTCTGGTTCTCCAGTCAGGAAACATTAATTCACACCCATACATGAGCAGGGAGCAGTCACCATAACACCAAGGCTGATCACACCAGATGATGCCCAAATTCCACTCAATCAAATACAAGTGGAAAGGAGAGAACAGCTCTCCCTAGTGTATCATGGAAGCATTAGAAGGCAGATGAGAATTAGGAAGGATTTTCAAATAAAAGCCAAGTTTTGCTGGGAAAAGCCCTTAAGGAGCTGTGCAATGGCACATGAACAGTCTCAGAGAGGGCCTGTGGGAGAGAGATCCCTTCCTATGATCCTTTCCTGGTGCACCAGTCGATACAAGCCAGTAGGTACCTCCTTCAGCCACTCAATTAGAGGGGAATAAAAGGTGCGTTTACCTTGCTCTGACTGTTCAACTGAGGATGGAGGTGGTGAGGAAATTTCATTGTTTATTTGCCAAGGTCCAATCTAGTAAAGTATTTCCATTACATTTCCAGTGTGCACAGTCTGAATTGGGTCACTCCAACATTAAAAGGCAAATTGTATTTAAGCATGTTCCCCAAAAAATATTTTTCATGTGACATACCCTTTCCATTATTCAAGAGAAATCTTCCCACTCAGAACAACAGAATAAAGCCAAATCCTTGAAAACCTTTAATTATTTCACTTATTTATCCCAATCAAGTAACTGGGAAGCAGCCAAATAAATATCTGAATGAGTAAACAGTCAGTCATAAAAGGTGTTATCCAGTCTGTAAAGTCCAGCACTCCAGTTAAGAAATACACTGGAGTGTAGGTTACTCAGTCACCATATACTGAGTTCTTTTCTTTCACATTTTAGCCTGCACAGTTTGAAATAAAATGTCATTCAACTTTACAGAGTAAGTTCAAACAAAAATTATAATTGATGAGCCATAATGATTTAGAAGATTAGCTAGGGAACAGTTCTTTTCTACGTGTACCATGGTTAAAAAATATTACTATATTAATTCATACTATGTCATTAAATAAAATGGTTTTCTAATTCTGACTCCCTTCTCTGAATGAAACTACTGAAATGCCACAAAAAGACAGTGGTATTAGGCTGTATCCTTTGCTCCCTTTTCATACAAATTCCCCCTTGAAGTAATGAGTAAGGTTAAGTCGGAAGAGGGCCACATTTTCTTTGGCCTTGATCTCATAAATCCTCAAACGATGTACAGCTGGAAGCTTAAAAGTGTTGCTCTCAAGGCTAATTTTGTGGCAGAAGAGCCTGGACAGTGTAGCACAGTGCATTTGACTGCCAGCTAACCGCCTGTGTCATTTGTCCTGCCGCTGTGCTGACTTTCCTTGTCTCCTCACGTATGAAACTTGCCTTGGTTGTTTTCCAGAACAAGTACAGGCAGGCACTGCATCTGAGCTACAAGGAAAGTTAGATGAGAGCTGCAATCTTCCACTTAGCGCATGAATGATTCCTGAGAGTCTCTTCTTTTACACTGTTCTCTTCATGACAAGGGCAAAAAAAGGGGACAAAGACGGTAAAGATGAGTGACCAACAAGAACAGGACCCTTGGTCAAAGGAACAAAGCTGGTGTAAAAGCTACATGAATTGCAGGAAGACCAGTTCCCCTGACTCCTCCTCTCCTGCTTTCTTTTTAGAATAAGTCAGGCTGTGTTGATACCAACACCAGGCCAGCTTATCTCCTCTTTCAATACTGCTTTCTTGAGCAGTGCACTGGCCTCCATGGTGCCCTGGCTTGAAGGACATTTTAATAAGCTTTCAGTCCTTTCTAACACTTTCTCTTCTTTCCTCCCATTCTTCCTATAAAGTCTGTATTTTCAGAAATAAACTTTAAGCCAGAAGGAGCTACTACTTTTCATAACTTTCATCTTCCATGCAACACAGACCAGAACTCACCCAAACATTTCTATAGCAAGTTTCCACACAAGCTGCAGCAAGTCCTCATAAAGACAGCTACTCTCCATGTAGTGATCTCACATGGTAGAATCTGGGACATATGTGATCAAGCTACTCCAGGGCTTTATTCACCTCACTGTTTAGAAATGTTTAAAAACAACATGAAATATGTCTGGCTATAACATCCAGCCACAAGGATGGTGTGTCTTTTTCTGCCAGGTTTCTATAGCTAACCACTTCATTCCCAGTTGAGTCAGGAAAGTGAGACACTAAGTACTTTCCTATACTTCTATGTAGTTTCCTGTACTTCCAAATTTTATTTTTATTCTCTCCCAGCTATATTCTTGCTCTCCACTTCAGCAGCTGCAGTCTCCTTCTTCACCTCTTTACTATACGAATTCTGAATCTCACACACCTGTGTGTGCCTCTTCTTTTGTCCATGGATTTATAAGATCACAAGTGCTGTGGCATGGTCTCACCCTGTCTTGCTACTCACTTCAATTAAATAAGGGATCTACTAGACAGCATGTGGAATTTTGTGAGAGAATTGTGCTTGAGGGAATCCACATAAGTAACAACTTAACTTCTGGGATGATTGAAATGAAGGCTCTGAGAACTGCTGAATCCAGTTGACAAAAATTATCTCAGCTGAACACAAATTGCTAAAAACTAATGGTCTCAGAATGCTTTCATAGAGTCCTACATATCCTGAATTTACCAGAAGATAACGTGGTTCCTGTTTCAGCTGTGGGAACTCCGCCATGGTAAAGTGTAACCCAGTTCAGACAATGATACTTACATTAAAACCACTAAGAAATATTTTGGGATGCTTCTGTTCCTAGTCAGATGGTTTTGGCGTATTGGCATGCAGCAAAAGAGACAGGAAGCCCAGTTTTCACTGTTCACAGACATGAGCTGCTTCCTTACAAAAAGCCACAAGATTCTGACTGAAAGAATTACATGACGAAAAAGACATGTTCCTGTCCTGGGTCTAGCCACAGCTCCTGTCATTTGCTGTCAGGGAATGGGGAAATATCAGGCCCATATACCAGTTCCTCTCCTTTCTTTGAGGGCCTTCAAAACTGATCAAGAAGTGCCCTTGGGCAGACCCAAATGAGGCGGTGCTGTGGCCCAGCAGCTTTGACCATGTTCAGCATCCTGGCAAGCTCAAAGGGAATTTCCTGAGCATGAGTTAGGGAAAGGGTGGAAGTGAGAGAGAATGGGTAAGGACTCATGCAGTTAGAGCTTAAAAAGGGAAATCTTTGGTCAATCTTGTTCTTATCTGCTAGAGATGTATTCAGCAATTAGTCATGTTTCCCATCAAGAACTACGAAGACTCTAAATACCACTGGACTTTTCTAGAACTAAGCTCAGTAGCTCCCATCTTTAATGAACAGGTTTTGGGGTGTTTTGGTTTGGGGTGCCAGGTTTTATGTCCACTTTCAGAAGTACTGAATACTGCCCACCAAAGGAGAGCTGCCTACAGCTGTTAGCGCTCAGTGTTTCTGGAAACCACACTTCAAAGGGGTTCTAAACAGATAGCGAAAAATTAGGAACAGCTTTTGAAACGTGCAGGTTTTCAAAGCAGCTGAAGCAGGTCTGCTGCTAACCAGTCAACTTGCTTCATTGCCGGTCAGGCCTTCTCTAGCAGCAGCTTTTAAAATCAGATTTGATTACTACAGTTTTATTCATGGCAACTTCTGCAAGTGCTACTCTGTGAACATGGGCTCGAAAACACCATCTCCTTTTTTGTTGTAGCAGTAGCTATGCCTGCACGGTAGGAACTGCTGGAACAATTCTAGATCCAAATGAGAATTCAAGAGAAGCAAAGGAAAACGATGAAGGAAATTCTTCTCTTTCCTTCCTACACCAGCTAAAGTCAACCAGATTTCTACACCTCCACTTACTAGGTGTCCATCTGGACTTCCATGGACATGTGTCTGGTTATCTATCTGGCATTATTAGCAGTTGATGGCACAGCTTTTTTTATTTCAGTGCAGCTAGAACTTCACTCAAATTTTTGACAGTCAAGGAAAATTGTGCATGCATCCCTGCGGAAAGAGATTTGCCTTCTTGTGCAAGGTATAAGAATCCCCAAAACAGCCCAGCTGGGTAAAAGGACAGGATAGCATTTCCTGAGCAGCAGTGTGATTTGGTAGCCAAGGGTCAGTGTGTGTTGGAGAGAAGACTGGCTCCTATGCACGATCCTCAGCAGCACCAAGACATTCAGCCTTCAGACTGCACCAATGTGTTTCTGCGATTGATACCAATGCTGTCACCGCTCACTGTCACCACTCACACTTTGCTCCTCAGGACAGCCTTTGTGTAAGACCTGGACACACAGTTTACTGGATGACGTGTTTACTTTCTCAGCTCTGGGTTAGAAAAAACCTTAGTGATTAAAATATGTGTGAAGCAAAACAGAGTTACTGGATTGGTGATTTAAGCCCCTTCTTGTGTCACACTTTCTGATATTGGTTCAGGCTGTTGCTTCTCTGTCCTCGCAGCTGCAGGCATTGGGAAGTGTCCTCCTTGGTCTCAGGCAGCCAAGAGGTACTAGCAGCTAAGCAAATACAAAATGACGAATACATAAAGCTTGCGACTCTGTGTAGACAGACATCCCCACCTTTGCCAGGCGGCTCAGTTCCTCTTGTCATCTCCCAAGTTAGACAAAGAGCCTGTCACAGCCAAACAGATTGGTACATTCAACAGAAACCCCTCTGACCCACTCTCTTCTCCCAAGAGGCTTCAGCTCCTCTCAGCTTTTACATCATTAGCACTCTCAGGGCAGACAGAGGGTCATTTCTAATTTGTGAATGCCCTTGGACCACAAGCTGGGATTTTTAATTTGTTTACCTTGCATATTAAGCAGTACTTTCAAAGGTACTGTCAATAAATCCTCCATGAATAGGGATCTTCATTCCAGACCTAATTGTTACTTTAACTTTTTCGATTTGATTAGATGAGATTAAAAAAAAATTCCTTGAGGGCAACCTCAGTCACCAAACACAGTGCCATCACTCAAATCCCCAGAGGGCTGAGGGCAAACATCAGGCTTTTTGACATGAGGGAAGAGTATCGCTTTTGCAAAGGTGAAGTCAAACTACAGTGAAGTCCTGCCTGTAGACTTTGTGCACATGCCTCTTCCACGACGCACAACACCACTGCCCCATGGAACATCAACAAGTGCAAATGACCCTGCATTATATGTCTAACACAGCAACACAAGCAACACTGTAGGGCCTCTGGGGGCTGGGGGCTGGAGCCACATTGATGGTGGGAACAGCATTGCAAAGGCCCTGTGTAGGACCCTCCTGTGATGTGCTGGGGCGGAGAGGCTGTGGCCGCATCAGCTTTGCAGACCGGGTCCCCTGAAAAGGAGAGGGAGAAGCCAGAAGAGCCCCTTAGACAATGAATTATCTAAATCAGGCGCTAAGATGTAGCACTGATTGAAAAGCTTGTTCAAATTGCTTTCACTGTGATTCATAAACTCTTCATGCAAATTCATATGTTAGGATGAGCACAAAAATTAGAAAGCTGGAATACGATTGCTTTAATTTAAATAAGAGACATGGTTGTGAATATTAGGCTTTTACACTGTTAGCAGTAACCCATCAGATGTTAACAAAATCTGATATGCAACAGTTTTACATATCCCCTTGTGGGAGGAAGATCAACTTGCAAACCGCTTTATAAATCAGCCACACTGTTAGAGTTAGGCTACTGTATCTAAATGGCTTTTAGATATGCTTCCTGTTTTAAGCTACCATATTTACAAATGAAAGCTTTTTCAAACCACGTCTTTTAATATAATTTGCATATTTAGTAATACATTGATTAACATTAAACACGGATTATTGCAATTTATTTCAGAAACAGATGGGATGCATTAAGTGAAAAGCCGGAGCGTTTAAACAGAGCACACTCCCAGGCTGACTTCTGATGAACGATGAATACAAAAACTTTATTAACTAACAAGAAAAGAAAAAGGAAAGAGGAAAGGACACTTCACTCTGGCTCCTTTGCAATCGTCTCCCTCGCTTGAAAGCCTACGAAACTGCCATTAAGGAGAATTTAAATCCAATAATATCATTCAGTGATGCGCATGGGTGTGCGGAAAGTTGCTCTGGCACCGCACACACGAAATCCAGCCCCTGGGTCTCAGCCGCAAGGAGGCAAAGCCTGACCCAGGAGCCGAGTCCCGTTCCCCGCTTCGGGCTCGTCCCCTGGTGCCAGCAGGTGGCAGCCGCCCACAAGGCACATCTCCCCAGCGCATTTTTGGGGGGGTTCCGCGGTGCCGCGGAACTTCTGGGGTTGGGGGGAAGCTCCCCTCCGTCGGCTTTCCCTCTGTTCGCGGTGGCCTCACGGCACTTGGTTTGCAAATGCGCTGCCTTTAGTTGGCACCTGGCAGTAAGAACACCCTACCCGTGAAGGTTGTGGAGTTCTTGTGTATGTTTGTGAGCGCAAGCAGCACATACCTAAAGTTTGGCACAAAATATGAGGTGTACGTAACCTGCATAAAATTAGTTATGGAATATGTATGTCGCATGTATGTGTGTATTTTTTTTTTAATAACAAAATGAGCATTTAGAACAGCAATGCATTGTGAACATGCCATTAAAGTTTGCAGATATTCTCCTCTAAGAGAAACCTTTCCCCAAAACACACTGCCAAATCTTTCACTTTTTGTGTAGGGAAGTATGTTGAAATAGTTCCAGGAAAGTAATAGGCAGTCTCATGAAAGGTAGGTAGCTTTTAAACATGACGGTTTGGTGTCTGTCTGAGCCTGATTCCCAGAGTCATGGAAAGACAGTGCAGAGGGATTACTTCTGTATGTGCCCAGCTTCCTGCACTCTTAAGAAAATTTATCTACTGCTGGGCACTTGTGAACCTGCAGCCTGACCCAGTGCATCGGTTTGTATCTTATTTAAATTAGCTTTCTGTATAATTTATGATGAAGCCAATTAGTCTGTCAAATGTTGAAATACCATAGCTAAAATAAGATCTGACACTCAATAGATCTGTTCACATAGATTGTATAAATATTATTTCTCTACTACCCATTTAGAGTGGGGTTTTTTGTTTTATGTATTTTACACTTCTAACAGGAACCGTCCTTCCCAAAGCAAGAGCTGGACATCTCCAGAGGGAAGCAATACTACCGTCCTTCTTCTGGTCATTTTATTTCAAAAGGGCCCCCATTTTCTTCTCATGCAGTTTGCACATAAGCTTTGCAATTTTGGATAGTGAAGGAAGGGAAACCATTTTACCATCCCACACAGCCTCCCTGTATACTACACACACAGACACGCTGGCAAGCATATCTGTATTTTTTCATTTTTAGCTGCAGAACAGAAGTTACTGTAGAGCCGGGGAAATAAAGACTCCATCCATCAGAGCACATAGTTCATCCTGGGGGAATGGGAAGGGCTCCCCTTCAGCAAAGCTTGATGGCAGGGACCTGGGAAAGAGAAGGCATTTTTCTCCGGAGTTTGCTCCAAAATGTGTCCAAAAAATCTTTGGAATGATACTGGCATTTAGCTTCCAAACCCCCAAGTTTCCCCAAGCTCCCTGTGAATCCAGCAGGAACTTGCAGAAGGCCAGGGGACCTCAAACAGAAACCTTTGGGCTCAGGCCCACTGTGGGTCATCAGCCCACTGCCCCAGCGGTCAAGCCCTCATGAGAGGAAAGGAGACCTCAAGCTCCAGCCCATAGGGCTGAACAGGGAGATGGGAAGTTATGGTCACAGGGGAAGGCAGTATTTCTTTTTTCACCTCCATCACTTGCTTCTTTGTCCCCTTCACCCTGAGGATTCCTTGTAGAAGGAAATGGTTTTTAGCACCACTTTCTGTGGAGGAAAGATAGAGAGGAATGTATGACCTGGTCACCTCCTGCACAGATCCCTTAATTCCCCTCCTGCAACCTGGCTGAGAGAAGGCACATGGTTTGGTGAGTTTAGATCCTGCCATTTGATCTCTCTGCTTTCCCTTTCAACTTAAGCAGTAGACTTGCTTGACTACCTTACCTAAACCTCTTAATCTCCCATTCCCCTGTTTTCCCTTCATTTAGCTTTGTCCTGCTGTTACAGTATTCAACTCTCAACATTGCTTTGCATTACAGTTTTAAGAAAGATGCTGTGCACAACTGTATCTTCACTTAAACCTCTTTCAGATTAATCAACTGTTTAAGGATACTTGGAAAAGTTTCTTATCATATAGATAAGGTAACTTGGAAAAGTTTCTCATCAATAGAGAAAATTACTCTGAATAGGGAGCACTATTTAGGGAAAAAAACGAATATAGAAAATTAATGAATAAGCTTTTTTTTTTTAAAGTATACAAGATCTTTCAGCACTGGGGGAGAAATTCTTTGTTAATGTTTTGGGTTGCTGTGGCACAAAGCCAACATTTCTATTACACTATAAAAAGCACCTGAAAATTACCAACACCTCCTTTCCCCATCTTCAAAGTTTTATTAAATACTCAAAAGTGTTTAAAAGGTCAGTTACCCATTTCAGTGCTATCAGGGGATTACACTAACATGATGTGTTTGTCTCCTATTGTGAGTAGTGAAAATCCCCCTGTATCCAGCATGTTTTGTTTGGATTGAGATGGCATGCAGCTGATGGCTGTGACCTTCATGGTGGCTTAGATCCCTGGCTGGCACTGATTTTTGATTTAGTGCCGATCTGCTGCGCTTGTCACAGGCTGCAAGGTGCTTTCCATGCACTAATGGAACAGCTCAAGGGCAGAGGGGCCCTGTAAATGTCTATCTTTCACCAACACTGTGCTAAATAGAGAGCTGAGTTTTCTACATGTGAATGACAGACCCTGAGATTATATACAGGAGCGAACTGGGAGTTCTTTCGCCCAGGCTGATGCTTGGCAGTAAATAAATGTCATTGTAAAATGGGAAGTTTTTATTATTCTGAGTGGTAATGAATATAAGTGTACTGTGTTAAACAGAATACTTAATATTGCCTATATATCCACATCTGATGGCAGGAACTATCCATGTACAGACCATGTCCCCTGAAAGCAGTTGTGTATTTCCTTCAAATCCTAGAGGATTTGCACCGGAGTTCAGTTTGACTCTGTCTGTCTGCATTAATAAGTCATTAATAAATCCTGTTCCTTAATGACATATTCAGCTGAAAATGAATTCACCCTGAGCTCTCCCTAGCAGGAAACCAGCACACAGTATTGCAAATTCCAGGTTAACTCTTTGCTTGTTCAACAGTGTTAGGAATGGATGAAGGGCCAATGCAATGGTGTCTACAAAGGGAAAATCTCCTTTAGGGTTGAAGGAAGTTTCTTCCACCTATGAGTGAAGGGAAAGACCATTAGGTTTGCCTCAACAGTATAAGGAGTATCACAATGCAGTTTAGTGTTACATCAATCTTATCACTCATTTTTAATAAAACAGGTCTTTCCAGGATAAACATATTCCTTGCACTTAGAACATGCTATTGAGCTGATTGGTAATTTCCACCTATCAGATGCCGGCTGGAATGTTCAGATAACATAAACAAGTGGGATAATAAATACATGTCCTCTTAAGTATGATGGACCAAACCATACCATCAGCTTCTGCACAGAACTTCTTAGTAAATCAAAATGAAGCAGAGATCTGCGTGGGCTTGGAGAGGAATGAGGAGTTCTCTTTACAAGCCAGAACTGTCTCTCTCAGCTGATTGTCTCTCTCCTTATTAGTGGAAAATGATCAGTTTATTAACTACTTCACTATTTTTTTAAGTTGTTGGTTTAATGATTAGTGTTGCCATCACTAATTTCTAAGGTGGGAGAGGAAAGGAAAGATACCGTTGCCTCCTCGTTCTGCCTCTTGACAGCTAAATGAGTTCTCAAGGCTAATTGAAACTGTATTTTGCTGCCCATTGCTCCATGTAGAAACAAGGGTTAATTGAAACCTGGGAGCCCTCTCGCCACTGAGTAGTGCTCAGGACCAGCTTTGCCGATTTTAGGGACACAAGCAAGCCATAGTAAAGGAAAATTATTATACCCCTTTTCAAATCAGTTTACCCACTTACGGCAAAATAAAAGGCAGGGGGCGAGGGGGGAGTGGAGGGGAGAGGGGACACACCGAAAAAAACCCTTCTGAAATTGAATTTAAATATTTTAAGTATATGAATTATTGAAGCAACTCAGAAATTTTTACGGGGAAGGTCGAGGGAATAATATCCATGATGGAATTTTGTAATGCCGTTGTTTAGAGTAATTTTCCCCAAGCAATTTTTTTCCAGCAATGAGTACTCTATGAGTTTTGCCTATAGGAAAAGACTTATAGGAGACGACCTGTAGTCCTCTCATTTGGCTCATGAAAGTAATTCCACTGGTTTTGACAGACAGAGACCAAGAGGAATCAGGTTATAGGCTATGGAGCCTCAGTTTCCTCATCTGTGACAGAGGAGAAGTGCTTTTCCTAAGGGTGTTGTTGGGCTAATTAATTACCATTACCAGACTACAACAAGAGTCTTACAAGTAAGACAGAGACAGGGAAAGAGAGAGATCAATCCCACCTGGGGCTGAGCTCTCTGCTTAGCTTCAGCTTAAGCCTTGGCTCAGAAGAACATGATTTGGAGGGAAGAGGGTGGCACAGTACGGCTTCAGGCTGTGGAGGACCAGGGTTTCCCTCCCACATCTGCTGCTGCCTGGGGTTCATTCAATCATTGTGGTTGTTTGGAAGACCTTGAAGAGGGACACCTGGAGCTGTCAAATCATACACTGCCCAGAGCTGCCAGGCTGGCACCCTACCCACATCCAGATTGCAGCTGGGCACTCAGCTCCCTCCACCACCCGTAAGGGAGCCAGCATCTGGCAGCCTTATACCATGGAAAGTCTGAACTCCTTCTCTGCACTTGAACTCAGACACCACAAGAAATTCAATACCTTGCAGTCCTGGCTGCCATGGTGAGAGGGCTTTGTGTTTTTAGGATGCAGTTCAAATACAGCAAAGGGTACTGTGCTGGACCAAAGCCCCAACCCACTTCCAGCATGCTTCAGGCTGAAGGTATGAGGGCACATCCCCTGCCCTGGCACTTTGTTCTGTGGCTATCCCCATGGGCCTGGGACCCCTGGATATCCAAACTTCTGGCCATGTGTGTGTTAAAAAGATGCTGGGTGGAGGTTGGCCCTGATGGTGAAACTGGAAATAACTGCTGTGAGAAAGGCTTGGACATCAGTAGTGAAGACTTGATGTGAAATATCATAGCAGCTGTCTGGCTACTGGAAGACTGCAGGCAGGCATGCTTATTGATGGTCCTACTTAAAAGAAAATATACCTTTTCATTCTGGTGTGAATATGATGCTTTTATACAAATTAGCTTCTCTGGATACACATACATTTCATGGTATGGGACTAAGTTAATGGGGAAACAAAAAATGTCTCAGTTCACATCTTAGTTTCTTCTTATGATATCAGAAGAAATCAGATCCAGAAAGCAAATTTTATTTGCCCCAGCCACAGTTAAACTATAATTGGAAATTCAAGGCAATTATGGACAGCACATGAGAACATGAGTTTGACTAACATATAGACGAAATTGTTTAAGCACGCTTTATCTTGATATTATTTTTTCCCCTGTAAAGTTGCCAAGGTCAGTGAGACCTTGGTTCATCTGCTGCCTAGGTGCTGGTTGCTTAAGCCAGAGTTGCTGTGGGACAAATCTTTCAAAACATTCCTACCTCCCAAATCGGTGAATTGGTGAAAACCCTCACAGATGTGTGTCAGATCCTTTCCCAGCCATCTTTATCCCCTACTGCCATTTAGGTTTTCTAAAGCAGCATATTTCCATGTATTCCTCTGAACACACCTGCCCTCTGGGTTAAGAAAACAGAGCATTAGCTAAAAATTTGTTTTGCAAAACACACTGGAAGTGTTCATCGCACTCTTTTTTTGTTCATCTGAACAGCAATACGTACAGCACTTACTACATGTGAGCCAAAAAAATCCCTATGGCTGATCCACTCTGCAGAAGTGTCAGTTGACAAATAATGCAGTCATCACACGCTATGAAAGACCCTTTTTTCTTAAAGTCCTTTTGCAGTTTGTTCTTTTTTTTTTTAATTTTTTAACTGAGGCTTGCTCATGTAAGATCAAATTCTATGGGAGTCTCTGGAATCGGGGTCCGAGCTGGCTTTTTGCGTGCGTGAGGATGAATGCTCAAGTCAATGAAATGGCTGGAGAGTCCCAAAGTGAAGGATATTAAAACCTAATTTTCAGTCTTAATTTTAGAAAAAGCTGCTTCAGTGTTATGTGGTACGGAGATATCTCATTAGCTCTTACCAGATCCCTGCCTTTGGAGGGCTCTTTCACTGTGCTAATGGCACTTTGACATTTTGTGGATTACTCTTTCAGGTTCCATAATCAATTTAACATTAACATTCATGTAAACTATTAATGAAATAATATTAAAAAAGAAAAATGTTCCTACAATACCGCAACATTTTAATGCCTCATTAAAATCATTAGTAATGCTAATATTAAAGAACTTACTTCATCTTTCAGAGAACCCCAAAATAAATCATAATCAAATGTTTGCTAACGTACAGCCAGAGAAATAATTTATACGTTACTGGCATATAGGCATCACGTACGCTAAAGATGACACCGTAAGGTCATATTATTAAGCACTCTCAACTAGTCTGCCTCTGGAAACTCATTGTACACAGTATTATTTTATAATAATTATTAAACATACTGAGTATTGTTTGTGGTTTTTATTTATGAGAAAAATATATAGTGTGCATCTCAGCCAGCCAGTGCTTTCATGGAATTCAAGTTGCAAACAATGACATGCTTCACTGACCTCAATGACTTACAAAAGCCATTTATATTCAGTACTCTCATTTACGCTATCTTTAAAAATGAGTAAGAGACATATATTAATAGCAAGAAACTGGGAGAATGATTGCATCACTACCTGTCTCCAGACTTATTGCAACACTTCGTTCTCCATCAGTTGAACTGGCATGGGAATGTAAATGTCATATATAATAGTCATATAAAATTTTACTACATATATAAGGGAAGGTCTGTGGTCCCCCACTTTGCTGTCAACTTTTGCACCCCATCCTGAAGAGCTGCAGCTGCAGGAGTAGCCTTTACTCAGTGACTTGCAAAGGTGAATCCCACAGTGGAACCCCAATTCAGGGCAGACCAGAGTTTCAGATATGCAACAGGGACTTCCTCTAATGGTGGGCTGGAAGGAACGCTGGTGCTGTGTGGTTTCAGCACCGTTTCACACCAGCACCCTCTGGACACAAGATCTAGAGAAGCAACAAGGCAGGTGCTAAAGCCAAGCAGGAAAGCTTCCCCAAATGGGTCTATCACTGGGTTTAAACCAGCGCAGACACCCACTTACACTGATGTGCCACCCACTCCCAGACTAGCAGTTCTGCAATATAAAGTGTCAGACAAGGTAGGCAACTGCACACCCAAATCCACCACAGCAAGGAACCAGAAAGAGAAACTCGGCAGCCCTTCCCTGCGTGCCCCACCCTGCCAACCAGCTTAATAACTCATGTGCCAGGATCTGGACTTTTTTGGGGTGAGCCTGCAGGCGCAAGCTGACTCTCTCCCCATTGGTGAGCCCCCCACAGCACAGGCAATTCCAGGGGCAGCCACAGCTTTCCCTGCCACNTGACTTCTGCTGCACTCCAACAAAAAATGGGCCTGGCTGGGATGCTGTGTGTGTTAAGCTACAGTGTGCAGCCCACCTCTCAATCTGGAGAAAAACATGATCAATTTTTAAAATTGACTCTGGACTTTTAGGGTCTGCTGGTTCCTCTGCTGGATATGTGGGACCGGATCCACTAGATTAAAGAGAAGCTTTGTTCTTAACTTTCCAAAAATGAGATACCTGACCTTTCCCAGACAGTCCCCCAACCCACTCGGAGAATGCCACCCTCCTTCACACAACAGCAGCAGCATTATTTTGAGCATTGCCTGACCCAAGCCCTTGTAGCTGAACAGGAACAGCCCTTGTTGCTCGAGAAAGCTTAGCAAATAAATCCAGCAGCATAGCCTTGTGAATTCAAAATCAGAGGGTTGATTCTGGCATGGTTTGCATTTTCTGTTTTAATTTGTCATTTGGTTTAGATGAAAGGTTAATTGCGTTTTCTCTTAATATATTTAATACGTTGTGGTAACAAGCAAGCTCTAGAAATGATAAAGTAATTTGTTAAAAAACCCAGCCACATCATCTTTAGGCATTCGTGTTCCCTTCAGAGAGAAAATTAATTGTTCCAATCTAGTAAGCTACAAAAGAAATACAGCCGACAAAGGGTGAAATATGAACATCAATGGTAAGTTTCGAATTTACCCTATTTATTTTGAATGTAAGATCTCATGACCCACTAAAATTCAGTTCACAGTGTTTTATGAAAAATAATGGCTGAAATTGAATGTCTTAATTTACATTTAATGCAATTAAGAATGGTTTAAATTATGACTGATGAACAGCACACACAGATGTCAGTCAGTTTCATCAGAATAAATTGAAGTCAGTGTCAATGAATGCTCCACTGATAAATCCCACTTTACATAAAATTAATAAAAATAAGGAAATATAATCCTTAGCTAATTGCAAAATGTTCTGGAATTCCCCTGAATTTTGGAGGGGGGAGGAAAAAAAAGTGTAACTAGAGAATGACACAAAGTAGCATATGAAGAGTGATTTATTTTCAAAGATGCCTTGTGTGAAACGGTCGGAAAGTTTACTACAAAAGGTGTTTCTGTGCAGAAATACCTTGCTTTACTGAAATGAGTCATGGGAGGGCAAGGAAGACACCTGTAGCGTGCAGCTGAGCGTGATGGCAGAGTGCTGTGCTCCTCACAGCTTCTGGGGAAGGGAGATGTGCTGTACCTTCAAGCAAAGCACAGCATCTGAATTGGCATTTTCCCTGCTTTTGAGGACCTGACTTACCTTTGCCAAACGTAGCGCCAGCAAGAATTAGCCTGGAGTTTTCAACTCATGCAGCAAACATGATGCAGGTATCATTTAGTGCTCTCACATGCAAACAGTGTCAACTCCTCCACATGGATACCATCTTTCAATTGTCTCTCCTGGCACAGCAGAATCACAGCTCATTACTGGTCGCCCTAAGCACTTCCACAGTATGCAGGATAATTTTTTTAAAAAGTAATACATGCTGATTTACAGAATTGTTTTGAGTTTTTGAGCAAGTGTACACTGGAATTTCAGCAAACATTTCCTAACTTTTTCATGCTAGCACATGAGGGCAGCTTTCATTCTGCATAGAGAGAGCCCTGATGTTTACTCCTGGAAGACAGACTGAAAAATGGTTCATATTTTTTATATTCTTTTAGAAAGCCACAACACCTTCTCACGTGTTCCCGTGGTTTGAAAGCCATGCATAAAAACTTTCCTGGGTAGAAGACATGGGTTACTGACCATTTGTTAGGATATACATAAAGACAAATGTCTGTGAGATACTTCCACCTCCACATCAAGATATTTTTAGCCAAGATGCAGTTTTTCTTTTGTGTGAGGGAAACCAGAATCTTCTAAGACTAAGGCACTACATCTTCTAAAATGTATGCAAAGGCAATTTATGATGCTGGTATAACTAAACCTCCCAATAATATTTTGCAGTTAGAACCTTTTCTTTTCACAGGGCAATTTTAGAACAGGTGGCAACAGCCCAAGTTTAAATTGGCACTTAAATGCACATGGTATATACTTTGCATGGGTAGGTAATTACTCTTTACCTCCTTCAGGATAGGCCTGTTTTCCTTTGTATAGTCTGTTCTGTGATATCAGATTTATCAGGATGCCCTAATTGTGTATTCTCTCTGGGTGTAGGCGTCCATTGTATGTTAAAGAGTTGAGTGTCCTACCCGTCCTTATATAATATGGCCACTGGGCCTATTCGTGCACTAGATAGGTCAATTGAAAAAATGTATTATCCCAGGAGAACTGCAATAATTTATGCAGCCACTTTCCGATTCCCAAAAGCAAAGGGGTACAAGTTCAGGCCAGCACAATGTCATGCAGTCCTGTTTGCACCTTCTCTCCATGTGAAATGTTTGCCTGCCATGCCAAGCTC
>VZRU01001181.1:128795-166153 GCA_013398155.1 Pedionomus torquatus | reverse complement strand
CTCGTTGCCCTTACACAAAGTAGTCGGAGCACGGGGAGGCCCCGCTGGGTGTATTTTTTTGAAGGAGCCCCAGGCACAGGAGAACATGCAATGGGAATGTCACGCAGAGCCCCCCTAAGTTTGAACAGGCTGCCCAGAGAAGTTGTGGATGCCCCATCCCTGGAAGTGTTCAAGAGAAGGCTGGATGGGGCTTTGAGCAACCTGGGCTAGTGGGAGGTGTCTCTGCCCAGGGCAGGGGGATGATCTTTGAGGTCCCTTCTGACTCAAACCATTCTATGATTCTGAGTTGTCTCTGCAAGTTATTTTTTTCTGTTTGACGTTAGTATCAAGCCATGCACGTTTTGGATCTTGGAACTTGATCTCTACAGTACACAAGTTCATCACACTTGACACAGAATCACTGTAGCTGAGCCCAAGGGGTCACAGAGCTCCAGCTACTTCAGTTCTGGGGCTCTGTCTTACCGTCTCCTGCAGAACGGCACCTGGTCTGAGGCCTCTGGTGAGGCTTGACGTGCCGTGCCTTAACGTGCCACACTCCGTGGGTTCTTGGAAAATACTTTCTCCACATCTGTAGCAGCGCTGCCCTTCAGCATGTCACGCTGCTAGATGGGTGTTTCCCGTCGAGGAAAGTTTATATCCAAGGGAGAGTAGACTGTAGCAAGAGCACTAAAGGGGTGCACGCTGAGGATTGTTGCTGGGTTTGTTTCTTGAGGATTCTTGCAGTGCCCCCTATACTTCCCAGTTATCATATGCTGGTATGTTAAAAAAAGACTTTGTGCAAATCTGTGCTGGCTTTCGGTTACCGGGAGGGCAAAGGTTATTTCTGTGCTTTTGCATACACGTGTTTGGTAAGCACAGTGCAGAGCCCGACTTAAACCACAGGGGACAGGACAGAATCATAAACAGCTGAGGGTATCTGAGTTGTGTTGGTAAAGAGCTGATTTGAGGAAAACATGGGATTTTTACTGAGTGTGCTCTGCTCTATGGTTGAGTAGAAGGGGAGTTTGTTTGGTTGGGTTTTTTTATGTAGTGGAAGACAGTTAACTTCAGGGTTTTTTCTTTGATTCTTTAGCTCTGTCGACTTCCTTGGATATTGGGCTGAGTAACTGGAGCTTCCTATACGTCACTGTCTCCCTGTGAGTACAAACACTATCTTCCCTGGGAGCCCTACAGCAGGGTTTAGAAAGTGATTTATCAGGGCTGGTTTCCTGACTGGGTGTATGGTGTGGTGGGGCTGGCATGTGAGGTCTGCGACAGAGGTATCTACATCTGTGGTAGTGATGTAGAAGTGGATGATCTGGTTCCTGCTCCTGCTTTGCTGGCTGGGGTGTTGGAGGAGACTGACAGTGTATTTTGGTCCTTACAGCTACACGATGACCAAATCCTCTGCCATTCTCTTCATCCTGCTTTTTTCACTGCTCTTCAAGCTGGAGGAATTGGTAAGGGTTCCACACAATGCTTTAGGAAGGGACAAGTTCAGTTCCAGGGACAAGAAACCTATAAGCAGAAGAAGAACGCAATTATGTGAATGAATCTGAAGGAGAGGAGGTGTCTGTCTCTGTTCAGTCTGTCTCTGTTCAGCTCCAGGAGTTTGTAGTGACTTTGTGTTTGCTTTCATCTAGAGGGTGGCTTTGCTGCTGGTGGTTCTGCTCATCGCCGGGGGCCTCTTCATGTTCACCTACAAGTCCACACAGTTCAACGCACAGGGTTTTGTGCTGGTGCTGTGCGCCTCTTTCCTTGGGGGTATTCGCTGGACCCTCACACAGATCCTTATGCAGAAGGCTGACCTGGGTATGTGGGGTGTTAGGAAGTGGGTGGTGGTGCTGGTAACGGGGGGTGGAATAAGGAGCTGGGAACTCTTGCTGCAGAAACAAAACATCTTGTGTAAGGGAGTATTTGAAACCCAGGGTAGGGACTGTTGGTTGATGGGTGATGAAAGTGGCTTGGCCTCTGCAGCAGTACAGGCGTGGGCATCAAAAATAAGGTGTATGTCTAGGAATGGTACTAATAAAGGCTTTAGGAGCTATGTTATTTCCTGGCTTGTTGCTACCTGGTGTGTTATTGATTCTCCTCTTTCAGGGCTCCAGAACCCCATCGATATCATGTTTCACCTGCAGCCACTCATGTTCCTGGGGCTCTTGCCACTCTTTGCTGTGTTTGAGGGTGCGTGAGTTAATTAGAGAAAGCAGGAATAGCTTTATAAAGTGGTTGGGGAGATTGCTTAGCATTTGTTGTTTGAGATGATCCATTTAGATAAGTGAACAGCTGTGAACTTTACAAAGTAGAGATTTGGAATTACCCAGATATACTTTATGCTGGTAGAACATTAAAGACTGCCTGCCACACTTGTGCAAGCAAGGGCTGTGAAGAACTGGCTCCACATTTTCCTGTTGTTGGAATGTGAGCAGCCTACCCCCATCTTGTTGTGAGGAGTCCTGGGAGTTGGGAAAGGTACTCTGCTACTCACTGTCTTGTTCCTAGGCCTGCCTTTGTCCATATCAGAGAAGCTCTTCCGTTTCCATGAAGCAGGAATGCTGTTCTCTCTAGTAGGGAAGCTGTTCTTGGGTGGAATTCTTGCCTTTGGTCTAGGCTTTTCTGAGTTCCTCTTGGTTTCCAGAACATCTAGCCTCACCCTTTCCATTGCTGGCATTTTTAAGGTAAGGCATGGTTCCTGTGCTGATACTAGAAGGCAAGTACTGAGTCATTCCTAATGATCCTCATGTGGTGGGAACTTCCTTAGAGCCTTATAGATCATCTCCTGTTATTTTTGTTCTCCTTGCATGGGAGCTTGATGCTTTGCCTTGCAGTCTCTGCAGTGAAGTCCCTTGGTCTCTGACAGCAAGGAGCAGAGACTAGTAGCTGTTCTATAAAAAATACCTTTAAAGTCCAAAGTTTGGTGGGATCTGGAGCTAAAACACTTGGGCCTCATGAGCAATGGATGGTGTGGGAAGGAGGATGGGTAAGAAGGGCACATTCTTGCATCTGACCTGAATATGAACAAACCATGGTTTTGAGCTATCTCTTTAACCTAGTTTGGCACATTCTCCCCTGCTTTGAGAAATCCCACACACCTACTTTTGAGCTGAATGATGACACGTGAAGTTTGTCCGCAAGTCACAGGATTCCCACATAGCCAAGCTATGCAGTCAGAGGACTTAAAATCCCAAATCCCAGTTTAACAGGTCCTTCTGGTTCTAAAAACTGTAGAACTCTCTGCTCATGGAAGAATATGCTGATGGAAATGAGCAGCCTGGCATCTTGACCTAGGCTTGAGCAGTGAAACGTCTTATGTGTGTCTCCTCAGGTCCTGCCCTGCCACTTGTCATGTTTTTTGTTTCCACAGGAAATCTGCATTTTATTCCTCGCTACACGATTGCTGGGAGACCGCCTCAGTCTCTTGAACTGGCTGGGCTTTGCTGTCTGTCTGTCAGGAATCTCCCTTCATGTCATTCTCAAAGCCATGAATTCCAAAGGTGAATCTGTTTTCAGTCCTTTTCTATTCCTCTGTAGGTGTTCTAGCATCACTAGAAGCTGTGTCTAGTTCCAGCTCCTTGCCAGCGCCAGGTTTGATGGGTTCTCTAGTGAGTTTGTCACTAAATGGGCTGTCTGCATGCAGGTGAGAACACACTGAAGCTGCACAAAGAGCCCAGTTCCAATCCTGACCTGGAGCTGCTGCTGCGCCACACTGAATGTGGTGAGGAGGAGGAAGAGGAAGTTGAAACCCCGCAACAACACTGACTGAACGTGAAGCACAAAGCCCCCTACTCTGTTCTTACCAAACCTGCCTGACAGCCATCTGAGAGGAAGGTCCAAGCATCTCTGTGACCACCCAAAGGAGAGCCAGAGCCTGATGGAAGAGTCCTGTTGTTCCGCTACAGTGGGTATCTGTAGATGCTGCACAAGGAACAGGCAATATCCTGCTCCCAGGGAGCAAATTTGGAACATGAGTCCTGGTCCAGTGGAAGTAGAACAGCATGGTGAGACTGGGAAATACTATAGGAACCTTATTAGGGAATCCTGGAGGCCGTACATTTAGCATATGGACTATGAGCTGGACCGCAGGCTAAGCAGTTCAGGGGTGATTCTAGTGTTCTTTGGGCTTTGACTTTAAAAGAGAAGGTAGATATACCTTCCCATACTTCCTTTATGGTTCTGCCAGGTAGGAACTCCCATCTTAGTGGGAGCAGATGACTATATATATAAATCCATAGACTTGTCCCAATGAGAAGGAGTCTTTGTGCCTGGTGACCTCCCATGTTCTACGTGCACAGTAAGGAGAGAATTCAATGCTGGTATTTTGGGACCAATTGAACATAACCAAATGATGTTGGCTGGAGGAACGTCAGGGATACAGGAGTACTTCTGGCCCTGCAGGCCAAGGAGAGAGTGAGGAGTATCATAGGAGATCAAGCTTGAGCAATAAGCTTATCAGAAAGCATGTGGGGATTTGAGGGGGGGATTTTGTTTTTTTAATAAACTGTTTTTCTGATTCTCTTTTGTCTGCATATTATGCACCTACACTTCATCAACCAGAGGTCATTTGTCTTATGAGCTCCTTTCCTTCTAGTCCCTACACTGACCTTGCTACTTCATGCCCAATTAATTTTGAGGCCTGGCACACAAAATACTTGACCTTGGGCAGGATCCTAGATCTCCAAGACTAGGGAGATCTTCCTGTAACTTGTCATATTTGTGCCAACCAAGAGAGTGACTGAATCGTCTGCCTTTGTGTATGAACAAGACGCCCTATCCTAAGATGACTTTTCATGTTGTGGCTTTTTGTAGGAATCTGACCTCTTTGCCCCTTTGGATTGCCTCAGTTAGTGCTGCACCTCATCCAGGAAAGGAGAATAGTGAGATTTAAGATGTGTCTTTTTTCCTTTCTACTGTGCTACAAGTGGTGTTGGGCAGGTGGCTGCTTTTTTCATGGCAGCATTTTTGCCTCTTTGAAAGTCTTGTTCGATGCTAGTTTTTTGGAGTGGAAATAACTTGAGAGAGCTTCCCAAAGGAATAACAGTGCAATTTCCCTCCTGAGAGGAACTAGATATTAAAGTGAACATCTCGTATTCTGTTTGAGAACCTGAACCGTTTTGACTAGACAGTCCCTCTGTTGGTCTTGTGTCCTAGCTTTCAGATGTGGAATCTTTTTTGATGACTACAATCAGGAACACATCCTGCAAAAAAAAATGGTTCTGAAGAAGAAAACTTTCGTTAATAATGATCTTCTTTAATGATTTCCTAATAGAGAGTGGTAACTTGCTTTGGAACAGACAGCAGGTGGTGCAGCTACCTCAAGTAAAGCCACTGAACCAGCAGTTCCAGGCCAGGCTGGCCCACCAAGGGATCTTGTGCATCAAGTAGGATGCCTGGAGCTGAGAGTGGTTCAGTCTGTCCCTGACTGGGTTTTTCAGTAGCTGAGATTTGTGATGCTTCCAGCAGGATTTACCCTACTGGTAGGTGTAAGCCTCAAGCACTAACTACTCTGTTCTTGATGTGGGGCAGTGATGCTTTCTGCACGGGATCTGGGTTTAGCAATACCTCAGCTGCTCTTTGCATTTCACTTTCCACCCTCCTGCAACCGAACCTCTGTCGTTCTATGGTGGAACTTTCAGACTGGGATTTCAGGTCCCTGTACATCCAAAGTAAAGGCAACTTTGTTTACAGGCCAGGAAAATTGTGTTCTTTTCAGGAATAAAGATAAGAGGATCCTCATTTGAGGTGCAGGAAAATTTGCATGATAACTTATCAGAGATGGCACAAGCTCCTGTGTATAATTGAAAAATGTGATTTCCTCTTGAGCCCTGGTAGCTCTGGGACTCTTCTAGTGCTGGAGTCTTCAAGTCACCTGGCATCTGATTTAGCTGCTGAACCTCAGTTCCTTTAGCTCCCACTTGAACAGGTAGATCAAGAATTGTGTGACAGATAGAGGTCCATCTGTGTACTAGCCTTGAGACTGGTCTCAGTGAGGTGAAGGCCCATGGGCCAGCCCCAGTGTGCTACGAAGAGGTGAAAATAGACACTTCACCCCCTGCGCCTTATTCCACAAGTGACCAAAGCAGGAATGAAAACATAGGTGCCCAACTATGCATTAAAGACGTGGTCCTACCCTTCGGTTGAAGAGAGTATCTTTTTAGAGTCCTATTGGGAACCAGGCAGCTTGACCAACTTTGAGGGTCTACTGAAACGTTTCTGCAGCTGAGGGGGATTTTAAGCAGCTGTGCGTCAGTGTGTTTGTCCGAGCAGCGGTCCTGCATTTAAGTTGCTTTCTCTAGTCTGGAACGTTCCTGCTGAGCTCTCTATACACTTACCTTCATGCGCTCCCAGCCGTGTGTGCAGGGGTAGCTGTAAATCTGTAATTTAAGTATGGAAATGCACGTCCTCAACCGGAGTTTCAGAGCTCCAGCATAGAAGTTTGCATTTCAAATCAGTGTAGTGCTGGGTATAAATGTCATTGCTGCAGGTGCCTGACTGGGCTTACTGAACACTAAGCAGTGAGCAGCTCTGTTTAAGTCTCTTCATCTTGCTGCACTAACTGACCAAACCGTGGGGGCTTTTGCACTCTAAACTGTTTTTGAGTGCTTGGTGTTGCCTGGGAAACATAGAAGGAAAATGAAAAGATCCTATTGTTTGTGTATTTATCTTGCTTTTGTAACAGCTTCTGGTGAGAGCCTTAACTTTGCAAGGGAGGGAACACAGTGTGCAGATTCCTCACTCCCCACAGCTCCTGTGCTGGCGTTGCTGTTCTTGGTCCAAGATCTCCTTTACTCAGCTATTCTTCACCCGTATCCACTGTATCTGTCTGCTCTGCATCCCTCCTTCAGCAGGAGCACTGTGATGGAGAATGGGCAGATCCTGTGATTTGTGGTGTGTGGAACTCGCCACTCTCAGTGAGCTGAGATCAGTTCTCCTCACAAATTTCCAGGCTCTGATTAAAGGAGACGTGGAGTTGAGACAGAGAGGACAAAATGGGGAAATGGTCAAAGATTGACTTTAAAGCAGTGAGGCATAGTGGTCCTGTTGGCCAGAGCTGTCTTTCTCAGCTCTCTTCCCTTACCCATTGCACCTCTGAACACTTCCATTCCCTTCATTTGGAAAAGCAACTAGTTAGGGATAGAGTGGCTGTGATTGATTTTGCCCAAAGAAGTTGGGGATGCCCCATCCCTGGAAGTGTTCAAGGCCAGGCTAGATGGGGCTTTGAGCAACCTCATCCCTCCCCATGGCAGGGCGTAGTTGGAACTTGATGATCTTTATGTCCCTTCCATCTCTAACCATTCTGTGAATGCGTTCCTACTGCTTTCTGGCCTTCCCTGCTGCTTGTAGTGTTCAGCTTTTACTTTGCTGTGGCTACGTGTTTGCTACGAGGCTCCTCTGGACTCCAGAGCTTCAGCAGGACTCAGATACTTTGGCTGTGGGGCTCACCTGGTGAGGGCTTCTGGAGAGTGCAGAAGCACTCTCCAGCAGTACAGAGCACTATAGCGCAGGGCAGAGCACCCTGTTCGCAGTTGCTTTAGTACTTCCTCTCGGCAAGAAGCATTTTAGAAACAAAGTGAAAGGACTGGATGTATGGAGAGTTGCAGGAGAGCCCGTTTGAATCTACCTTGAAGGTGCTGATGGTAGCCTTCTATTTGAAGGGAATGGTGCACTCCTGCATGCTCCCTTCCTGGGACTCTTAACTCCCTGGGAGCACAAGGAGGCTCAGCACTCCAGCTCTGCCCTGGAGCTCTCAGAGCAAATCTTGATTGCTTGCTGTTAGGAGGACCTGATTTTGCAGGCTCAGCTAATGCAAGCAGGGAGTTTAGTGTAGGAGGTGAGTGAGCAAAGTAAAAAGGCTTTGGCCAGGGTCCCTGCAGGAAGTGGCAAGAAGGGAAGGGTAAAAGCTTTGTGATTCTTTGGGAAAATGGCAGTGTTCCTCTCTGGGCAACTCCACTGGGGCATGGTGTGGGACATTTCTGTCCGTCTGTTCCCTGGCTCCCTTCCCAAAAAACTTCAGGGGCTAAGGGGATGGGTCATGCCTGAGAGGTCACTACGTATCTCCTTGGATCAATTCTTGGAATAGGTCTGTAAAGGAGGTTGGTGGGCCTCATCCTCACTTGTGCTGAAACTGTAGTCCTGCCCTCAAGCTGAATCACCCACACCTGGATGTGGTCTTGCTCAGGAGCTGGGTGGTTTCTAGGGATCATGGCAGCACTGTGGGCAAGCTGAGGAGGGGTGAGGTGGGACTGTGGCTGGTGCAGGGTAGTGCAGCAGGGTGTTAAAGAACCAGCAGAGCTTTTGTTGAACACTGTCTGTCTCACTTGAATGGGCACTAACACTTAACGAAAGAAAGAAAGAACCCCTGCCCACCCTCTTTCATATAAGGAAAAAACCCTACTGTGTGCTGAAAATGCCAGAAACAGAAGAAGGGACAAGGATGAAGGACTTAAAGGAGGAGGCAGGAGTGCTGCAGCAATGGCTCAAAGAAAATAAGGCGGCACAATCTTGTAGTGATAGCAGTGAAGTGCAGACTGTAGGCATGGAGAGGTAGGGCTGGAGTCTACTGAGGAGGCATACGGAGAGCATGGTAGTGGGGAGTGGGAGCTGGGGGTACCAGTAGGATCCTGTTTGCCTCTGGAAATAACCCTGAGTGGCTCTGCAGCTCTTTGGCCTCGTACAGAGGTATTCAAGGCCTCTTGTCATTGCTGAAGCTGTTTCAGACTTGAGTTGATGCAGTGGGCTTGGGGCTAGAAACACTGGGTAGACCTAGCCTTGCGAGCAGGCACAGGGCTGTGAGGTCTCCTGCCTTTAAGAGTTCCCTTTGTCTGTGCCACAGTCTCCACAGTCTTCTGAAAGGAGTGATGAAGCGTCATGCAGACTGTTTTCTGAGTAAGGGGCCACTTTATGGGGTTGGAGAATCATTGAGTGTCTCAGTTTGGTTCTGTTCCCCCTTCCTTAAAGGAAGAGTGTGAAAGCTGAACATGCTGGAGTCACTCCGTGGTTGGGGGACACCTGAGCGTGTGTGCAGCAGCACAGACACACACAACCCTTTTGCCAGGGAGAGCACACACACATGTCTTTACTCTGCAGGTCCCCCGCACACTGACAGCCCTACACAGGAAATAGAGGGCTGTCATTGAATATTGATAGTGCTCGAACTAATTGACCAGCGGAAGCAAAGCTGAATGAGTCTCAGAGGTGCTGTGCTGTTACTGCAAACTCTGCTCTTGCCTGTTGGACCAGGTGTTTACATGCCTACTGATTTTGCCCCCTTGCCCATTCCCCTGGGAGACCTCTTTATTTGAAGAACAGATGCTTGGCTTCCTGCTGAAACCTCAGTACATTTAACATCCTGAGGGCAAAGAGGAGGTGTCCCTGCAAGCTCCTCTGCATTCCCCCAGTCCTCTGCTCAGGAAACAAGCCATCATCAACAAGCCCAGCCTGGCTTCAAGACACATGGGACTAGCAAGGCAGAGCGGCAACATGGGGCTGGTGCCCAGCAGTAGGGTTGCCTCAAGCTGTGTTTCATTTCTTGATTCAGCTGAGCATCTCTGTAGTTTTCATTCCATGGTTGGTGCCTAGTGAGGTGGGGAGAGGGGAGCTCCGGGTGCAGATGGCTGGAAGGCTGGTTCCCACCCAACCAGGGGCTGTAAGGGGGTCATATTTATCTGTGATATTTACAGTGGCAAATAGTTGCCCCTAACTCTATACCTCTATGCTTTTTTTTTTTTTCATCGTTGGCATGTGCAGGTTTTGATGTTCAGAGCCTTGGGTCTCTGCAGCCCAAGGAAGTTGAAAGCACTTTTGTGCCTTTTCTGCAGCCTGTGCTTGGAAATAGCTCACTTTCCTGGAGTCATGCTAATCTGAGAGGTTCTGTGTCCTGCAGTTGCTTGGGGAGTCATATCTTGGGGGTGTTGAACTGTTTGGGTTACTTTGTGTTAGGAAAGGTGATGCAGCCAGAACTGAGCTGTGTTTGGGCCTTAGGAGGTCAGAGGCATTTGTGCTGGTGTGTCCTGCTGAGGGACCAGCTGTGCTGAGCATAGTTAAGCCTCCTGTGAGGTGTGTGCTCTTCTCTGTGAGTTCAGGTAGCTGTGCCACTCCTAAAAGCTGGTTTTGTTGCCAGTACCAGGAGGTCCGAATGCCTGGCTGGGCTGTGGTTGCCAGCCTGGCCTCCCAGGGGAGCCGTCTGTACCTGCCCTTCCTCTGGACCTCGCCAGCAGCAGCGGCTGCTGCCAGCTTCTGGCTGCTGGCCCAGGGAAAAATAGCAGAATTGACCATGCGCTTGTTAATGAAAATCACAAGCAGGAAGATGCAGCCAAGCCCTGTAATTGCACTAATTGGAGCCATCGTCATGAACGTGCTAAGAGTTACTATCCTGGTCTCAGCCTAGTAATTCTTCTAACCTTGTATTTAAGCACCTCCTCCACGCACAGACCCACATTCACTGTATTAAGGGAAGTGGACTGTGTTAATGTCCCTTGTCCTGTGGAGCTGCTGCTTTGTTTCTGGATGTTGGAGGTCTGCAGTGGAAGATCCCAGAGAGAATGAGATGGAGCTGGTGCCAGGTGTTGGAGACTGCTGCACAGCACTTTGCTTGCAGCCTTGGGTTCTCCCTCTGATCTATGTCGTCTTCTGATGCAGCCTTGGCCAAGCAGGAGCTTCTTAAAGTCTGAAAGTATGTGAGTGGGGAAACGTGTTCAGCTGTCCTGAATAACGGGCTCTGGGAGGGCAGCAAAGTGTGTTGGGAGGGGATTGTGTGGCTGATGCAGGCGGCTGACGTTTTGCCGCATCCTGCCCTGCGAGTTTGGAACTAAGAGACTCTTTCTTCTCCTGTGTTGATTTAGAGATCAAAGGGTACTTCAGGTGGGAAGGGACCTCAGCAGTTCTCTATGTAGGCAGCATCAACTATGAGATCACACCTGGTTGCTCAGGGCTTCATCCAGGCTGGTCTTGAACACCTCGAAGGTGGGAGACTGTAGTCTTTCTGGCCCCCTGCTTCAACGCTTGACTATCCTCATGAGGAAGAGGTTTTCCTTATCTAGGCTGAACGTGTCTTTATAGTTTTGCCCATTGTCTCGTCCTCCGACTGAGCACCACAGATCGGAGCCTGGCTGTTGTCTCAAATAACTTCCTTGTAGGTACTAACAGATTGCTATGAGTTCCCCCTGAAACCGTATCTTCTCCAGGTTGAACAAGCCTCCCTCCTTCTGCCTTTCCTTACAGGACAAGCACTGAGTACCTTTGTGGTCCTTTACTGAACTCTCACTAATTTGTCCATGTCTTTCCTTTATTGGAGGCAGAAACTGCGTGCAGTATTACTTTATGGGGACTAACAAGCACTGGCATAAAGGGATAGTCACTTCCCTCGAGCAGCCTTGAGGCTGTGTTTCCTACACTGTAGGATGCTGCCTTTGCTGCCAGCAAACACAATGTCCAATGTGTTCTCTACCAAGATACCCAGGTTCTTTTCAGATGAAGAGTGGGAGGGCCAGGGAGGCACTTGGGCAGAGGGAGGCCTAGGGTGCCCCCAGTACGTGTTTCAGTCTACTGCCTTGGCATGGGCTCTGCAGGGGTGTTTGTCCCAGAGGGGAAAAATGCAGTCTGCTTGTGCATCTTCAGTCACGACGTCCAAGCCTCAAGTGCTGGCATTTGGTCTCCACAGAGAGTCTTATCTTTGAGGTAGGTCAGGAATGAAGATTCTGGACTCTAGAAATCAGGTTGTGGGGGGAAAAACAAGCACTAAAGATCCCAGAGATCTTGAAGGCTCTAAGTCCCCTAGGGAGGGAAGAAAATGGGCTTAGTTTTAAAAATTTCTTGTGGTTTTGGAGGATTTGACTTGCAATTTTTTTAAGTTAGGGCTGGTGGCATTGGAGGTGGTACTGAAACAGGAGGGCTTGGCTGTGAAATGGTACGGTGCAGAACTCTTTCACTGTGCTAGCAAGGCTGATGGTTAGTTATGGGGACTCTGAGATAGTCACAGGGACTGCTCCCAAGTGTTGGCTTATATACAGCAAGTCCTGAACCTCTTCTTGCCCTCTGCGTATCCTGCAGAGATTGAGAACTCCCTGCTTCTTGCAGGCGTCAAGGGTTGCTCCTTACGCAGTACCGGGCATAGCTTGTGTTGGCAGTTTTGTAGATTTTTGAGGCCTGGAGTGACCGTTCATTTACCTAGGGCCCCTCTGTAACTCCAAGTAAGAAAATACCATTACTCTGATTTGCCTGTAATGAACCCAGTGCCTCTCAGCTGATGTATCTTCCATGACAGGGTGGAGGATGTGAGGAGGCAGAGCAGATGGCACCTCTCAGGTAGCATGGCCCAGTGCTCTGTTTCCCTTTTACACTTTGCTTGACTACAGGCTCCAGCCTCCTTTATTAACAAAGAGCTCTTTCACACCAAGTATTTTTTCTCTGTGAAGTGCTTATAATCAAATCACCTCTCAGGCTCCCTTTTTGGTGAGATAACAGACTGAACTCTTTCATTCTGTCCCTGGCAAGTGTTTTCTGCAGCCTCCAAATCACATTTGTAATTATTCTGTGCATCCTCCCTTTTTTTCAAAATCCTTTTAGAGATGTGGGCACCGTGTCTGACGCAGTGCCATGCAAGGGGGAACCCTGCCAGCCTCCTCCCACTCGTTGCTCCCTGGCTGTGCCTCTGAGCTTGCTGCTGGCACGTCCCCTGCTGAGGGTGTGTGGGAGGCAAAGGGTCCTCTGTGTAGAGCAAGAAGTACAGGTCACTGTTGTGATCCGATGAAAGACTCATTTCCCCTCAACTCGATGCTGGCCCAGGTAAAGGATCAGCCCTCTTCTCATCACCCACTGAGGTTCTCCCAAGGCACTGTCCCTCTAGTTCAGCAGTTACGGGGGAAAAAAAGACCAAGGGGCAGCAGGTTTTTTTTTGAGAAATTGTACCTGCAATTCTCCCCATCATCATGACACTACCCTTGGATCAGCCACCTTCCTCACTGCCATCACTCCCAAGAAGGCAAACAAAGGGGGCCTTTGGTCAGAGAAGGCAGCTGGCCAAGCAGGACAGGTAAACTGGGCACAGAAAACAAGGAACAAAGGATGGCTGAGGTTTGAAGGGACTTCTGGAGGTCATCTTGTCCAATCCCCTGCTCAAGCTGGGCTACCTACAGCTGGTTGCCCAGGAGCATGTCCAGATGGCTTTTGACTGTGTCCAGGGATGGAGACTCCACAACCTCTCTGGGCAACCTGTGCCAGTGCTGTCACCCTCACAGGGAAAAAGTGTTTCCTGGTGTTCAGAGGGAACCTCCCGTATTTCAGGTTGTGCCCATTGCCTCTGGTCCTGTCACTTAACACCACTGAAAAGAGCCTGGCTTTCTTTTTGCTCCCTCCCTTCAGGTATTTATATGCAATTACAAGTTTCCCCACTGAGGTGTCTCTTCTCCAGGCAGAACAGTCCCAGCTCTGTCAGCCTTTACTTGTATGGGAGGTACTCCAGATCTTTCATAATCTTCATGGCCTTTTTCTGGACTCTCTCCAATATGTCCATGTTTCTCTTGTACTTGTGAGTCCAGCACTGGACACATCATGCCAGGTGTGGCCTCACCAGTGCTGGATAAAGGGGAAGGATCCCCTTCCTTGACCTGATGGCCATACTTTCCTTAACGCATCCCAGGATGTCATTACCCTTCTTCGTGGCAAGGGCATGTTGCTGGCTCATGTGAAGATGTGGAGGGATGCAGGTAGAGGACATGAGGGCAAGAACTCATCCTGTCTAGCACTGCAGGAGGGTTTGCTGGAGCACTGAGCTGTCTTGAGTGACCCACACTAGCATAAGTGGCCCTGCCATCTCACCTTGAGCTTGCCAGTCTTGCCACAACTGGGTAATTGCTTTATCTATCAGAGCTCCTTGCATTAACAGGCAGTAATTGGCACCTGTGTTAAAGAGCCTGGTTTCAATTACTGCTGAATGCAGCTCAAACTCAAGAGCGGGGAGATTACGTGGGGGAGGAGCAGTAATGCTCATGTTTACTCTCTTTCCAGCAGGTGCTCCTCTTCCCCCAGGGATGAGGCATTTTTTTTGCATTTCTTGCCTGTGTCTGGAATCTGCAAAGCCACCAGCAAGGGCTGTGGAGCGGTGTTCCTGAGGAGCAGAGAGTGGGCATAGATGGCACAGTGCCCAATTCTCATCTTCCTCACCTGGATGGTTCTTAAAGAAGCCTCTACTACAAACCCTACATTGAAATGGGGGGTAGCAAAGCGTGGGAGGGAATTGGTCTTTAGAGATAGTGAGGTTCCCCCAGCCCCATGCAACAACTGTCCTGGGAGCTTTCCCAGACTCTCCCTTCAGCTTTACATCCCTCTTTGGCTTCCACTGTGTCAGCACTCCCTGTGCTGGGCCCAGCCCCCTGCTGCTGCCATTCATCATTTCTGATCCAATAAATTACAGCACTGTTAAAATGCACAGGGAATTGTTTTCTGCGTTTTAGAGCCTTGAGCCCTTAAATCTCCATTTGTTTAGTGGGTGATGAATGGGCAGTTGTGGTTGGAGCCACGTGGAGGGGTGGGAGAGCTCTGATTCCAGAGCTCCGGCAAGCAGAACTCCCTGGTACAGTTTGGAACTGGTCAAAGGAAGGGTTTGGAGGGGCCAAGTCAGAACGTTTGGGCTTTATTCCTGTACTGTGGGGGAAGCTTTATGTCTGGGAGGATGGAGGGAGCTGCTCTGTGGGATGGATGCCAGGTCAATTGTTTGTTCTACAGGAGCCTGGGCTGGGGGTTTGGGACCCTTCAGCTGCCTGAAGGACTGATTCAGATAGCGGGTAGGAGCCCTGACATCAGGAAATGGGGATTAAATGCAGATCTTCAGCAGAGAAGGCAGCAGAACAAGGAATAGGGCTGGGATGGGTGGTAGAAGCACAGAGGGTTGGGTGCAGGCATTTGGGGAAAGGCTGTGCTGGCATCCAAGGAATCCTGCAGCTTAGTGGCTTCCCGGTGGTGGGAGGAGTCCTGCTTGATGCTGGAAGTTAGGTGGCTCTTGTAAAGTCACTATTGGTAGTAGCATTGTTGAGATGTGGGGCATGGCCATCACTGCAGGGGTTGGCTCCCTTCTTTCTCTGTGTGCCTGTGTTCTTGCAAATGCAGTTTTAAGTCAGTCTTCGAGCGTTTTGGACCTGATGGTTTTGACACTGGATGTAAGCTTTGCTGAATTACTGTCGTCTCACAGTTCAGTCTCATAGTCCTGCCTTGACCAATAATAAATTCCTGGTCTGAGCTGCTCTGGCTGCCCTGCTGATGTATTTCAGTTTTCTCCTTCTTCCCTGTGTCTTCAGGCTGCAGGCCGCTGAGAAAAGCCTGTGAGGGAAAAGCCAGCTCTGTTCTCCTGCTCCCAGGGCACGGTGCAGCAGCCATGCTATTGCCCTGTACTTCCAGAGCTTGCATTAGTGGCAGGAGTAGGCACAGAAGGAGTTAAACAGTGCTGGAAAAATTGGTATTTAATCCACTGCTGTTCCTTCTAGCAAACCTAGATGGGAAAATGCCTCCCTGTTGGAAACAGCGCCTCTCGGAAATGGAAATGCAGGATGGCTGGGGATTAGGGTGCCTATCGCTGGAAATGGGTTTCTTATCATCTCTCTGAGCTGAATTGGTGGGACAGTCTCTGAAAATTGAATTGCTTCCCTGTTTCTGCCTCTGCCATTGTGTTCCTCCTGTGCTCTAGCCTTGCACCCACCTTTCCCAGCCTCTGGTCTCCCTTGTCCCCATCCTCAGCAGAGCAGGAGCTGCCTCTGAGAGGGTGCACGTCTGTGGAGAGGGACCATTCCAGCTGGAAAGTGGGAAGGACTGGCTACCCCTGGGAAGATTCATTCTTGGGATTCTCGAGACCAGGAGAATGTTGTCCCTCTTTCCAAGCTTCCCTCTCACCCTGTGAGGACTGTGGTGGCCTGGCAACCTCGACTTAGGGCAGCATGAGCAAAGGTGTGAAAGATCAGAAGATATGAAGCACAACTGGAAATAAGAGATGATGATGATGAGCTGTGGGAGAGGCAGGGCAGGAGGTAGAGGGGGAAGATGAGTGGCTGGAACAGATCGAGGACAGACCAGGTTGAGTTGAGCACATCAGAGCAGGAATGAGAATGAGTCTCTGTGAGATGAGGAGCAGCCTCAACCCTGGGTCTCTGCTGTGCCATGTGGAGGCATTTCTCTCCCATGGGTGCTCAGGTTCTCTCCTTAGATGGCCAAGGTGGCTCTTTCAGTTCCTCCTTGCAGTCTGTTCATGGTTTGAAACATTGCAAACTACAAGCACCACAAACTCTGCATTGGCCCTGGGTGTCCCCACAGAGCTTGGGTGGCTTTCTGTTCCCCAGGCCCAGAGCAGGTAAACTGGGCACCTTCTCACTCTGTGACTCATGGAGTCATAGAATGGTTAGAGTTGGAAGGGACCTTAAAGATCATTGAGTTCCAAGCCCCCTGACACGGGCAGAGACACCTCCCATTAGACCAGGTTGTTCAAAGGCCAGTCCAGCCTGGCCTTGAACACCTCCAGGGATGGGGCATCCATGGCTTCTCTGGGTGACTGTGTGGACTGGGGACCACAGCCAGGGCTGCAGCTGTGCTGCCTGTCGGTGTTCTTTTAGGGTTCTTTTCAGGTTTTTGCTTCCAAGTTTTGGTTTGGGAATAATTCTCTTTTACTGAGCTGTACTTTACTATAGGTGCCAGTGCCTGATTTCATCCTTTCTGTCACAGCATGGTTGGTTTTTTTTGAGGAAATTCCCATCTCTGTTAGAGTTATGTGATAAGCACAAGAGGTGCTGAGTGTATATCTGTCAATGGTGAGGAGTTTTTCGCTGCTCTTGCAGAGCTACCATCCATGGTTAATGGAATCTGAAGCAGAACTCTCTTTCAGAATAGCCCCTCTGCACTGAGCTGAAACGCATAAAGTAATTGCTGGCCATTGGGACAAAGCTCTAGCCAAGAGCCTTTTTCCTCTTGCAAGAACAGGCTGTGCTCAGATTGCAGTCTTACTCTCTGCCCTGAGAAACAGTAGAAGTCCTCCCTTCTTACTAGGGTGCCGTTCTTACCCTCTGCTAAAGGATTGACTCAAATTGCGGACAAATAATGGGAAAAGGGTTTCCTTTAATCATACAAATACTTCCTTACATTCTGAGGGGCAAATGTAGCTGGGTCCAGCCACATCAGAGGGGTGGGGAGCCTTTATCTCTACAACAAAGGAAATTATGGACAACAGCTTTATGTTATGTGCAGACCCCATAAAAAAGCTGATTCCTGGAGCGGGATGCTCATGGATCACTCACACTTGCATGGGAGGACACGGCATGTTGTTATGTGTAACAGAGGCTCAGCTTCTAGTGGTGGCTTGGGAAGTAGGGACAGGGATGGGGACAGACCAGTGGCATCCACAGAGTGATCCTTAATGCAGTTTTGGAAAGCTTCCTTGTTTCCAGCCCCATGGAAAGTTTCCTTCTGAGGAGCCTCAGACCTGCCCCATGGCCCTGTGCCTGGGGAATGGAGCACATGGCGTTATCCCAGTGTGGGGGTTGTTTCCCCAGCTCTTCATCTGAGGCCCAGTTCCATTGTCCAGGTCTGCCTACACTCTGGCACAGGAGCAGTCTTGGTGGGAGCCAGCACAGAGCTGCTCCTGTGTCACCTGTGGGAATGGAAGGTGACACTTGGGCACGTTTTGCCCTATGGGGCCATCACAGCCCCCCTGGGTGTCGTCGTGTGTTTAACAGTTTATCCAAAGCAACTTGTATTTCGTTTTGGGCTAAAACTGATAAATCAAGGTGACTTTGGGGAGAGAAATAATTCCTTTCCCAGGATTTGCATAATCCTAGCCGGTGATATGATAATGGTGTTTGTTAAAGACAGAACACAATGAATTAATACTGTTAAGTTGCTGCTGCAAAATGCAAAGCAGGTAATTTGCTGTGGGTGCAAGGAGGAGAGTGAGTGCAGGGGCTGGCTGTGGCAGCATCAGGCGCTGGAGACCTGTTGCCACAGGCACAGCCTGGGTGTAGCACAGCCAGCAATGGTTCCCCCTTGTGTTCTGCTTGGCCCTGCCTAGAAGCTGTGCTGAGCTCTTCCAAGGCAGGATTGCCTGTTCCAGTCCTTTTCCCCATTGTCTCTGTGGGGTTGGGACCTGATTTGTCTCCCAGATTGTTCTGGAGACCCAGTCCCTGCCAGAGGAGGGACAAGGGAGCTGAGGGTGACCTGCATCGTGCTGGTGTTGAAGGGACCCTTGGGCACAAGGATGCCCTGGGATAACCCTGGCACTGCACTTTGAGTTGCACTGGTGAGGAGATGGGCCCTCACACGGCGCTTTTCATGCCACCTTGGCCACCCCTAAGAGTCTGTGGTGCCATTCACCCCCTAAGAGCTTTTCCTCCCCTGGTGAAGAGTGAAGGTCCTGTGGCAGGTCAGCCAGCCTGGAGATCTGCTGGATCCAGCCCTGGTCCTCAGCTTTCACCCTGTGCAGCTGAGCTCAGCTGCGGGATGAGCGAGGAGGAGGGGTTGAGGCAGAGGTGGGGAGAGAGGCTTGGGGAAGGTGCACTTGTGCCTCACTCCTTGCCTGGGCTGGTGCTGTAGCTCTGAAGCCATCCTTGCCTGCCAGACCCCACTGGAATCCTAATGCACCATTTATCTCTGCAGCTCCACTGCTCTATCAGAGGGAGATGCTGTGCGGGAGCCAGAGCAGGATTTCAAGCTAATTGGATTCTGTGTCTCCGTGGTTTCTTGTGTAGGCAAGGGACAGGGATTAGTGCAGTGTTTCTGAGGAACAGAGGAGAGTGAGGATGACCTGCACAGGGATTTCCTTCTGCATAGCCCCTGCTGCTACCATCAGCAAAGGACTTTTTTTTGACAAGCTGAAAGGGCCCAAAGCACCATGTCCCCACTCTGTGACAGCCTTGCTGTCCATGTGGCTTGTGCTTTTCCTAAATCTTTGAGCCAAGTGCGATCCCCTTCCCAGGGAAGGAAACAGCTCCAACACCTCCTGAGCAAGCCTGAGAGGGGGCTGGTCTCTAACCCAGTGTGGGTGGGTTGAACTGGTGGCTCCTGTATGCAGCCAGCAACTTGCCCCCAATTACTCCCCTTTCCCTCCCCGCTTCCCTTCCCAGACCTGGCTGCTGGCTGGGAGCAGTGCACATCTGAGCCTTTTCCCTTCCCCCAAGTTCCCAGCCTTTTTTTAGAGGCTGTCAGGGCGGGAGCAGGATTCACCTCATTAACACAGATTTATTCCTGTATAAACATTTCATTCCTTTAATTGCAAAGCAGTGGCACTGCAGGCAGCAGTGGTAATGGCTCCATTTGCACTGGCTGTTGAGACAGTGACAGGTGTGTGAGCCTGCAGCAGGGTATGCGTGGCACTCAGCCGAGGGCACACACAGTTGTGACATGCTATGGTGTCTACATGTAGAGGTGTGTGCAATGCAGTGCAGGATCAGCCAGTCTGGGTAAGCGTGTGGCCCTGAGTCTCTGCTGTGCTGAGGGACAGCCCTGGATGGTGGGGATGGAGTCCTTGGGCATCAAGAGAGAGCCAAGGTCTTCTCAGGGCCCCTTGACCTCCCTGGGGCAATGGGGTGTGCCTGGGGTCACTGTTTCATGGCTCCTGGCATAACAGTAGATATCTTGGGCTCCCTGTTCAGTGGAAAATCACATTCTACAGGTCTTGTTGCCTTGGCAGATTTGGTGCTTTTTCAGACAGCACAGAAAGCTGAGGGTGGAGAGAGGGTCTGAGCCTTCCTGTCTGGTCTAAGCCAAACCAAGGAGGACATACTTCCACCAGTAGGGCCAGAGAGGGAACCCCTGAGGAGATCTGGGGTGTGGCCCATTCCTGCTGTTGTTACTTACTCCCCAAAGTTCCACCATCTCCCAGAAGCTCACTGGGAGCCCCTTCCTGGCAATGGAGTGGGTTTGGGATTTTGCTCAGCCAGGCATTGATGCAGGAAGATCCGCCCAGTCAATGGTATCCACTGGCTCTAAATGCAGGAGTGGCAGGTACTTGCCAACCTGCTGCCGCAGTTCATGGGCTCAGTTCAACCACATGCTCATCCAAATGTTAATTTTATGGATGCCTTTATAAATCTTGCAGCTTTCCACTGTCCATGGGCTACATAGATTTCATCTTGTTGAGAGGTGACACTTCTGGCCTTTGGTACCAGGCTATCAATTTAATACTCTGAGAGTAATAAAAAACGTGGGACCATATTAACTCACGATTACTCTGCTGCTCCTTCCTGTGACTCTTTCTGTGCCACCTGAAATCCTAGAATGCTGAAGAAGTGCCTCAGCTGCTGGCAGAGCCACAGCCAATGCCAGCCTCCCAGCTGGAACAGCTACACACCTTCCAAATTCTGAGCTGCTCTTCTCCTGCTTGCCAAGAAGATGGAGGTTCATGCCTACCTCTCTCTTAGAGCCGGCAATCTGGAGAAATGCTTTTATCCCACCTCCGAGACCCTTCTGTGTGTTCTGAGCTGGGGGCACACCTGCAAGCCTGCCAGCCACATGGCATATTGATTTGCCAGGCTGAAAGGAAAGGCATTTCTCTGCTCGCTGTGAGACAGCCTTGCTGCTGACGTGCCTGGAAGAACATGTTTGGGTCATTCCATCAATGTAAAGGTTAAATGTTTAGCTGCAGCTATTGAAAACAAAGCAACAGCAGCAGCAACAACAACAACAGTGAGAGAATTGAATGCCTTATCGATACCTGGATTTAGGGTTTACACCTAAGCACCTACCAAGTGTGGTAGGCTGAGGTCCTCATTGCCCTGTAGAGCCTTTCAGCTCTTTTTCACCTGTGCAGCAGCTCGGCCCCACTTGAACCCGCTTGGCAGCTTTGCAAAATGGATTTTTGGACTCGCATTTTTGCCTTGGAGGTTTTGAAGAAGTGCCTCATGTTTTAAAGCGTGTCCGTACAATTTCTTCTCTCTCTGCTGATTAAGAGGGGCCTCTTCGTGCTGTAGCCTTACTTTCAGCCACTCAACCTTGGTGAGAGTGCTGGTGACCTGCTGTAAGTGGTATTTGAATATAGATCTTTTGTTGAGTAAATATGGACACCTGGAAGACTAATTTTTTTCTACCCTGCACATTTCCTTTTTCAGTAAACTACTTGTTTTCTCATACATTTAACTTGTATTGTTTTGCAAAAGCTATTTTGTGAGTTTCTATTTTAGCATCATATAGCAGGTTGTCTTTTGGACAACATGGCTCTCGGCTTTCATGACTTTAGAACAACTTGCAATATGCATGTTATTAAAAGAAAAAACTAAAACCTCACCATGATTCAATATATTTGAGTCCCATAATGCCTGAATTCTCTCTTCCTGTCACAACTGTCACAGCAATCATCGTGCTGCCAGGCCATTGCCTCTGGAGACCAGGCTCACCCTTTGCCAGTCTGACGCCTCAAAGACCTGCAGAGTCCAAGGCTAACACCAAGAGACTCTTCTTTCAAGATACGGACAGAGGTCCTGCTCCACACGTGGTCCTCCCTGCACTCTGTGTGTGTCCCTTCTTTCATCACCCACCCAGGGTGGGAGCTCCTCCAGGCTCTTGCTGGCATGAGCTGCCCATGATAGGGCCCCTCGTGCAGTCACACCTTGCCAGATGAGGGGCTTTTGCCTGCTCAGGAAGGGTTCTTCAGTTTATAGTCCTGCCTGCAGCATCCAGAGAAGCACTGGATGCTCAGAGCCTCCATCCTCAAGGCCAACTCTTTGCTCTGTGCAGGAGCTCCTGGCAGCACCTGTGTGAGAGCTGGTGAGGGGCTGTGCTGAACAGGTCTAGGTGCTGCGGTGCTGTCGCTCTGCTGCAGGGTGTTGGCATGGGGTGTGAAAACTGCTCTCTCTACCCTGTCACCCTGTTTCTGTTGGTCTCTGGCAGTTGCTGGCCCTGTTAGATGAGCTTATGGTCCACTACAACCCACAACCAGCTATCCCCAATGATGAGAGAAGCAGAGCAGACTGATCCATTGGGATGGACTTCATCAAAAGACTCAGTGGGGAGCAGCTGGGTGACCCTGCTGGCTCCTAAACAGGGCTCCAATGTCAGGGATGTGATGCTGTGCATCAGCTCAGCTACAGGGTGCAGCCCAATGAGGTGGCCCTGGGGCACAGGCACCCAGGTCCCAGCTGAGCTGTCACCTGAGTAGCAGCAGCAGATGGATGTGGAAAGCCTTTAAATTCAGCACATGATCAATACTAAACTGATCTTCTGGAGTCTCTTATAAAATTACCTCAGCTTCATGCATCTAATTGTAAAAAAATCACTCAGCACGCTAGGGAGGTGTGAGAAATGCTGCGGTCCCCATTTAGGATGCACAGAGCCAGAGTAAGTGACTTTACAATTGTTTCTTGCAGTAAATAATTCATCTACTTTATGTTTGGGTTTATTGCTACCCCCATGCCTCTGCCTCAGTTCCTTTCTACCAGTTTCCCTCCCTTGTCCTGAAATTCCCACACTGGGTAGTTTCTGTCGTTATGATTCCCTGCCACACGCATGTGTGTGCTTGTACACACACGCACGGACACAAATCTGTCCCAGTCCAACTTCTGCTGATTGCTGTACCAGGGAGAGCGGTGCTGGGGTAGAAAGGATGCTGTGTCACTGCTCAGCCTGGTTCCTGGCCTGGCTTTGCCACCTTGGTCTCTGCCCCAGCCCAGTGCTGCTTTTGCGTGGTGCCAACATACGGAACCATTTGGAATGGATTAATTATGCTAATAGTATTTCTATACTAACTAGTAATGCCGTTTGAACAAACTCTGTCTTTATGACACAAATTGTCAGCCAGCCAGGTGCAGAGTTGGGGCTGCAGCTGATGCACAGAGGGTGGCCATGAGGGGGTAGAAAGCTGCTCTGGGACCAGGCTGTGGCAGGAACTCCTCGCCAGGCACCCATCCCAAAGCCCTGGGCTTCCCTGGACAGTCAGAGCCAGGAAGGACAAGGCAGCAGTTGGATGGGACCTGGTATGTGGGGTATGTGCCTGGTGGTCTCTGTACAGATAGCACACACTTACCAGTGGGGACTCTGGTGGGCTGAACTGAATGCTCGTGTGTCAACACAGGTTGCTACAGCTTCTAAAAGCAGGTTGACGGGAGTCCCTGCCATGGGATGGAGCTTATCTGGAGCTGTCAGCTGAGGCAAGGCTGTTATGTGCATCTCTGGAGACCTTGGCAGCACACTAGCTCCTGGGGCATCCTGCTTCTGGGTAGTTTTGTGGAAAAGTCAGAAGCTGTTGAGGGCTAGAGTCCCTCGGGCATGAGCTGCTTTGACAGTTTCTGACCAATGCTGCTCCTTGCACAGGACTCTGTCTGTCAATGGGTTGCCCTTCTGTGAGGTGTGAGTCCAAGGCCCCCAGTGCCGTGGACATGCAGAGCATGACATTCCCAGCAGTTCTGCTCTGGGTGGCACCATGGGCAGTGTCCCCAGCAGTGACCTCTAAGCTGGGCAGAGGGAGTCTCCACATGAGCGTGGCCTGAGGTTGCCTGTTATGTCCCATCAGCGAAGCCTGGTCCCTAAGCTGGGATCCTGCTAGGGTGGGGAGGGTAAGAAGGTGCACACACAGCCCTGCTGGCCCCCCACCACTCACTTAAGAGGGACGGAGGAGCACAGGGCAGGTACCTGGCATCTCTGTGGTCTCTGAGACCAGAGCAGAGCACTCCAGATAGCCCTGCAGATGGCAGCTGGTGGCTCTTGGCACCTCTGAAGCCATCCTCAGGGCTCTGAGTTTGCTTTCCATCCAAGACATGTGCCTGGGTTGGACCCCACACGCTTTCCATGGGTTTAGGCACACAGTGCCCATGGGGCTGGTTGCCAACAGTCCCCCTGGGCCACCAGACTGCAGCCTGTGGGTCTGGGTCTGTCATGGCTGCATCAGGCTGGCCTGACAGGCCTGGTGTGAAACAAGATGAATGGGCTGAAGTTGGTGAAAATGATTCTAATTTATAATCTGCTGCTTTGTGGAGCTCCTCAATTAATTCTCTCTAGATACATAAGTAGGCCACATGTTTGCTTTGCTTCAAATGTAATAAACATTACACTCTGTCCCCTGCTTTTGGTGCTGGTTCCTGTCAGAACATTAGTCCCTATAGCTAATTCCTCACACCTGTCTCCTGGGCTCCAGGGACCTGGGCTGAGCATGGGGCGGAAACGCCAGGCTTCAGGAAACTTGTGGCACAGAGAGATAAATTGCTGATCAAAGGGCTAGTGCGTGGTGCCTCTGATTATTTAGTCACAGGAGAGGCAGCCCAGCCCGCATGGGAAGGGGCTTTGTTCCTCACAAGCTCTTTGCCTGGCTCCACTCCGCGGGGCGAGCAGCTGAGGTTTGGGATGGGGTGCTGGGATCTGCACACCCTCAGGTCCCGGGGAACTGGGGAAAAGCAGGGTGTAACACCTGTGGGGAGGCTGTTCTTTGTTGGGGTCAGCACAGGGCTGCTGTGGAACCTTGTGCAGGGAGAAAAGTCTTGCCAACTGGAGCAGAAGTGGCACCTGCTGCTATCTTCAGGGGAAGGGTCCTGCCCTCTCAGCATCGTGAGCTCCTTGCTGCTGCTCCTGCACATCCCTGGTGCTGCAGGGCAGGAGTTGAGCACAGCCTCTGCCATGGAGCCAGGCCAGGAACTGCAGCTCTCTTTCCCAGATTTCCTGGAAAAGGCAGAGAGAGGTGGGGAGGGTTCCAGCAGGTAGGAGCCATTCATGACCCTGAAGTGTCAAGATGTCCAAAGGAAGGCATCCTTTGCATGCTGTCCCCTTGGGATCTATAAGCATGGGCCAAATCAGAGTTACTCTCATCCTCTGCTTTGTGAAGCGCCAGCAAGGTGCCACTCTGGGAGGCAGTGGGTGCTCTCGGTCTTTTAGAGAACTTCCCCAGGCCTTCCTCTCCTTTCCACACCCAGGAAACATCCTCCATTCTTGCTTACTTGCCCCAGCCTGCTCAGCACCCTGGCCTTGCTCTGGTGCTGTGTTGGTTCAGCAGGTGGAGATATGTAGAACTGCTCTGTTTGTTGAGATGCCTTTGGTGGAGGGTGAGTGAATTGGAACCAGAGTGTGCTGGGTGGTGTTGCCCACTTCCATCTGGTTTGATGCAATGATGGATTATTGATTGCTATGCAGAAAAGTGGGGGCAGCTTACTTGGCACTGTGTTTTCACCACCTCCAGAGGAAAGGGAACTGTATAAATTGGTTTAGAGTGTAGTTTAATAGTGAATTTCAGCACTTCTGCCACTAACAGCCAGGCCCTTTTTCTTCTCTCTTGCCTGGCTTTTCCCCTCGCATCCACAGCTTCTCTGCTGGCATCTCAATGCAAGTAGAGCACTTGCCTGGCAGTGGGCTCCCATCCTGCCCTGACTGGTCCAGAGCCAGCCACGCTTGCTGGTGGTTCAGAGCCAGCCACTCCATATCATGCAGGGTGCTGGCTTCTCCCTCTGTGCCACAGCACCCAGTTCTACACGTGCTGTAGGCACAAGGAGCCTGGCTCAGCATCTGCAAAGCATCTGACCCCACTGGAGGGTACCCACCTCCCACCAACCCTCATGCCATGGGGGTGAGCATTCACTCTGCTCTGTGGGGAGTTTTTCTAGCAGGAGGAGCTGTGTCGAGGGCTCTCAAGACAGAGATGGCAGCCTGGCCTCGGGGCATGTGGACCCCCCCATTTTCCTGGAGCCCCAGGCACTGGCACTCGCCTGCCCCATGCAGGCCTGCCAGGGAGAGGAGCCAAGCAGCGGCTGTTATCAGGCTCACACAGACCTTCCCATCTGGCTGCTCTTCTGAGGAGTGATCCACGCGCTCCGCAGGTGCCCGGCAGCCTTCTGGGAGGTGCATCCACTGTCTCTGCAGAGTCTTGGTGAGAAACAGTCTCAGCCTGCCCCCTCCAAGCCAGGTTGGTGTAACCCCAGCAGTGCCTGCAGCCCCTTTTCTCATCTCAGATATGCAGATGGGAGCTGATACAGGGCCCTGGGATTTGTGTTGGAAGCTTGAGCTGCTTTCCAAGAGGCTGAGAACACAAAGCTTAGCCTGTGCCTGGATCCAGAGCACTGGGGATGGAGAGCCGGTGGGCTGCAACAAGAGGATGCACAAGGCCCTTGAGACTCTAAAACCATTACTTCTCCCAACAGTCCTCTCTGAGTCCCCTCCTCTGCCCTGCAGAGATCTGCCAGGACACTGAACACCTGGGATGAGGGATGGTCAGTGTCTGTCTCTGTCTGTCCTCCCCACAGATATTTGGAATGTGCCACTGGAGCAGGTGAAGGGAGAGGTACCCACCTGCCTGGGCGGAGCTCAAACTGAAGACCTTCCCTGTGGTGTTGTCAAGCTCAGGGGCTGCAGAGCCACTGAGACTGAGTCAGGACATTGCCATCTCTCCTCTGTCTCCTGAAGCTGTCCCCAGACCTTCTGGGAAGGGCTGAGCTACTGGGTGCCCACCACCTTATTTTGAGACCTTCTTGCTTTTGAGTAGCCTGGCCTGAGGCAGCGCTGTGGGGCTTGGGCTCACTGTGCTGTGGAGACCAGGGTGGGCTGCCATACTTCTGCATGGCACAGGGCAAAGCAGCGGTACCCTTAGGTGCCAGTCCCTGGCAGATGGGAAGGGGTGCTGGCTCCTGGGGACCTCTACCAAGACATGTTTCCAGGCCTGAGATGGGAGTGTTTCTCCCCCTGATTGATGCTGTTTGTTTCAGAGGTGTTGGAGCACTCACTGCAGGAGCAGGCTGAAGCTGGAGGGCACAGGGGCAGCCAGGCTGGTGGAGCAAGACATTTTGAATGCTTTTCATTCTAGCTCTCTGCAGCCTGTGCCTTGCCAGGACCTGCTCTCTGTTTTCAGTTACCTTAGTAATTGTGTTAGATCCCAGTAAACAAGGACTTTCCAAGTATGTTGCCGGAGCCAGGGCAGCTCTGCGCATCTTGGTCATGACCCTGGGGACGGGGCTGCTGGGTGCTGCTGGCACCATGACACAGCTGCTCCACACCTTGACTTTGGGGATCTCCAACACCTTCTCTGGGGAGACATGAGCCAGGGGTCTGGCTGTGGAGAGGGAGAGGGCAGCCCACTGGTTGCCACCCTGGGGAACAGGACTCTGCCCTCAGCCTGGGCTGGACAGTCCCAACACAGCTCTGCTCCCTCTGCCCATGCTTCCTGCTCTTTTCTCACTTCATCTACACCACAGAGAGAGGACAAAGGACCATGATGTGTTAGAAAATGTAACAGAGCTGAGTACCCAGGACCACCAAGCCCCATTAGCCTTCCAGCCTCAGGTTCCCTCATCTTTCTTGGTATTCCCCTCATGCTCAGAGAACTGCCAATGTCAGATCCTGCTTGCACCCAGTTTCACCATCCTGCCCTGGCTCCTGTCCTAAATATATTTTTACATTTTATGATTCTCAGAGGTTTTTAAATTTAATGGGTTCTTTTTTTTCTTTCTTCCTCTTATCACCTGAGCTGGATCCTCTCTGAGCTGCTGCCAGCTCCAGGGATTACAAGTGAATAATTTAGGTCTGATGGTACATTTGAAGTTTAAGAGAAGGAAGTGGCATGTGTAGCCTGCTCCTCATCCTGCCCCAGGGCCATGGTGCAGGCTGCTGCTGTTTCTCCAAAGGCAATTTCAAGGATTCCCTAAGGAACCCCATTCTGAACATTGCATGGCCCAACTCAGGCATGGCCTTCCAGATCCTGGCAGGCTGGAGGCCAAGGCTTCCAGGGCACCACAGTGGCAATGGGTTGGTTTGCCCCAGCTGCCCTTCCAGGCTGCAGCTCCCCAGCCCCAGCACTGGGGGATGGCAGGGTGCACCAGGGACTGAACCACAGCACTGTGCTTGGATGTGAGGGACCTGGGGCTTTTCTTGCCAGCCCAGGGCCAGGAGGGGTTAAACACCAAACTAGCATGTGTGTCTTGGTATCTCTGAAGCACAATGAAGAAGCCAATGGGCAAAATGACCCGCTGGAGAGCTGACGTGGCCTGGCTGCTGCTGGGCAAAAGGAAGTGCCTCTAGGGTCACCCGCCTGCTCTCTGGAGGTACTGGTGGAAGAAGGAAGGCTGTGCAGTGTGCTGAGCAATGGCAGTGCAGAGCTCTTGGCTGGCTTGCTCATCTTTGCTGCTTGGCTCTCCCGCGGAGCACTGAACACCACAGAGTCCGGCAGCAGAAGAGACTTCCCTCCCCATGCCCCATGGGGAGATGGCTGCCATCAGTGGTCTCTGTGGTCTCTGCTTGCACAGTGCCAAGTGTTGGTAGTTCTCAGGATGAGGTCCACAGAAAGATACTCTGGGAAATTGTTTATTAACCCCCTGTGATTCACCGTTCAGAATCCCTTTTGTCACTCTTGTCAGGGCTGGTTCAGTAGCAGACCCAACGGAGACAATTTTTTCCTCATACACACACGTCTCTTTGCAAGGTGGCTCTGACAAAACAGAAATGTGAACTTTAGTTGTTTCCAGGAGCTCTTGGAAGAACTAACAAGCATATCACAGGGTCCAGCATTAAATCCTTCCCTGCTGGGATGCAGCAGAGAACGGAAACTGTCAGGCAGTTTGAGATCCACTTAACAGCAATTAGTGCAGATGAAAGAAGCACTAACTCAAAAGCCCCAGTCTCTCTGTGCCTCGGGTGGGAGGAGGAAAGGAATGTGTAAGAGAAAATGTAAACATGACAAAATGTGGCTGTGTATCCCACAAAACAATGAATCATTTTAACATTTCCAATCCTTTTCATGCAAGCAGAAACAGTCGATCAATATGTGACAGAATTAAAACCTTGGAGCTGAGGATCTGTGAGAATTGTGAATACAGAGTAATCTGTGGAATTCTGCATAAAAGGAAAGGCAAGTGTACGTACAGAAGCCAGACGGTGCATCATCAGAAGTCTGCTGGGCAAGAGGACTCCTCTGCCCACCCAGAAGAGCACCCACTGGAGAGGAGAAACCATCACTGGCAACGAATATAGAGCACCTACAGAGAGCATTTCCCAGAAACCTCCAAGTTACAATAAATGTGGCCCTAAACCACATCCTTGTAGAAGCCTGCAGCGTGTGATTCAGAATGTCTGTGTGTTCATAAAAGCTGCAGCCATAGCCATGGCTCTGGAGCACTTTTGGCCTGTAAGAGCATCTCATAGACTTGACTTTGTCAAGTGGTGAAAAGAGGAGATGCCATTCCATGATTTTATGCCACAGCTGACTTCAAGACAAAGGCTGTTTCGAGGTAGGTTAGTGGGATGATATCCCTGGAAAAAGGAAAGGCAGGAGCACAACAGAAAAACAGGTGAGTACTTTGTTGTGTGCATAAAGGGTGTGATGGACTGTGTTTGAATCTGTTCTAAAAGTATCTATACCAGGCCCTTTGAAAAGTAATAGGGAAGATACAATTGCCCAATTTGGAAACAGAAAAAGTTTAGGAACACCTGATCCTTCTCTGGATCATGGTAATTGGTAATTGAGTGAGCAGAGGAGCCAAGTTGATGCACTTAAAACTTATCTTTTGGGAGGTTCAGATTCCTGCAGCTGCTCAAATCATATAGGCAGAGAAACCTGCTACTGGCAACAGCAGGACCATGGATGGCAGAGGGAAAGCATAAATTTGAAGAAAACTCAGACTGGCAGGGTCTGCCAGGGGGGTGACAGGAGCTGGGGATTGACTGGATATGCAGAGATATTGACTGGATATGCAGAGAATACAGAGATTGCCTGTTAATAGCAGTGGATCTACTAGAGGTGGTGGCTGAGCAGGGTTTGAGTCGGAGGGGACTGGGTGTGATGAAGGATAAGTAGAGCTGGGTTTGGTGCTGTACCTTTCTGATGTAGGCACTGGATAGGGCTTCCTTTTTCTTCGGTGTAGGAGGCCTTTGCTGGTCCCTCCCAACCACATTATGGTGGTCTTCCCAGTGCAGAGCACAAATCCTTCAGAGGGCTAGGATCCAGAAGTGGTCGAATCACTCTGCCTGTCTGGGATGGGAGTGCAAAGACCATCCTAGTACCAGAAATAAACAACTGTTTTCCAGCTTACATCCTCTCCACAGCTTTTTGCAGCCAGATTATGGCTTTCACTGCACCACAGTTCTCCTACTATTGTTATGGGAAAATTGTGATTGCTTTGAGCTCTGTTTCTCTCTACTCTGGTGTCAGGGCCAGCAGAAGAGTGTGTGTGAGTGAGTGAGTGTGTGTGCATGTGTGTTTACTAGGGAGAGAATGACAAAAGGAGGCTGTATCATGTTCCTCCTGCCCATTAACCCTGTCCTAAGCTTTCCATCTCGCTGGGACCCTTGGATGCAGCCCACACCTGGTAGCCCAAACCTCTGCCTTTCCTCTGTTTTCTTTGCTCTTGTTTGTTATATTGCATATCTAGAGCTCAGCCTCAGTTATCCACTCTCCTGCAACACCTGGGTGGTGAACTGTGCATCTACCTGTAGGTCTTGGGAGCATACAACTTGAAATGAGCTCCCATGCCACCCACAGAAGGGCGAACACATCCCACAGCAGGGTGCCATTTTTCCTGGCTCACCTCTCGGTCACACCATCTGCCTGCCTGCCAGCAGAGCCAAACACTTGCCATCGGGCTTTCTTCAGAATATACCCTGGGACTGGACCAGCAAGGCAAATCCTGAATGACTGCTGCAAATAACTGCCCCAACCATTAATTTTTATAGGCTGAGTGGCAGGATTTCATGCTGGGCACAGCCAGAGTGGAGATGAAAGCTCGAAGCCAAATAGACATCACAGAGCCAGTACAGATGCTATTTATTAAAGAAATGCCTGGATTGCAGAGGAAGCAGAAAGGTGTGTCTTGAAAGGAACCTTTAATGCCTGTGAGTGAAAAGCAACAAGGGCTGGGAAGAAGGGGAGATGCCAGAGGCAACAGCTAATGGACCTGGTCCTGGGGTGAGCTGGCAGCAGGGAGCGTGTAGCTGGAAGCTGTGGCTGGAAGCCAAAGGGTAAGTTGCGCCGCTTCTACTGTAGCCATAAAAGCAAGAGCTGAGCGAAGAGGCTGCCCAAGCTGCGCTGAGGGGCAAGAAAGTGCTGCTGGGGCAGGGGATATCCCCCGGGTCCCCCAGGGAACTGCTGTTCTTTGCTATGGTCTGTGCAGAGAAACTACTAACCATGCCCTCCTGTCAGCAGGGTGCGTGGCATTTTCGCTCCCTTTGGCAGTGGAGCAGGGCTCCAGCTCACACCTCGTGGTCCAGAAGGAGTGTCTCAGCTGCTGAGCTCACCTGAGCAGACTCCCCATCCATTCCCTAGCCCGGGAGGGGCTCCAAGTCCTTCCTCCCCCATTATCGCAGAGGCCTGCCCCATGCAAAGACATGTTTTCTCCTTCAAACAGCGAACCAGTCCCTTTATTCCAGCTGTACATACTCTGGCCAGGTTTAGGGCACTTATGGGGATGGGCACCACACAGGCCACCCTTGCCTTCCACAACATCCCCCTGCCCTCAGACCTTCATTTTCCCTTAGTAGCCACCAATGGTACAACAGCCTGTCCCCTCACGCCAGCTGCTCATGCACATCCCTGTCCCCAGCCCCAGAGTCACTCTGAGCAGCAGAATCTGCTGCATTAGGTCGATTTCAAGAGCCCCTCCAGGTCAGTTAGCAATTACCTGCACCAGATACGCGCTTGGAAAGGAGCTTCTGATCTCTTCAATGCACTCGTTTTCCTCTTTCAATTTCAAATTCGCCTCACTGGAAATAGGCACTTCAGCCTCTTCTACAGACCATGGTAAATGAGGATTTCGTCCAGTTCTGTTGGTTTTGCTGATAGATGTTTTTCCCTACAGAGGCAATGCCACGGCCAGTCTGAGGTGTGTCCAGGCCCCCTCCATGCAAACTCCCCCAGCTGAGCCTGCAGGTGATGTCATGGTCCACAGAGCCTTTCTGCAGAGACTGCTGGCCCTGGCATGTGCTGAGGAGCCTCTCCCAGGACAGGCACCCTAGTGACAATTCTCCTGTTGTCAATTCAAGATGGTGACCTGTGCTGTTGGGACACAGCCAGTGAGCAGAGGCATTCCCTCCCTTAAAGAGTGCAGTGCAAATTTCCCATCTGCCTACTCCAGTCTTGTCCTGGAATAAGAAGGACTGGAAAAGAAGGACAGCTGGTGTCTTTGCATCTGTCCTTACCCTTGTGTTGAAGCTTGACTGCCAACAACTTGCCACAAAGAGGTTTTCTACAGCAATGTGCTTCATGCTGGGCTCTTCCAGCGTAGCACTGGCCACAGCGTGGGAGTGCTCCGGATGGTTCATTCTGCTGCTCAGCTGAGGAAGACGCCTCCTTCTGCTGGTGCCCCAGGACAGGCTCCCAAGGGAAGGGAGCTGCACCTCCGTCTGGTGGCTCTGCAGCAGTCTCTGGCGCCACTGCAGAGCCATCTCCCAGCCCTGCCCTCTGGGGGCTCAGCCAGGAGTGGCCAGGGACAATTGTCTCCCTGCAGGACACTGGGGAAGGGGTCTGGCAGTTTGCTGCTACCCTTTCCATGGGGCTTCTGGGGCCTGATGTGGTCACACGAGGCCCTATCCCAAACCAGCGGCTCAGTGCTTGGAGGCAGAAGCAATTTTACATAAAGTTCAATTAAATATTTGCTTTATAATTGCGCAACAAATTATTCATAAAGGCATTGGAATCTAATCACAAGGCTGACACCGTGGAGTCTGCAAATGACACAGTACTCGGGGAGAATAAAGATGGGGGGGACCTGCCAAGCTCTGGTGACAGGCGGTGCCTAAATGTGTGGGACAGTGGGAATGCTCCCAGGGAGAAACTAAAAGCAGCATCAAAGAGCCTCAGCAAGGCTGGGCCGTTCGGCTGGTGGGGGTAAGTGGAGTGGCAGGTGAGAAATGACTCTGAGCCACAGATCGGGGGGTCAAAGACCCATGTGTGCCCAGAAAATGTGGGGCAGTGCTGGGCTGTGCCCCTCCCAACCGTGTTATGTCCACTCCAGCTTCATGTGGGCAGGCTCAGTGGTGTGTCGAAGAGCGGCCCCAACTCCGCAGGACCTGCGGGATCACAATTGTTGCCTTCAGCTCTTGCCCCCGTCTCCAGCAGCAAGGAGGGTGCCGAGGCCTCTCCCATGTCGGGGGATATGAAGAAAGTCATATGGTACAACCAGCCTGCGGGGTCCATCTTTCTAGACCAGGAAAAGGCAGGAGGCAACCTGGGCATGTAATGTGGCCTCCCACATTGCAGCCCCCAGGAGACAGCCCGCATGAGGCAGGGACATGCTGCTCACAGAGGTGGCTGCTAATGTGACCACCCAGAGTCACTCCCTGTGACTCTGCAGGGAGTTTGGCAGGGGGGCTTGCTTCCATGCAACCTTCGTGGCATCCTGAGCTGTAGCTCTGGGAGCAAAGCCCATTCTGTCAGTCCTAACAGCCAGTTAACAGCTCATTTTGGGGTGAACCTGGAGGGCAGCAGACTGAATCCCACACCCCATAAAGAGTATGACTGGTGGGTCTGGGCTGTGTGAGCGTCTGTTCCACTGAGATCAGGTAAGAGAATTGAAAATGGGTCTGCCACTTCAGCCAGGTACTGCTTTGCCTAGGAAGCACCCATCCGTCCCAGATTCTGTCCCCTGCTGTCGTCTTGGGCAGTGGGCTGCAGACAGCCCCTGTCCTGCCAGGGAGAAGCCCTGCTGGGCACCCAGCATTAGGTAGGCTCTGACTGATAGGGGAGCTGGATCCTGGACAGAGAGCTGGACTGGAGATGGATTGCCTGCCAGCCAAATGTGGACATTAGACAGGGAGTTAGATTAATGGGAGCTGGCTCTGCCAAGAGAGAGGTGAGTCACAGAGCTTGTCCTGTGCTGAATTTGTTTCTCCAATAGGGAAGAAGTAGGAGGATTTAGCAAGATTAATCTCTCATAGCGTTGTGAGAATAGCCAGGATTCATGGGCTTCTCAGCAACACATTTCCAAGTAAGGAGACAAGACTTTGACTTGCTCCATGTGGCACAGCACAGATCTGTACTGGTAACACTGGAATTCTCCACCACTGGTCACAGGTAAGATTGACCATACTTCTGTGCTCACACATGAACCTGGCAAAGCACGGGCTGCACAGAAGCACCGAGAAAGCAGTGGCTCAAAAGCCACTTCTTTCCTGAATTTTCCTGAAGTCATCATCTGCAGCTGTTCTACCCCAAACAACGCCAGACCCTGCACACAACACACAAGAAGGTGGTAAGAAGGAACTCCTTTTGGCAGCTGGGGCCTGGGGAGGGGGGTTGGGGTGTTGGTGACACATCACCTGGGAGAGCTTGCCAGGTCTCTGCCATCTTCGCATGAAGCAGGAGCAAGGAGCAGGACTGGACAAGAGCCAAAGCATCTTCCCTGGTGTGATCAGCGCTTCCCTCTGGCTAACAGTCTGTGATGCAGCAGGAACGGCAGACCTGGCTAGAGCTGCTAGTGAGAGGGAAGGGAGAGCAGGTTGGTCATGTTCACTTTTGGGCAGGAGGTGATGGGGAGCTCTCAGGCACCCCTGTATCTGCCCCTCCAAGCACCAAACTCACTGGAAGAAGAAATCTTGATAAGCAGTTTCTGTTGACAGGAGGTGTGGAGAGAGAACCTTGGTGCTAGTGAACCAAAGAGATTTTCTTGGAGAAAGCAGATTTCCATCCCATGTTGGAAGTCCTCTTTCTTTCTGGTATTTCTTTAGTTGTTCATGTCATGGCGCTTCAGTCTGAGCAGTTTTATAAATGTGTTGTGGAGATGTAAGCACCAGGGAAAGCTGCTCAGGATCAAGTTGGAAAAGCTTTTAACTTTCAACTCCTTACAGACAAAGGCATACAAAAGAGGGAGGGGGCTGGGAGGGGGGAGTGCAAAGACTGGGAGAAGGAAAAGGAAGGAGCAAAAAGAGATAAGGAGAATAGATGAATGAAAGAGACAGAGCAGAGAAGACAAATCACAACAAGAAAAGGAACAAGTCACTAGCAGAAAGAAAGGGAGAGATAGGGAGAGAACAAAGCAAAGGGGCCTGGAGCTCAATGAGATGGGGAAGGTATATCAGAATACAGTAAGAGTGTGGCAGGTAGAGGAAAGCTAAGAAATACAAAAGAGCTATTTGAATGCTGGGATAAAGCAGTGATGGGAATAAGAGGAAAGGAGAAGCCAGATGAGGACTAAATTCCCATGGAGATAAAGGGGATGGCAGCAAAGTCTAAGGATAACTTGTCTGTCAAGACGTGACATAAAAGTGACAGGTCAACTTTTGAGAGGGTTTGCGGGACAGAACTGTGGGGATTGTATACAGGGTTCTTGTGTGTGCGGAGCCATGCTCACAGAAGGAGTGATCATGTCACAGGCGGTCCTTCTTCCCATGCTTCGCATCCTCAGTCATTCCTTCCCCACAGGTGTGACCTGGGCATACTCTGAAGCATTGCTGATTTCAGGTCCCGTGGAAGGACTGTCACAATGTGCCTTGTTACGGTGCTCTCTGGGGCTTCTTTAGGAGCTGGGCTGGGGCGGGCCTGGCTGGCCCTACCAGCACCCTGCAGGGCAGCTGCAGGAGAGCACAGAATCATAGAATTACAGAATTATAGAATGGTTTGGGTTGGAAGGGATCTTTAAAGGTCATCTAGTCCAACCCCTCTGCAGTGAGTGGGGATGTCTTCAACTCGATCAGGCATGGAGCAGCTGTGATACAGGGGAGGGGGTGATGGCAGGAGGGACAAACCTTCCCTGGCTCCAGGGTAAGGGAGTCTTAGCAAAAACAGAATGGAAAGGGCAGCACTGTTACGATTAAGATTTGAAACTGTCTCCACCCAGTATCACACCATCTTATTGGATGCTTTCTGCCAGGTGGGCTCAGCTCCATCTGCGCTGCCACTGCACTGTGAGAGGCAGCTCTTGGCTGTCCCAGGGAAAGGATCTGGGTGTTTCCAGTGCCTGTGTCAATGTTGGCACAAGATCCTAGCAGCTGTCCTAGGGCTAGGCTGGCATTGAGTGAGGTCTCTGTTTGCAGATAGCGTTAGCAGTGGAGCAGCTGTGCTCCAGGCTTTGCTCCTTTCCCTACAAGAGCATCAGGCACAAGTGGGATCTGCTTTGGCAGCAGTGCTTGCAGCTGGGAGGCTTCTCACTCTCACACGGAGATTGAGGACATTTCTAGATGCTTCCACATCTGAAGGGGCTGGTATGGAGCATTTTGTAAGTCTTTAGGGCCCCATTGGCTTTTAAAGGTGGGAGTCAGGCAGTAGTATGAGGATGGGAAGGCTGGTGCCAGCCAGTGCCAAGGTGGAGAGGACAGCTGCCTGAGCCCGCTGCTGCATCCGTGCCCTGCTCCTCTCTTGATCCTGGGAAGGAGTCACTCCTGGATTCATGCTGTGGTTATAAACCATTCTCTTTTTCTTTCCATCCACCTCTCCCTGACCTGCAGGCCACCTGCCTGTGCAGAGAGCACCACACCCAGGTGATTTGTGGAGAACCTGCCACTGGGTTACCACTGTTTCTTGACCCTTATTGGCCAAACAGAAGGTTTGTTTGCCTTGTGCAAGGCATTGCACACCTGGAGCAACAGAGCATTCCCTTCGCTGGTGTTACCTTGTGCTTCTTCCAAGCCCAGACTCCAAGGCACAATACCAGGGATTGCTGTGGAAAGAGGTCAGCATTTTCTCCAGGTAAGATGTGAGTCTCTGGACGGTGGAGAATGAAAAATGTCCCACTGGGGGCTATTTGCCCAAGTTGTGGCTAAACTCTGACTTGCATGAACAGATATATCTGTCCCAAAAGGATATTGCAGCCTCGCCAGCTTTGAGCTTCTTCCCTGCATTCTCCTTGCACCCATGCTGATCATGCCCAGAGTGGTCTGTGGATCCTGTTGGTATGTGACTCTACTGCAGGTGACAAGCTGTGCAGCCGTTCCTGCCTCTGTGTCCCCAGGGAGCTGCTGAGCCTGGGTGGTGCCTGCCATGGTTCAAGCAGGGCTCTGCAGGAGGCACCTAAGACCTGAGGTAGGTGCTGAGAATGCCAGCTTCCAGGGCCACCCAGGTGCACATCAGGAAGGGGAGCTGCCACCCCCAGACCCTGCAGTGCCCAGAGCCCCTTCTGGAGCTCCTGCCAAGCAGTCACAGGGCCACTGGGATCTGGCCCCGTTCAAGGACTGGGGAAAGGATGGGCTGGGGTCTCCCAGACCTGCTGGATGCCCTGGCACCCCGGCTCAGTGCTGCGCTCCCATGAACAGAATCTGTGCCTTCTCAGCCACGCAGGGCCTGAGCAGGGGGTGACAAGTTCTGCCCTCTGTCTCCAGCACAGCGGCTCATCCCTGCCTCCGGAGTGGCCCCTGGCCGCTCCCGATGGTCTCCGGGCAATGACGGCAAGGGGGTCAGCGGAGGCGACGCGGGTGCCCGGGGTGGGGGACACCGCAGGGCGGGTGAGAGAGGTGGGCACGGAGCGGGCCAATCTCCGCGGCGGGGTCCCCGGGGCCGGTCTTGAGGGGAGGTCCCCGGGGCCGGTCCCGGGAGG
>VZRU01001181.1:7345-128228 GCA_013398155.1 Pedionomus torquatus | reverse complement strand
TGGAGCCGGGGCGGGAGCGTTGGATCGGTTCGGTGGTGGAGGGCGGGTGAAGCCGGAGATTGGATGCCGCTTTGAGCATCGCTGCCAGGGTGCTCAGCCTGTGGTACCCAGGGCTCTGACACCGGCTCCGGCAGCAGCAAGGCTTCAGCATCCCCTTCAGTCAAAGCGCTCGGGTGCTTCAGGAGCTCTTTTTTAAATCGCTGGCACCTTAAAACGTTCTCTTTGGGCTCCTTCCTACCCAAGAGCTATCTTCCCATTTTTCTTACGGAGACCAGAGCCCTTCGTGCTAGTTCCCACAGGGGCTTTGCTCGGGGATGTGTGTGAACGTGCAGCCGAGACGCCCGAGGAGTACTGCCTGAGTCCTTTCAGCAGGCAGGACAACATCTCTCTTTACAGAGCCACATTTTTCTAACAACAAACTAAAAATAACTGTGCTAAAACTAGCACTTTCCTCATTTAAGATGTGATTCCCCAATGGCTGTGCACAGGCCTTCTGGGAGCAAGTGCTGCAGCCAGGGTTGCTCCTCCTGCCCACCCAGCTACAGCAGCTCATCCAGGCCCAGGGCTGCCAGCACTGAGTGTCTTGTGGAACGTCCTGGGAGCACATCCTGTGGCACCCAGGCTCCTGTGGTTGCTCATGGTGCTGGCAGGGGAAGGAGGAATGCCATACATGCCTCTCTTCTCTGTTTTCTTTGATTTCTGGAAGTTGTGACATCCCTTACAATCTGGAGAGGTCTGTGCTGTGTTTTCTTCTCATCTCTGTTTTCTTCTAACCTTGAACAAGCCCAGTTATAGGCACCGTGGTGTAGATAGCAGCAAGGAGAGGCAGGCTCAGAGTTCAGGTATAACTTCATAAGACAGCGCAGTGCATCTCAGGGAAGCCTTTGGATTGGAGAGGGCTGAGAAGGATGGCTCCATCAGAGCTCTGGTTCTCCAGAGCTTGCTTGCGTGGCCTGAGGAAATAAATGGGGAGTTGTGCCTCCCAGTCCCTACTACTAGGGTTAAAATACTGTGCATTACAATACCTGTGCTGTTATAGTACCATGTGTTGCAAAGACAGCCAGTACCGTAGTCTTGTACAACACCAAGGAAATCTCAGATGATGACTGTTTCTTTGGGATCTGTTTCTGCCTCTTCAGAGTACCTAACGTTCAGAGAATGGCTGAAGCCTGCAGTCTCTCTACTTGTAGATTTTGTGTCCAGCTCAGATAGAGCCTGGGATTTCCTAGGTTTTCCCTGGAGGATGCTCTCCACCTCTTTTATGAGCACTAGGTAAGGAGCATTTGCAGCAAACAATTATCAGGGTTGGAGATCATGATCCTGGAACATCAGTTTTCAAACACTGAAAATAAATTGCTTCTCTGGCTTTGGGTATCACAGAGCAGGGGGAAACAGAAACAAGATTCTCAAATGGTTTTCCTGTACTGATACTGTATTTGTTTGTGTTCAAGGCCAAAGGGTTGTTCTGCTGCTCCTGGATGAAACCCCTGAAAATATTGACAGGATTGAGCCCACTAAAATCTGAATAAACTGGCCCAGATTCTTTACTCACTTTTGTATCACCACTGTGAGGTGAGGGGGTGGGGGTCAGAGGGAGCGAGGCTTGGTCTCTCTATGAAATGCTGGCTGCTGAATAATGCAATTTTGGAATTGGTGGGCTTGTGAAAGCAAAAGTATGTGCTGTTTGGTAGGTAAAAAGAGCCAGCTTTGTTCCTGCTTAAAAAAAAAAAAAAAAAAAAAGCCCTTTGCTTTTTGGTGCATTGACACTTTATAATATGATATGGTGATTTCATACCTAGGACAGACAGAAGTGGCTACTGAAACAAGGTCAGTTTTAAAACTCTTTCAAAAGAACCTAGCATGTCTGCAGGAAAAAAAAAAAAAAAGGAGAAAAAAAGAAAAGGCTGTCAGTGGGTTAAAAATAATGGTTAATATCCTATTTTTCTAGCTCTGTATCAAATAATATGATATTTTCATGATTTACTATCTAATATAATATTTGAAAAAAATACAGCTCTTTGCTTGTGTGTAAGGATTCTCAAAATAGGGTCATAATTTACTGTTTATTGTGTATATTGTCTGATCAGCTTTTTGGGTTTTTGCACATTGAAAATGATATTGAGCTAGCAGGCTTTTTTTTCTAGCACATTTTACTTTCCTGCTCTTAATCACCAGCCCATAGTAGTAAAATTTGTTTGCAAATATTGTGAGGGAATGTCTGTCTGTTTGTTTGTTTGTTTGAAAGCCCTTTTGCTGTCTCTGGACTTTATTTCGTTAGAAGGATTCAACTGTTCATGGAAGCTTTGGAACAGAACTGGACTTGAGGTGGGATTTGATCTGGTGTTATTCCTTTAAAGTATAATTACATATTTTTTAAATGTATTTTGTTGAATGTATCTGAAAGCCCGTATTTGAGAAGTAAAGAAAAACAGATTGAAGAAGAACTAGTGTGGTGATCCTTGTGATCTTTCAACATCAGGTCGCTAAACAGTATTTGTACATAAGAATACAACGGCATATGACGTTGTGTCATTATCTTTTAACTATGTGGTTATGCAACTGTGTTTGGGTTTACAAGTGGTGACACTTCTCTGCAGATAAGTCCATACATATCCCGAGGCAAGGACCATTTTGAGTGATCTGCTTTTTTGAAAAATTACATGTAAAGATTAGGTGGGTGTGAGTCCCACCAAGATTCCTTGCCTGAGGTGCGAGGTGGACACAGTGTTCAGCACCGTGCTGTTCCCTGGATCTCTCCTGTCTCTACCACCAGTTCTCTGGTGTTCCCTGGATCTCTCCAGTCTCTACCATGGCATTTCTTTGAGGAGAAGGGTGGCCAATGAGGAGGGCTGTAACCAGCTTTGCCTCAGACTCTGGTTGTAGCCCTGAGAGCATCCTGCCCTGCACCCTTGTTTGCTCTCCAGCTACCAGGGCTTTCCCTGTTCTACCTTGTCCTTGGGTGATGCCTGTGTATGGCAGTGCCCTGGGCTGCAGGTGAGGGTGCCAAGCTCTGCCCCTTGCATTTGGCTACTCTAGCATTTGCAGGGCTCATGCCTGCATGTCCCTGTAAGCCCCTGCAGAAAAACTGGGCGTTTGTGGCTGGGTTTGGGTAGCAAATTGCTGCCTCTCAGATTTCCTGGCTCCCATGCAGAGCTGGTATAGGGGGACCTCATTTTAGGGGGTCAGAATGGGATTTCCCCTTTCACTGAACATGGGTTTGATACCCACTACATGCTCAGCCCTGTGGGGCATCTGTGTCTGGCAGTCGCATCCAGTTTGTGGGATGGGTTCTCCTTCAGAGAGCTGTGCAAGGGTCAGTGAGGGGCTCTCTGTTCCTGCTGGTACCTACTGCAGAGACTCATCCTCCTGGTTCTCGATTTCTTTTTCAATTAATCACCGCTTCCTATTATTTGCAAAGTCTGTGAAAGGAATACAGCACATTACAGTAGCTTTCAGTCTTATCCTTTGCAAAACCCCTGTTTCCAGAGTTAGTCCAGACTTTAGTGTGGCTCTGTGTTTCCTTCATTTTTCCTTCTTTTCATTGTCTTCCATGGTGTGGCTCAGTGAAGATAGTTCTTTGTTACCCTCTTGGGGAGGGGTTTTTGGATGGCACTTTAGTGCTGGTTCCATAGTGCAGTGTCTGGGCAGCAAAAGTGAATATTTTCTTCAGCAATTTGTGCCTCTCCCGAATCCCACAGGGCCTGCTGGGAGTCCTGCAGCAGCTGTAGGCTCTTTCTTTTCCCACAAAACCTGTGGGTTTTCTTCTTGGTGATGCTGTTCCTCTAATCCCCTTGCAGTGTGGTTTGAGTTCTCCCTGCAAACGGATGTCTCTAGCTCTTTGACAGCATTATGGCACCTTCTCTATTTTCCCCTTGGGGGTCCCATGGGACACTCTGGTCTGTGGTAGGTGGCAGCCAGGTGTGCAGCCCGCTGTGGAGCTGCCTTTGCTGTTAATGTTACCTGATGTGGGTAAAGCAAAGGGAAGTACATGACACTAGCAGGAGGTGGAAGCATGGGTTGGTCTGGGGCTGCCAGTGCCTCGTTGGGCTGGGCATGGCTTTTATCTTCAAACTTTGAGTATCAGAGTGCCTGCTCTGCCTCCTCCTCCCTGAGCTGACCCAGCTGCTCTACATGGGGAAGGGCTGTGGTGGTGGCACTGGTACCAGCTGGAGACAGAGGATGCCCTGGTGCTGCCAGACAGTTTGCCCAGAGGTTTTATAAGGCTTATTTGAACAAAATGTTGAGGACAAACACTGCTAGGCTGAAGCCCTGCATTGTTCTTCTTGAGAGTGGGGGCATTTGTGCCCTTGAGCATAGGGGAGGCAGCCAGTCCAAAACTGGTCTATCTGTGCTCCAGCCCAAGGGCCCAGTTTAGACTGGATCAACCACTGCTACAAGCAGTGCTGAACATCAATGTGCTTTTCAGGAAATGCCTCTTTTCCGCTGGGCACCCCATCTCAGGGTAGCTCACTAAACACAGGTGAAGGTTATAATACTCACTGCAACCCAATGGCATTTTTTCAGCAAATGGCAGCAGTTCTCCTGGTTCCCTGTCCTGCCCCGCTTCTCTCGTCTGTGGGAAATCTGCACCTGCCCTCTCTCTGCCTGTTCTGCCCCGTTTGCTGCCCCGTTTCTGTTCACTTCCTTGTCCCTCGCTCTGGCAGAAGACCCTGGAAAAATAAGCCCAGCAGAGCTCATTCAGTTTTGACTCAGTGCTACAGTTCCTAATTTTGGATTTGTTGTGAGCAAGCTGTGCCCTTGCACACACTGCAGGAGTGAGATGCTGGGCAGGATCCCTACTAACACCCCTGCCAAACCGTGGTGTGCAGGGTCTGCTCCACAGAGCGACCTTGCCTGTTTCCCACACTCTGTCACTCCTGTCACCTCTGCTCAACTTGGCCTTACTGGCTGGCGATGGGAGCTGTGGGTGTAATGGAGGTGTTGCAGGGCCTGGTGCTTGTCAGCAACAGCCACGGATCCGCAGCTGCCCTGTACAACCATGTAGCCAGGTTCTTACCAAGCAGACCTTGGAGCATCCTACCCCTGGATTGGGAAGCAGTGTGGCAGGGCCAGACACTGCACAGCGTGAAGTGATTCTCTGCTCTGATGACAGCTGCTGTGCAAGCCTTGCTGATTGGAACATTCTTCCAGGGAATCACAAAAGCAGAACAGTTTGTCCAGTACCCCTTTGCAGATCCTCCCTACCCCTTTCTGTTGCTCCTCCCTGCTACAGTGCTCCAGAGAACACCCAGGGAAAGGAGATGTGGGATCACACTTCTTTACTTGCTGACCTCGCTCACCCTTGCCACTTCAGGTGGGTTTGTGTTAATCTCTTCCTAATTAACTGTAGCTGCTGGCATTTGCAACTGCAGGGGACTTGAAGCTTGAGACCCTCAACTCATCTGAAGCTGCTGATGGCCAGAAGCTTTCTGCAGCCAATGATGGGATGTGAAGGGAGTCGCCATAGAAACATCTTGGGCAATAAATGGAGCCTCAAAAGATTTGCACTCCTTTTAGCAGGAGCCTATGTGTGAGTGTGGGCACAGGCAGGTAGTGGTGAGCACGTGGATGGGGAAGGTGTGTATCCCCAGCAGAGCAAGGACGTGAGACACATGGAAGCCGCAGGAGCGAGCACAGGATTTAAACGCTGCTTTGGTGAGCTCGCCTTTCCCTGAGGTTTTGATTGTAAAACTGAGTCAGAGCAGGAGTGTCTGATACAGTCCTGATGTTGGGCTGGCAGGAGAGAACTTAACCTGGCAGATGAGCTGTGTCCCACACCTTATAGCACACAGCCCCTCCTGTGCACTGCAACCATAAACTGGGGGGCAGCCCTGTCCCCCAGAGCTCTGGGAGCTCAGCACAGCCTCTGTGGGTGGCACCCCTCTGGCTCCGGTCCTTTTTTGAGCACTGCTGCCCTTTCCTATGGCTTGATGCTACAGGCAGACCCCTGTATGAAGGCTCTGAGGCCTCGTGCCCACCCAACAGGCACTGGGTTGGGTGCCCTGGGGCACCCCTAGATGCTGTCCTAGATCTGCTCCTCTTGGTGCCCCCCAGATGCCTTCCCTGGCAGAGCCTGGGTTCCCCTTGCTGGTTGTTCACTTGCAGGGCACTGGGGTTCTGTGGGGCAGCATGTTCCTTTGGGCTGGGCCAGAGTTGGGAAGGACAGATAAAGGTTTAGCTATTCTAGAGGCTTAGAAACCTTCATTGCTTGGCCATCCCAGGATGGAAGGGTTCTGGGAGTGCTGGGCCAGACCCATGTTTTGGAAGCTTCTCTTTGCTGCGAAAAGGCTGTTCCTCCTGTGCGGGATGCCCCATGCAAGACAGTAGCTTCTGTGTGTGCTTGGGGATGCTACACTCCCTTCTTGAGCCCAGCTTCCTTGCGTCTCTGTGTCACACTGGGATTATCTCCCTCTGCTCCTACTGCAGCTGCTTCCCGGAATCCCAAATCCCCAAAATGCTGTTTCTCCAGTAATCCTTGTCATTAAAAGTGGCTCCTAAGCTCAGAGCACCTCCTCCTCTCCACAACCAACACCCTGCCACCCTCCTTGGAGAGGAGCAGTTTGAGATGGACTTATATCAAAAGTGAGCAAATGAGCTTGTTAACCTGGGACTGGACACTTTCCCCTCCCACCTGCTACCAAACTCCAGTTACCCTTGGCCTTGAATTTTCACTATTCTATTTTTTAACAGCGTGAAAACATGTTTTCTCTTTGTTGTTATGGCTGTGGCAAGGCATGTGGCTGATCGTGACTGTCTTGTGTGTGGGGGGGAGAGGGAATTGTTTCCTTTGTCATGTCACTGGAGTCTAGAAGGTCGAGGACATGCAGATGAGGGGTTCCTTCAGAAGCTGGACTTTACTGGCTTTCTGAGCTTGGCTGCCTTCCCACTTATGAAATACAGCTGAACCTTTTGATAGCAGGTAGGTAGGAATAGCTGAGCATCAGCAGAGTCCTTAAGAAATTACATCCCTGCTTAAACTTTTAAAAGTCAGCTGAATCTCTCTTTGCCACAGCCCTCCTGGGCTGTTCCCCAGAGGAATGACATTTTTTGCAATAAGACTCCTGCTCCAGAAATACTGTCTGAAGACAGGATGCACCTTTGCTGGGCACCCTCACCTGCACCACAGGAGACAAAGAACGTTCCCGTGCGAGATCTGGGACCTGCTGTGGTGGTGCCCACTGCTGAGGAGCTGGGTCAGCTCTGCCCACCTGTGGGTGCCCTGAGAGGTGATGGGCTGGTGGCTGGCTGGCTTTTCCATGGCCTTCCCCTGGCTTTTGGAGAGGAGAGAGGGTGAGGGGCTCTTCCTCGGGCCGTGTGCCGGCAGAGGGAGCCATGCATCCTCGTTTCATATGCACAGCCTGACATGCTAATTAACGAATTAATTTGAAAGGTGCTGTGAGAGATGAGATTAGAACTGGGATCCTCCACTGGGTAATGGCTCAGGTAGTCTCACGGAGGCTGAAAAGTGACTATGTCCTTCCTAAATCCCTCCTCTCTGCATTGCCACCCAAGTTCAGTTCTCAGGTAAAGCCTTGGGTCATGCAAGATGTGAACAATATCCATGGCAGATGTGGTGGAAGTTGATGCTAGTGCCTTGGTGAGCTGGGTGCATGGGCAGTGGGCAAGCCACAGGCACACAAAGGACCAGGGCTGGGACTGTGAACATCCACAGACTGTGGGGTGAATGACCAGAGACTGTAGCTGACCCTGCAGATGTAGAAATGGCCTTGCTTTGCCTTGCCCAGGACTTGGCAATGGATTGGTTAAGGCAGACAAGAGCTTGTGAGCCAGAGTCGGGTTTGTGAAGTCTGACATCTTTAGTCCTGCTCAGAGGACTGACTGCTGGCAGGTGACACTGCTCCTTTCCTCAGTACCACAAAGCAGTTGAGGAATTAAATGAAATGCAAGCAATGAACCTTCCTGAGCCAGAGTAGCAGCCACAGGTGAGCAGTTATGGGCTTTGTCTGAAAAAGCTGTTTATATTTTTGTGCAATGGGAGACTCGCATCTGGCTGGGAAGGATACTGGAACCATCAGTTCAGGCTTGAGTAATTGGTTTTACATCTACAGTGCTGACGTGCTTTGGTGACTTAGAGATGGGTGGGGAGTTCTTTGGTGGGAGGCAATAGCAGCCAGATGAGCTGGGGGTGCTGGGCTGCTCCAGGATGGGAGGGGTGAGCTCACACCGCAGGACTGAGAGAGGCTCAAAGTGTTGTGCAAGGAGAGCGGAGGCTTCTCACTGTGCTGCGGCTCCTGCTTGCTGGTTAATGCATTCAGAACGGGCTGTCTGACTCTGCTCTGGCAGAGAACCTGGTCAGCGAAGATGGCCAGCAATGGAGCTGCTGCATGTTCTGGGACTGTTGTGGATTAATCCCAGTAAGCAGTGGAGCACCGCTTACACAACCACTTGCTCACTCCCGAGTGGGACGGGGGAAGAGGAAAGGAAGAAAACTTGTGGGTAGAGGTAAGTGGTGTAATAAATGAAGCAAAAGTGGAAAAGGAGAGAAAGAAAAGAAGGGATCCAAAGGTGAACATTCACCACCTTCCATTGGGAGATTGATGCCCAGCCAGTTCTCGAGCAAAGGGTAGTTATAAACCCTTCCTCCAAGCTCCCCCTTCTCCCTTTTTATTGCTGAGCATGATGTTAGATGGCATGGGGTATCTCTTTGGTTAGTTTGGGTCACCTACCTGCTTGTGTCCCCTCCCAACTTCTTGTGCAATCCTAATTTATTTGCTAGGGGGCACGGTGAGAAGCAGGGAAGACCTTGCTACTGTGCGAACACCGTTCAGAAACCGCTAAAACATTAGTGTGTTATCAGCAGTGTTTTGGTCACAGATCTAAAACACAGCACCATAGGAGCTGCTGAGGAGTAAATTAACTCCATCCTGGCCAGACTCAGCTCACAGACTGTTAAACATCTTTAATTGTAAGTCTCTTTGGGGTGCCTGAACTGTAGGAAGGTACCTGGTGTCCTTTGCAGAAGGTCCTTGTTAGACCTGGGCAGCGTGGTGGGAGAGGTGGCCTCTGCCCCTTGGATCTCGTGGCCGAGGAACATTCAGACTGTCCTGGGCTGAGATATGATGCTACCAGGCCTGCTCTCTGCTGTGAGAAGACAGAGAGACAACCGAGTGCCGGGAAGCAATCCTCACGGAGCAGGGCTGGATGTGTACGGTGAGCTGGTGGCTCAGCTGGTGTAAATTAGCCTCAGTCTGTCACAGTTGTGGAAGAAGCAGGACAGGGTCTGACCTGTGACTGCTCTCAGGGGGCTGTGGCTGCTGCTGAATATCTTCCCTCAGTTCCTGGACACAAGCTCCAGTCAGGTCTGGTGCTTCCACGGAGGCTTTTTCCAAACCTTAGCCTGTCCCAGAGCTAGAAAATCCTGCAGCTGAGGCTGTGTTGCTGATATCGAACACTGTCCTGGCTGTGAAAAGCTGTCTGCTGTGATATAGAAATGAGAGGGAGGGACCATGAAGCACCAGGCTGGAAGGCCTTTTCTTTAAACCACAGCTGAGCTGGGCTTAGGCAGAGGTAGGACACAATGTCTGGTCCTGGCTTCCACAAGGCGGCACGTGCATTTCCCTTGTGAGCCATCAAAGGCTGGTACTGAGACTCGTCTCTATCTCCTTTTATATCTAGTCCATCACTGTGCTATCTGGTGCCTCCCAAGTATATTTAGAGATAGTAATGATGGGTTTTATTTTTCCTTTTCTAGCTGGTGCATGAAGCATTTGATAAGTTTATATCTTTTATATGTTTTTGTGCGTGAGCTCTGTCTGTGTCTCGATATACCAAGACGAGGAAGGCTCTCTCATGATCTAATGCTTTTGGTGCACCCTACTGTGGGGGACTGAGGACTGGACAGACGTAGTGCTTGTGTCTAGTTCAGCAGCCCTGAACCTCTTAAAACTATGGGGTCAGCCCTGCTCAGGGCAGCTATGTCTTGTTATTCTGTTCTTGAATCACAGTGATTGCATGTTCAGGTGTGAGTCTTGGTGTTGTTTCACTGGGAGGTCTGATGGGAGAGGTGGGTGGCAAGAGATGTGTACAGCTCTGAGCCCAGCATGGGGCAGAATGGCTTTTTGGCTGGACACCACTTGGCTTTGGATGCCCAAACTCTGCCTGAGGCTGCTGCCAGCCCAGCAGCCTGAGAAGGGCAGTTATATGGAGGGAAGGACATGCAGGAGCACAGTTGTCTGCACAGATTCATAGAATCACTTAATTGGAAGAGGCCTATAAGATCAAGTCCAACTGGAACTGCCAAGTTACCACTAAACCACATCCCTCAGCGTTACATCTTAGCTGGCTTTAGCCAGTGCAATGTTTACCTCCCATGGTATTAGCAGGGATGGGGACCTGGAGACTGGCGTGGGGGCGCGCAGGGGAGCAGCACAGTGTGGCTGGAGTAAGGCTGCCTGAACCATTTGGTATTTCAGTGCTTTTCCACCTGGAAGATTGGATTAGGGGCGGTGGGCTCTGGATGGATCTGTTCCTGCTCAAGCACACACTCTGGGGCTTTGTGCAGGAGTTATAACGTAACTGTCATTAAACAAGCTGAAGAGGAGCGTGGAGAGGGAGGAGGAAGTGAAATAGCCCAGGGAATATGGGGAAAGACAGGAAGGGTCTGCAGTGCAGTGACAGAGAGAGCAGGATGCAAATTGACAAAGTGCCTGTGGATGACAAAGCCAGAAAAAGCCACGTTTGCATGTGGGAAAGTGGGAGTGCGTGTGTGTGTGTGTTTGTGCACTGTCAGTTCTCCCCCTCTCAAGCACAGAACTGCATTGGGAAAGGGTGGACACTCCTGGTGAGGGTACTCAGAACCAGCTTCTTGCCGTTTTTTTTGTTTGTTTTTTTTTTGCTTTGAAGATCTTTCACTGTCACCTGCATCAAGTGGCTGTTGGGCTGCGTGCTGGATGGAGTGAAATAGGTCACAGAAATCCTGAGTGGGCACTGGGGGGAGGGGGCAAGTGGGTCTGAAGGACTCTGAGCTGCAAAATGCCTGCACCTGCCCATGTGGCTTTCAGTGTCCCCTCTGTATCTGTGCGTGTATCTGCACGTGTTCCAGCACGATCGGACCTGCTCACGTGTATGCATATCTCTCCTTGGCTCTATTCTTTCGCATGCACTTTGTCCACTTGCTTTTCTGTCCTCCCTGTTGCTACTGTAATCTCTCTCTCTCTCTCTTTCTCCCTTTGTTCCCTGGGCTGCCTCTTACTTCACCATGTCCCTCTTTATTCCTTTGATAATAATAACATTAGAACCTACATACAAGGTCCCAAGGTCTTTGCTTTGTGCAGATACATCAGGAAAGACCCTTCAAAGCCTGTGTGCTGGAGAGAGGAGATTCTCATAGTCTCACTGTTGCCAGGACTGGCAGAGGCAAAGGGCCTGATTGTGAAATAGGTGACCCCTGCAAAACCCCACACTGTGTCCTGTGCCCATCCTGGAATGTCAGAAGTGAAGACGCTGATTTTTTTTTGATGGAGTTTTACACCAAAGCCCTGAACCCTTATGCCCGATTGAGGAATTGGCCAATTAATTTCCCTTTATCACTTTTGCTGAGCAGAGTAGTGGTTCCCAGAGCTCCCAGTCTGTCCCTTCCTCATTGTGCCATTGGTTTGGTAGTGACATTAAAGTGAAGCTACTTGTGGATTCTGTTCTAGTCTGCGGTGTTCACATGCTTCCAGCTTTCAGAAATGTTCTCCTTTTCAACTGCAATTTGCACATTTGGCCTCTGCTGAGAGCTGATGCTTCAATGGGATGCTGAAGCCTGGCGGTTGGAAAGCAGCTTTTCCAGTGACACAGGGAGGCTGGCTTGTTTAACATATGTGGTGCCTGCTACATTTCCTCTGCTTAAAGGTCCTATGTGGCTGCTGGATGCTGGACCACAACCTGCAAATACAGTGCTGGAGAGGGTTGGAGGAGGAATCATTTTTATATTTTTTTCCACCTGAAAAAATGGTCTGAGCTTCCTGCAGAGGGAAGGCTAGTGATGTACCCGGCTTGCAGAATTGGATCCAGAAACTTAGGCTATTTTTGTGGATTTGTCATAAGGACATGGCTCTGCTGTGCTAGTCCATCCTGATATCTATGATTTGGACTCTAACAAGGGAAGGATTCTAAAATCAAGAGTCAGGTTTGACAACTTAATTTTTTCCTTTTAAAATCTTCCAAGAAATGGGCATCCTGTCTGTAGTGGAGTCTTTCAGCTTTGTTGAGCCACACAGTTTTTCCCAATGCTTGCTTCCACTTTGGCGCTCTCATAGGTTATACCTGTGTTGGTGCTTGTGTCCTAAATTTCCTGGCTGAGAACTGGATGTGGGAAAGATCAAGCAGCAGGCAGTGAAACCAAAAGCTGTCACCTATTCCTGGAGTTTGCTGCTGTCTGCAGCCCTTTTAATTTATACACAGCAAAGGTCACTGAAGCAACAGGCCATTTTGGCATATTTGCTTACCCTGTGTATTCTTTCAAGCAGCATGAACGGTATGTGGTGTCATTACTTCAGGGTGGGGTGTAGCAGCAGGATGCTCAGTTCTTGTCTCTGCAGTAAAGGGCAGAAAGAGCAGGAGACTGTAAACACTGTGCCAGGCTCTTTGGCCACTGTGGAGCCTTTTTGCTTGGGCTGACATTGGTGGCTGTACTGGGACTGGCCACCAGCAGGACCATCTCCTCCTCTTGATCTTTGGAGGGTCTTTTTGGCTGTGTGTCCAAAAAGGAGAAGCTTGGTATCGCAACACCTGGGGGATGCTGCAGTCTGCTGACATAGCAGCAGTGATGGCAACTCAGCTTGGGTCCGAGTGTAATGGTTTGAGAAAACTAATAACAATTTATTTTTCTTCAGACAATTATTCTATCACCTGATGACCCCTCTCCACCCAGGAAAGGGAAATGGGGGAATGCAAAGAAACACAAGGATTGAAATGTAAATAGACTTAATAGAGTAAGACTAAATAATTAACAATAATACTAAAGAACCAGTATTAATCCTGATACTGATGCAAGATATACAAGAATTATACTCAGCCCATTCTCTCAGCAGGAAGCTTTGCACTCCCAGCAGGGGACAGCAAATGTTGGGCACTGCGAGTGCAACGGCTTCTGGAGGAAGGGAAGACCCTCCAGGGTCTGGCACAGGGGCAAGGAGTTGTCTGGACCACCACCATCAAGGGAGAGCAAACCCTACAGCAAACTTTTCTAATTTATATTGAATATGATGTTCATGGTATGAAATAGTCCTGTTGGCCAGCTGGGATCAAATGCTCAGGCCTTGCTCCTCGTCATCCTTGTACCTGGCAAGGCTCAAAACCACTGAGACCTTGAATCTCACAGAGCCTGGCTGGCCATATTTTCATGCATTCAAACACTAGAGTCTTCTAAAAATGCAGTTTTCCCCAGCATTAGAAGAAGAAAAATTAGTCCTATGTCTCTCAACCCAGGACACCGAGGCATGAAGATTTTGTGAATCCAAACTGGGAGTGCCCATGTGTCAGCACAGGCAGTGATGCCGAGGACTCCCAGAGCAGGTGGCCAAGGTCCCTCTTGCTGAGGTGTCTAGTCCTATCCCTGGATCATCAGCCTGGGAGAAGGGAATGCATGATTTGTCTTTGTCCAGAGCCAGTTGTTGCTGCCCCATGGCATTTAGAGCTCTGGGCTGCTGTGCACCTGCCTGCCCCTCTTGAGAGTGTCCCTAGTAGCTGAAGGTGGAGAATAAGAGTGATTCCTCCTGGAGAAGGTATACTAGTGAAAAATATTCTGGATCTGGCCAGGTAAAGTCTCTGGACAGCAGCTTTAAGTACTGATGGGGCTGATCTGTGGTTGCTGCTTCTCCAAGGGTCTGTGTCTGTTTGGACTCAGCCAGTGCGTGATGTGGAGAATGGCTGGCATCATTCTGCTTGCCAGGGTTATGTGAGAAGTGTGATGGAACTGGTGGAGCAGGGAAAGCCTGGGTCTGTCTGGCCAGACAGGACAGAAATGGAGCAGGACCCTGTCACCTGCTGTAGCCTTTACTGGTATATGTTGGGTCTGCCCTTCCTTAAGGGAAGGTGAGAGGACTCCTCACCTCTTCACAGGGGAAGGCAGTGGGGCTGGTAAGCCTCTTCTCAAACCGTCCCATCGCTCCGGGTCTGCAAACTCCCTTCCTCTTGCTAGTTAGTATTAGTATTCAGTTTGTGGAACGGGCTATGCAATTAACACAAAGGTACAGTCATTCATTCTGACTGGAGGACTCATGGGATCAAATGTACTGGGGATAGGAAGCGGAGGCTTTCTGCTGGGAAAGAATGTCACAGCACAGCGGACACAGAAATGAAAAGCTATTAATAATGATCCCGGAACTTCACTTCCATCAGCTGTTTATTTAAAGGTGCTCCGTATTCAAAGCCTCCTGATTTATGTGGGCAATAACACTCACAGTCCTGGGATCACTTTTTTAAGCAAGGCTAATGGGGTGAAACCATCATACTGCGACAGTAGAGATCAAGCTGGGAAAATGATACTGGAGAGAAAAATAAACTATTGCCTATATTATCCAGGAGCTACGCTGGGCTGGGAGTTGGTGCGAGCTCCCTGCTCTTCCAGCATTTATTAAGGCTTTTACTTTCTTTTTTCTTGTTCTTTGTGAGCAGAATTTAACTGGCATGGAAGGATATAAAAATTTTATTCTACCAGGCAGGATGCTAAAAGCTTCTGGTTTTCCATTCAGGCAAAGTTTTGTCTCTAATGCAGCCATGTGTAGCTATTGTGCCATGCAAGGTCCCAGGGCAGGCAGACTCCCCCTCCTTGTCTCTAGGGGTTCCCATCCTGCCTCAGCCCCGTTACTGCGGGACCAGAAAGGGGAAAGGGGTTTGTGCCCTCTCCTGTCTGTTGCTTGGCTTTTGCTTGCACAGCTGTAGTATTGGGGTACTTCCAACCCTCAGGAGGAGGGTTGCCTGGAGGAGTTAGAGGTAAAAGGTTCAGGACTGTGGCAAGGAGAGGGCAAAGGGGTTGCTTTGCTCCAGGCAGAGACCAGTTTCCATGTGGATTCTCTTCACAGCTGTTGGCTGTGGCAGCATCAATGAGAACTGCTTGTTGGGGTCATGAGCACTGGGCCAGCACTGACCTGGCCTATGGATTCAGCACAACCTCATGATATTTGCCTCATCCTGCAGCAAGGAGGTTGGGTTGCAGGTGTAAGAAGGTCTTTGGGCTGTAGCCATGCAAGAGAGTTGTGCCAGTTTCTTCTGGATCTGCCAAGTGAGCTCTGAGAGGACAGTAGTTGGTTTCACCAGCTCCCTCTGGCCATAGAAAACCAGGTTGGAAGGGACATTGAGGACCACCTGGCTCAACCTTTCTTGGCAAATCTGGCAAAGTGCAGAAGGAGTGCTGAATGTTGACCATCTAGAGCATAGGTGACCTGTGGTGTCTGCAAGGCGGTAAGCAGCTTTTGGCAAAAAATGCCTGTTTTGCCTGGGGAAGTGACATAGGACATTATGCCAAGCTGTGGGGCTGGCAGTTGGGGTTTGTGTTCCTCTGGGCAGGGTCAAACTCCTGCAACATGATTCCAACTGCTGTCTGTCATCAGAAGCTACTAGTGGTGTAATTAGTAAATGAAGCAAATGATTGCAAATAAATAATGCATCTGTCATTAATGATTGAATGCAAAATTTATCCTATTGCCGTTGTCTTCAAGTTGCCTACAAGGAGATTGTGATCCTTTAGTCTGTGACAGGTTGGAGAAAGGCTTTATCTACAGCTCATTGGTGATGGGTGTGTGGTGAGAACTCCTTGCTTGGAGACCTGGCTCATCTGCTCCAGTGTGTAGGTTCCTGGCCCAGCAAGAGGGTCGAATTCATTCTGGTAGTGTTTTGTGAGGGGGAGGTGGGCTTTGCTTTGAATGAGTCTCTACTTGGGTGACTGTCTGGGTCTGTGAAGCTCTGGTGCCCTTCCTCAAGAACATTGGCTCATTTCTGGCCAGTTTCTGCTCAAAGTGCAGCCTTAGGGACCCAAGAAGGGACCAAGCAGGGATCTGCCTGGGGCAGCCCCGAGGGGTGTGTGGTGGCTCAGTTCTTGCTGTGCCTCCTCTTCGGAGACACAGAATTTCAAATAGACTTGTTCAAAATGTGCTACCTGTGTAGGAGACTCAGCTACCAGGGATTTCTGCCAACTGTGGTGGGTTTTTCTGAGCAATGCTGTATCTTAGCAAAGCACCTTTCCCTCCTGTTTGGGGGATGAGGCTGTGCCACATTCAGCTTCAGGTTCCTGAATTTCTGCAGTACCAAGATTCCTCCCTTTCTCCCCAGCGTGTTTGCTAAGCAGTTTCTGGAGAGTTGAGTAGGTTTGAGGTTGGAGACTCCTCTTCCACGTGCCAGAAAAGCCTGTGTTTAGGAAGGAGGGTATCACTCAGGTGGTGGCTGGTGCACTGGGGAGTGAGGTGCACTGGTGCCATCTTCCAGCTGCTGCAGGGAACAAGCCTGGTAGCCTGGGTGGCTGAGGAGTGGGGACACAGAGCGGTGGATCTTGCCAGGACACTGCTGCAAAAATAATTTTCTTATCCATTATACCGTCTTGTTTCTAATTCTTATTTAATGAGGTCCTCTGAAAATAAGAAAATCATTGTAACAGTTTTCTTAAGTGTAAAAGATCAGACTGAAATAGGCATTAAAGAGACTAATTACTCTCACTCTTCCACCTTTCTGACAGCTGTTTATTGCTGAGGACTTTGTCCTGAGGTGCTGAGGAAGCCACTTGCCTCTTCAGACTGCTTTTGTCCTAAGGCACCTGCAGCGGAAAGTTGGGTGCCTGCTCCTAACCTGGGCTGGGGACAGCCAGATTGTCCCGTCACACTGGAGAAAAGTGCTGCTGAAGCTGCAGCTGTGAGACCTGCGCTGCAGCGGCCCCAGGTCTTCTCTGCTTTTCACTGCCCTCCTGTCCTCTCCGCTCCAGCGTGGGTGATCCCATGCAGACTTGGCCTGAGTCTCAGGAGGAGTGTGCTGCCACAGGATGAGACTTCTCTGGTCTCGTGTTCTGGAAAGAGGGGCCACAAGTCTCCCATCACAAGGCCTGAGAGAGTGCCAGGGTCCAAATTATGAAGAGGACTAAAATGTGTAGGGGCAAAGAGTGAGCAGCAGCTAGACCTTCCGAAACCATGTGTGCCATTTTATTGGTTCTGCCACTGGCCTGAATCTGAACCTGACCTTGAATCCTGAGCTCCAAACTGAGGGAAGATTCTTTGAACCCTTCTGGCACAGTGTAATATCCACTTGTTATCCTCTGTAGGAATCTGGGGAGACTTTCACCAGACATAGAAAGTTGCAGACAAGAAAGCTTGTGGACATCTTCAATTTCCCATTTAATCACACAATATTGAATGATAAATAATTCATGCATCTGTCAAACATTTGCTTAAAAGAACCCAATTCCCTCCACGTTTGTCAAAGTGTAAGAATTCCTATTGTGGGTGTTTTTTTAATATATATTTTAACCTGTCTTTTAAATCCTATCCAGATGCTCACTTGTCTGGGCTATCATCTTTGATTCCACTCACCCTGTTTTGGGCAATCTCCAGCATTTGTGCCTTTCCTTCTTGTCCCTTCTGCTGGCCTCTGGGGCCCAAAGAACTGGCAGCAGGAGGTAGGGATGGGAGCAATGGTAGTTCCTGTGTGTCCTTGGGCTGTGCCATGGGCATCAGTCCTAGTGATGGGGAGGTTTGTTGGGGTTCTCCACCCTGCTGTGTGGGAGCCTAGGGCAAGGATGTGCAGGAAGCATGGTGGTTGGGTCACTGGCTATTGCTGCAAGCATTGGAGGAGCAGCAATGTCACCTTGTCCTCCTACCCAGCTAGAAACAGTCTCCTTCATGTGCTCTTTCAGCTTTACCTGGGTGTTAATGCCAATTTGGCACTGACTTGCAGCTCCTGTTAGGCCAGTCCCCTGCCTCAGTCCTGTTCTTCAGAAGTTTCTTGCAGTAGGCTTGAATAAGATAGTCTCCTGTAATGTATGGATTTTACTTCCTACATGGGGTCCCTTGTCATTCTCGTTCTCTACCACTTCAGACTGAATTCTTCTTTCTTTTTTTTTTTTTTTTTTTTTTTTTTTTTTTCCTCCCCTTTTTGTCTTTCAGTTTCTAGGTCAGATTTGGGCTCGCAGCAATGGGGCTTCACTTTTTTGCTTGGTTGGGGTTTTTGTGTCTCCCCTCTTGGTGGTTTTGTTTTGTTTTTTTTTTTTTCTCTCCCCTCAGCTGTTGAGAAGTTTGATTCTTCTTGCCTCTGTTAAGGATGCTGTTCACAAGCCTTTGAGAAGCTGGACAGGTATGTTGCATTGCCTTTCCCCGCTGAAGCAATCGGTGGGTCCAGGCACACATGGCGCTCAGCAGCATACAGCCTTCCTGAGCAAAGGGACGCCTAGCCGTGCCCTGTCAGATGAGTGCTCAAGTGCTTTGTTTTGCTCTTTTGCTCACACTTCAGGCAGTTTGTCAGGTTCACAGGAAAGAGTGACTTGCCTGCGATCCCTTAGATCATCTCTTGGGATCAGCCTTCTACCTCTCACTGGGTGGGAGATGCCAGTGCTCCCGATGCACGGGGCTCAGTGGGGTGGCAGCAGGAGTTTGTGCTACGAGTGCTTTTCCCTCTGTGCATCCAGCCACACTAGTGTCTGTGTGTCCAGCTGTGCTGGTGCTGTCAGGTTTACCCTAAGCTGCTGATATCCATGCTTCAGCACTGCATTGACTTGGCAGATGGATGAGCAGGCCAGTGCTGGTGCTGTGCTGTCACTCAGGTGTCCCCTGCCTCCAGGGATTCGTGAGGGCAGGGAAACCTCCCCTGTGGGAAGCAGGAGGGAAGGACCTTCTGCCACTGTTCTTTGAAGTGCTGAGTGCTGTATATGTAACTGCAGCAAACGGGAACTTGAGGAGAGCTATGGAAATGTCCAAGGGGACTGCTGTGTGGCTAGCAGAGCTGGCATGTGACAGGTCTGCCGTGGAAGCACTTGCAGTCCCTGTGCTGAACGGCAGGAAGGGACCAGGTGCACTCAAGAGCGTGGAGGGTGAAGTTTGGACAAAGGAAATCACAAATGGCATAGCAGAGAGGTGGTTGCTGTCTGAGGAGCCAAACAGTTTCCATGCCCTGGACATGGACAGCAGTCCTCTCCAGGGCTGTGACTTCTCCCATCTGTCTGACTTGCCTCCTTGGCACTGGAAGGCAGAGCTGTACATGCTCAGCTGGGACAGCAGCTTGTCCTGAGCCCAGTTGCTGAGCCTGGTTACTCGGAGCCTTCCTGGGAGCTGTGGTCAGCCAGCTCCTGGTCTAGGGACTGGTGCTGATGTACTGGCTGTGCTGGCCCCGCTTGCTTTGCGTGTTGTGGCCACTGGCTATTTGTCTGCAGATGAGCTCGGCACAGAGTGGCTCCACGCCTTCTGCTCCTTCTTGGTTTGGAGATGGTTTTTCCCAGGCCTGGGCAGAGGGCATCATGTATGTATTCAGAGCCACAAGAACATGCTTTTGCTTCCACCTCCTCTCAGAGATTGTTTTTTAAAGGCGAATTAAAAGTATTGTATTCGCGTAGACAAGGCATGAAAATTCCATATTTGGAAAAGAATTGCTGCAGAGCGAGACCGTTATGGCTGTAAAACCCTCTTCCCTAAGGCAGACTTTGAGATTTTCTTTGCAATTAAAATTTCTTTGAAACTTGGACCAAAGAAGATTTGGAGGAAAAAAAAAATCTCCTGAACTTTGAAAATACTTCTTTTCCAAACAATGATTGTGTGAGAGCTTTAACAAATACTGTTCCTCCCAGTGTGTCTGATAGCAGAAAGTGACGGAGCATGAGAAGTCAAAAGGTTGTGAATAACTCCTGCTCTGACAGTTGCTGCACTCTTCTATTAGAATTTCTCAAGGCAGCATCAAAGGGGACAATAATTAAACTTAAAGCAACTTAAAAAGAAGGGAGAAAATTAATGTTTAGTCATACAGTCCAGAGCATCGTGTAGGTAGAAGTTTCTCTGGAAAAACAACTTTCCTTGGACTGTGTGCGGGTTTATCCGAGAAAAAAAGGCAAAGGAAAAATCCCCTGCTGGGAAAATAGTTCCAAGAAAAACAGAAAGAGGAAACTCAGAGATTTACTTCAAGAACAAGCATGACTAAACTTTTACTAAGTATAATGGGCTTTCTGCCCTGTTGCTGAAGCTGAGGCTAGGGTGACATTAGTGAGGAAACTCGATTTTATCATTATCTGCCTGTCTTCTGTGCTCTGTATCAGGGCTGAAGACTTGCTGAAAGGCAGATTGCTATCAAATATTGCTTTGCACAGTCTGGACTTGCACTTGGGATATGTTCATCCAGTAACTGTGGTTACACAAGCCTTTCACTGCATAAGTAAAAGTAGAAGTAATTTAAATATCCTCTTCAAAAGCCTCTACAGTTTTGAATCCCTTGGCTGCTTATCTCCAGCATTTGTACACACTGTGATGATCTGTGCCATCCAGATCAATATCTCTAGCCATCTCTCACTTGACTGGCAAAATGTGTTGAGATTCTGGAAAGGACACTGAATTAGAGTATGCCTTCTGCAGAACGTATCTCAGCGGAGGGATGCTGGGGGGGTTCCAGAGCTTACAGGGGTGAAAGCCTGTCCAGCTTGCGGTTACTTTCTGTGACACCACAGTATTCTGACACATCGCCCAGCTTTGTTTTATCTGAACATTGGGCCTTAAATGCCACAGAACTGTGGAAGGCGAACTTTGCAGTGCAGTGACCATGATCATAATCCATCTTGAAGTGAGTGCGCACCCCACACCTTTGCTCTCACCAGTGCTGATGTCCCTTACAGAATTAGCAATGCATGTTGATGAATGCCACTCAAAGACACTTGTTTATGGTGACTGTGGGTACGGTAGTGGTGCAGAGGGCATTGGAGCAGCAGCCAGGCTGTGGTGTCAGTCCCTAGTGTTTTAAATCTGCAGAGCACTCCCTGTAGGGCTGAGGGATGGATGCCCTGACTATTCCATTGTCCAGCCCAAAGGGGTAACTGTAAAATGCCTCTTGGATTCTAGGAAGAAGTTATGGGGATATAAGTGGGTGCTTGGCCATGGTGCAGTGGTCCAGGACTGGTGTGCATCATCAGAGGCAGCGTGTGGCATGTTGGATGCTTACATGCGTTAGGCTTGCCACGTGGCCAAGTCTGGAGTTGGGAGTATCTTGCATCTGAGAAAACTGCTTCCTCCCTTGTCTCTGGATCTTGAGAAGTTCATAAAAGAAAAAAAAATCTTTGCCTCATCTTGTCTTACAATATCCAGTAAAGAAAGTGAGCTCCAGAGTGCCTGAGCTCATGTCTTAGCCTTAGGCCTGGAGATTATGAACCGTCTTAAAGCTTTGCAGCAGCTTTGCCATGCTTGTATTAGCTCCATACGACAGATACTGGAAGCTTGTTCTAGCCAGCCTGTTCCTTTTCCCAGGAAGGGGGGCATTAAGTGGATTTGAATTCTGCTTAACAGGAGATGTGGTGTTACACACAGCGTGCTGCACTGTAGGCAGTACTAGAGAAGAATTGCTGTTGAAGTAATTGCAGGCTTTTTGCTGCACGGTCTCCCAGCAAGGTCCACCCGAGGCTGGGCTGTCACACTGCCCACACTCTCTGGTGTGAGGCAGGTGTGCTCCCTGTTGGATGAACTCTGAGCTGGGGCTCCTGTGGTCCCCAGAGATGCTGTTGTGCTTGCAGGTGGCCTCAGCTGTTCCCTCACAGCTGGCACATGTGGATGGTGCTGGACTCTGTGCTGGGCTCTCTGGTCTCTGCTGTTATTGCTGCATGCAGGAGATGGCAGAGATCTCCTTGGGTTCGCCCTCTGAGCTCTCAGGTAAAGGCATGTTGGGATCAGGAGGTTCTGGGCAAAGAACTGGGTGGCCTGGTCAGTGCTGGAGCTTTGCCCCACTATTTTGAGAGAATCTCCAGGTAGACTTGTGTTTGGGGAAGGAACTGGTGTGAAGTGCTGCTCTTGCTGCTCCAACAGGAAGGCATGTCTGGCTGCTCACTGGGGAGTCCAACAGGAGCTTTTGTCCATCTGACTCCTGTCCTGGTTTGTCTCTAAAGGTGCTGTAGTCCTACCTGTTGGAACCAGCACTGCAAACTGCCCACAAGGCTGTGTTTGGGCTCCACATCCATCTCCAACCTGCCTCTTGCATCTCTCCAAGTTCTTCTTTCCACCCTCCCTGTGCAATAGCCATGCTTGGTGCCAAAGCTGACAGAATGGAGCTGGACTAACATGAGAGATATCAGCTTGACTGCAGTGAGAGATATCAGCTCCAGACCAGCAAGGCAGACCTTGGGATGCAGACACACCACAGCTCTTCCACAGTCCCCTTTGTCATCGCGTGGTCTGGCCTTGGAAAAACAGTGGAGAACGCAGTGTGAGGAGCAGCATGAGGGTCCACAAGCTCCCAGTTTTCAGCTGGGAGGTTGGGCTTCTGCATGCAAGTACTGGAGGAAACTACTAACCTGGAGACCATCCCTTGTGTGCTGCTGACTCCTTCCTTGTCTTTGTTGGGTAACGGGGTTGTAGCCATGGAACCAATACTCCCAGTCTGAACTCATCTGCAGGTGGCTAACTGCAGATTTTGCTCATGACCAGAGGGCCATGCCCAGGACCATGGGCGTCAGGACTGAGCTGTTTTCTCTGCCCAGCCACCTTCCCGCTTCAGTCTCCATTTCTTTGTGTCCTTTGGGGTGTGGGTATGCTTTGGAAAAGTGGAAGAAGGCCCAAGCTTTAGGGAACTCCTGCCTTGTATCTGGTATTTGTTCTGTGGCTCTGCCTTCCCAAGGGTGGCACAAATAATGCCTTTCTCTTGCCTCACTCCCCAGCAGCTTTCGTGGTGTCATTGTGGCCATTCTGAAGACAGAGTAGTCCTGATGCTTGTGCAGGCAGTTTGATTGACTGTGCTGGGAGGTGCTGAGGAGCCAAGCAGTGCATCCAGCCCTGCATGAACTCAGGGAGCAAGCTGGGGTTGGGGAGGGAGGAATCTCCTTCCACCCTGTTGCGTCTTTCCCAGCAGCTGGAAAGCTCAGCATTTTCTGCTGATTGTAAGGGCTTGTCTCAGAGGAATGGTGCTGGTGTGGCAGCCCTTCCCATAGAGCTGCAGGCACAGGGAGCCCTGCAGGAGGAAATAGCCTCAAGTTAGGCAGGGGGAGGTTTAGAATGTATATTGAGAAAAATGTCTTCACTAAAAGGGTTATCAAACCTTGGAGCAGGCTGTTCAGGGAGGTGCTGGAGTCATCTCTAGAGGTATTTAAAAGACGGGTAGATGTGGTGCTTAGGGACGTGGTTTAGTGGTGGTTTTGGCAGTGTAAAGTTGATGGTTGGGCGCAATGATCTTATAGGTCCCTGCCAACCCAGATGATACTATGATTCTGTGAGGTCCCAGGGTGCCTGCCTAGCCTCTGGTTGGTGTCATCCCACCCTGGGCTTCTGGGGCACTACTGCCCTGGCTCTGGAAATGCAGCTGTGTTGGGCAACAGTTCAGTGTGGAGGGCTGTGGCAGTGTGATCTCTGTGTACTGTTGCCCACTCATATCTCCCCCCTCCCCCCTGCCTGCCTTCCCCTGCATCAGCCTGCATTTGTAAAATGAAATAAATATTGACACGGATGGGATGCTATTCAATTTGTCCTGATCACTGGGCTGCGGTGAGTTCTGACAGAGCACAGTGTAAAACATAAGCTCAGGATGTAATTTCTGCTGTCAACATGATGTACAGTACGGCTGTGCCAAATACACACCAACAAAGTGCACAAGCACTTGTGGGGCGGGGGGGTGGCGGTTGTGCTGATAATTGGGAAGCGGGGATGACCGAGCAGCAGGAGAGAGGGCATCACGCTGGTCCTGGGGCAATATGAGGGTCTGTTGCTTCATGGCATGTGTGAACCCCCCCCTGGCACTGCCTGGGCACGCTGCCCTGCGGCTGCATGCGTGCCCTGCACCTGCAGCCAGCCGCATCCTGCCTGCTCGGGATGCGGTGCCGCGGCTGGCTCTGCCGGCAGCAGCGGCAGCTCCCACCGGTGTTATTTATGGCTCCCCTGCTCACGTGTGGCAGAGAGAAGTGGCATTTCCAGCTGTTGGTGAAAGGTCTTCAATAACACAGGGAAATAAATGTTGCGCTGGTCTTGGCTCCTGTGCACGGGACCTTCTGGTGGCATGCTGTAGTGTCCGAGATCGTAGGGTGCGGGTTGTGTTTTTCTGTGTGGTTTGACTCTGTGATCTCAGAGGTCCTTTCCAACCATGACAATTCTGTGTAATTTTGTGATGCTCTGCAGCCCTGGGGTACTTTGAATCCTGCAGCAGCTTGTGCTGCAAGGACACAAGTAGGACCTGAGGCTTTTGGGTCTACTGCCTCTGGAAGTGGTCTGTGATGTGAGAGCCCTAGAGAAAGCTGTGCTCATTTAGAAGAGATGTGACAGTGACCCTAATTGTGGCCTGATGCTGTGCCAGAAGATAAGCAGGATGAGAATTTATGGGTGGAGAAGAACCCAGTTTGTGGCAAGGAGCCTTGCCACAGATGCATCTCTGGGTCAGGGTTTCTAGGTGGCTGGAGCTGGCAATAAGTTGTGCAGATGGGCTTTGCAGTGACTTGGAGATGCACTGAAGCACATTGCACTATACCATCTGCATCACTGTGCGTGGGAAGAGCATGCAAACAGCTCAGCCTGAGTGTAGCTGAACTTTGGACACGTGAGGCAGCCACCAGCAAACCACATTACTTCAGATGTAGCAGTAAGAGGAGAAATCTGCTAAATGTAAAAAGCGGCATAATGGCTGAGGCTCCAAACACAAGGTTGTGGTTCCCACAGCAACGGCAGCCCAGCCCGTGCGGGCTCAGCGGGACTCTCCTCTCCCTGCTCTGTGGCGTGCTCGGATGCAACAGGGCCGAGCAAGTTGCCTTGGGAACTGTGGGCCAGTTTGTCCACCAGCTGGAGAGCAGCTCTGCCAGAGCCACGCTCACCCACTGCGGCATCTTTTGCCCTTGCTTCTTCCTCTTCTGCTTTGCTTTAGTGCGTGCATTTAAATTGTTGCTTTAACTGCCTTATTGATGCTGTTTAGCACGTGGCTACTCCCATTTATGCACTGTAACTCTGGCAAGGCTGAAAGAAGAGGCACCAGTGCCTGCTTCCGAATGAGTAGCGATGCCGTCCATCCCTGTGTGTGTAGGGGATGGCTCCAGCAGTCAGGTTGTGATGGAAGGGGGCAGCTTGCAGGCACTGTTCAGCTGTGAAATGATGTGAGGAGTGGAATGAGGATGGCTCCTACTCACGGAACCAGTGCTGATGCTGTGTGCTGGCAGCAGCCAGGGCAGCATGCTGCCTCCCTGCCAGCTTGGGGCCCTTGGATGCTGATGTTCCTCGTAGTGCCTGCATTTGCACTGTTGGGCTGACTTTCAGCCTTCTCATGCATTCAGAAAGTCTTCAAGGGCTGCAGAACTGCTCTCTGGCAGTGACATTACTGCCTTGTCAGGTTTCTGGCAGGGCTTTGTAAACCGGCATGGGGTAGCCTAGGTGGCAAGGAGAGGACGTCAGGGTGGGCAGAGGGTCAGACTTCATCAGCTGGTGACTGTCTCTCCCCAAGGCTCTGCCTACATTGTAGCCCTTGAGAAGTTATGCAGATGGACTGTTAAGTTCTCTTTCTGGCAGTTGTATTTACCGGGTACAACCCATTTGTACTTGGGCTTTGGACATGCTGGAGGCATTGCCTGCCAGAGTGCTGCAGGGTGGCAAGGGCAGAGATGCTGAATGGGGTGTTCTTCCCACACTTACTGTTTGCCTTGGGTGCTGGCCTGAAGCTCTTGCTCTGGCACAGTTTGCGCCGTTCAGTTTATTGACATCTCTAACTGCCTGGGGAACTTACTCCAGCATAGCCACAAATTTCCCAGACGTGAGAAATTGGAGAGTTGCTGTTTGTGGCGGTGGCGCAATGTATCTTGTTATGTGTGTCTTCTATATATCCAGGTAAGTGTGATAAAACAGGTTTCTATGTGTCCTGCTGTTGTCATTGTGAGTATCTTGCTCTGAAGTCTACTGCAGGTGGGGCAGCCTCAGCTCCATTGCTCCGGAGTGGGGATCTTTGTGTCTGTGTTTGATCAACGAAGTTTGCTGTGATTTTTATCCTGCAAGACTTCTAATGGTGGGAAGGAACAACTCAGTCTGTCACCCATCTTCAGGTTATCTCAACCCCCTAGGTAGTCTCTGACATTCAATATTTTGATGACTTGTGATACAGGTTCTTACCAGATTGGCAAGAGTAGCTGGACCTTCAGGAGCAATGACAGGAATGGCTCCTGCCTGGGGAGGCCTCGCTGCAAGGAGGAGTCATACCATTGCCAATAACCTTCTGTGCATGGTGCAGAAAGGTTTTAACAACTCATCCAGCAGGAAAGAGGAGTGGAGAGGAATGTTGGTGTTTCTGTACAGTGACTGTTAACAAAAAAAATATACTGGATACCCTGAACATCCTTGCAGCATGAAGTTCACAGCTTACATGTGTGAGTGCTGATGTGCATGTGTGTGGAGTATAGCACATGCATGGGGAGTTTAGCGTGTGTACATGGAGAGGAAGACACATGTGCACACCCAAACAAGACACAAATGTGGTCAAAGGAGAGTGCTCTTAGCTGTGTGTGGGATGGCACCTGAGTGTGAGCCCTTGTGCCTGAGTAGATTTTTGCACATTGCATGACACACGACTTGTGAACCACAAAGAGGCAGTGCAGAACGACGCCTGGCACAAATGCCCCGTGTTTCTCAGTGTTTGTCCAGGCAGGTAAATGCAGAAATGACACTGCAGCTCACTGGGTGCCCTGTTGGTGTGTTCACACTTGGGGAATGGCAAGGGCAAGGAGGAGCTAGGGAAATTTGTGAACTGTCCCTGCTCTGAACTGCCAGGGCTGTTTAGAATCGCAAAGGGGGCTGAGCAGGGCACAGCCCAGTTCCCCTTCTATGGGGAGTAGATGGTTACCTAGTCCAGAGTCATCCTCCTTTCCATTCAGCCTCTCTCCCCCTCCCATTTAGAGTAACAGATGACAGGAGATTAATTCCGCAAACTGGTGAAGATATACATGTTTCATGAGTAGTTCTGGCTGTGCCTGATGTCACAGAGCTCCGCTGGAAGCTAAGGGTGTTGGTGCAGGGACGGATGGATGCTGCATCCTCATCTTCAGTCAGGCCTCTTCTCCCCAGGTGCTCACTGCATGCTGTCTACTCTTGGCCACAGGTTTCATGTCTTTACCCTTAATGGCTTGAAGCTTACTCCAGAGTCCATCCTTAAGTTGCTGGTTTTAAACTCAGCCAAATGGTGAGTCCTTGAAGAGATGCTTTTCTCCTAGCCCATGGCTGCAGAAGCGAGGTGCTGGGAAAACTGCCGGGAAAAATAACAGCAGGGGCTGGACAGCCAGCAGGTGTTGGCATCCCCTGGTGTCAGCTTTGTCTCTGCATGCAGGACTGGTGTGGTCTGGCCCTGGGGTGCTGCCTGTGTGTCTCCCCAGCAGTGTGGTGCAGTGATGGTGCAGCAGATCTCACTCCCCTTGGAGCTCTGCAGCTTGCTGCCTTCCCTTCCAGGATGCCTGTTCCAGCAGGACCTGCAGGGTTGGGTTCTGTGGTGGGGCATGGCAGGGTGGGAGATACTGACCAAGGCTGCAGGGGGAACATGGTGGGGGGGTGGGGAGGGCAGGACACATGGACAAAGATCTTCACTGTCACACCAGCACTGACACCTTGGCCTTTTCCAGGCTCCTGGGAATGCTGCTGGCTGCCCTGCACCTCCCTGTGTGATCTGGCAGAGGATGGAAGTGACCAGCATCAGCTGGGCAAAGGACCCTTCACCGGGCGCTGGGATGTCATCCCCCTGAAGATGGGAGTTACAAATGGGCTTGTGAACTGCACAGGCACCTGTGCTGCTGGAGCCTCGGTGCAGTAGGCTGGGGCCACCGCAGGACAGGCAAGACGTTGGCTACAGCAGCTCATCCTGTTAACTCCTCTGTGAAACAGTGTGGAAAAGCTTCCCTGTGCTTCCCGTGAATGACGGTGGCAGGTGCCCGTGTCCCTCACGAGGCTGTGGAGCTCCCTGCCTGCTGGTGGGGTCGGCGGTGGGCTCTGCAGGACCCCGTTCCCCAGCAAGACAGGCAGAGGCCAAGCACAGAGCCCTGCAGCTCTGTCCCTGGGGACAAATGCCAGCTGTCAGACTCTTCTCTGGAGACCTAGGAGTAGCCTGCAAGGCACCAGCGCTGACGGCTCCTCCACTAGCAGCAGGTCATCCAGGACGCCTGTTGTCACGGATGTGACTCCAGCCTGCTGGGACAGGAGTGCTCCAGCTGCAGGACACAGCATGCAGCAGGGATGGGGATGATCTGCACTGACCGGTGAGCCCCATGCTGCTTGTGTGGACTTTCCTCCTCTTCCCTAAAGGATGTTAATTGCCCGTCCAAAAGCTACTGCTGATGCAGCCTCCTAGAGTGCAATGGCGATGGGTCTGCAGGGCTTCTCATGGACCATGCTGCTGCTGTTCTGCGCCATCCAGGAGATGGGGGCCTGGGCCCTGCACACTGCAGTGGAGAGCCCTGGCCTCAGGCAACCAGGGGACCCTGCGCTGCTGGCTGGCGGGCGAGTGAAGCGTGGCTGGGTCTGGAATCAATTCTTTGTGGTGGAGGAATACACAGGCACAGAGCCGCTGTACGTGGGGAAGGTAAGGTGACTCTGTCTCCATGGGGCTGACCAAGCCAGTGGCAGAGCAGGGCATGCTGGCAGCATGGTCAAGCCTGGCAGGGGGGTGAAGGCCTGCATGAAGGCTGCTCATGAGGGACTGGTTAGCTCTATGGACTGGGAGGGCAGGAGCCTGGTCCCTGCTAGGGGAGCGGGGGTGGTGGTGAGGTTAATGTACTCCCAGAATCTCTAGGGCAGGAACACACCAAAATTCACATTTATGTTCTTCCAGTTGTGTATTGGGTTCCCATAGTGTTTGGGGTACGTGCAAGAAGGGGTGCAGCTCTGGGGGCTGTTGTGGAGAAAGCTCAGCCCTGTCTCTGTGGGTTGACTTGCTAGGCTGGCTGGACCAGGCAGGATAGTCATCTGCTCATGCTGGTCCCTCATATGTCTTGAGAGCTGAAGTGCTGCTGTAGCACCAAGGGCTCTCCTGCCCCAGCAGTTGCTGCTGGAGGTACAATCCTAACTTCCTGAGGATGGTCCATCTCTGATGCTGTTGTCCGTTCAGCATGGGGATCATGTGCTGGGTTTTATTTCATAGCCCCTCTCTGTGGCTCCCTCCTGGTCATGGAAGGACCTTCTGAACCTGCAGGCTACAGCAGCTGTTTCCTAGCTAATTATCCCCAAAAACTGGGACTGGCAGAGAAGATGTCCCACCCTAGTTGTGGTGTGACCGTGCTCCTCTTGTTTGTGACCAAAGTGAGATTGAGGATTTATGTATCTCAGACTGGCCTGCACAGCATGGTGTGGAAGGTGCTTGCTGTGGGTGTGCACGGCTTGAAGGGACCCTGAGGGCCTGCACTGGTGATGGAGATCTCCTGGAGGTTGCTGGGAGCTATGTCTGTCCTGTGGGCACCCCTGAGTGCTGTTTGGGAGCTGCACTGTGTTACTTCTCCCAGGGCCAGGCCCTCCTTGGGCTGTGTACAGGCAGTGGCACCCATGAACTTCCCAGGAGAGGCACTGGGAGGTTTCAGGATTGTAACCAGTGCATCCTGCCCCTTGTGGCAGCTGTCACTGCAGCACTGGTCTCCCCATGCTGGAAAAGCCCCCATCTGCTTCTGGCAGTCTCCCTTCTCTGCAAGGGGGTGGGTGGTTAGTCATGTTGTCCTGGCTCTTGCACACTCTGCAGAGAGGAGTGCCAGCAAACCTGAAGCTTGCTGGGCAGGACTGGGTCTGACATTGGGAACTTGCTGCTTTTCTGGTGTGTGACCTCCTGGAATGTGGGAAGGTTGGACATGGACTTCTGCTCCTTCCAATCCTGGTGGTCTGAGGAGCATTTTGCTTTGGGAATGCTGGGCTTTCCCCATTTCTGTGACCTGTGGAGAAGCTGCCCTTTGGCTCCTGTGTGTTGGCAGTATGTGCTACTTGTATGTTGATGAAGGCAGTGCCAGCTTTTGGGACCAGTCAGAGGAGCCTGCTGCAAGCCAGAGCTGCCCCTGAGTGGGGGGCGAGGGGGTGGTGGAGGAGGGTGGGCATGGGCTCTCCCCAAATGCAAAAGCCCAGGAGCTCATGCAGCGGGGCTGTCTGACGGCCTCAGCCGCCTGGTCATGAGTCTGGAGGAAGCTTGAAAATGGGCTCCTTGGCTAGGGGCCAGCTGGGATTTCAGAGGTGATTTGTGTCCATTTCAGCAGACACTCGAAAGGCACACTCCTCTGCCACGACGCTCAGTGCAGTTACAGCTAATTCACAGCTCCCCTGGGAAGCGACTCGAAGCATCAGGCCCTGTCAAACTCTAGAGGTAGCCTAGCAACCGCCTCATCTCCAAAATGAACCCGGGAACCTACAACTAACCCATTTTACAGCCCCTTTCCACATCACTCACCTCATTGCCCACCCTGCTCCGAATAAACAACCAGCCTGTGCTGAAAGCAAGGACTGAAGGCAACCCAGGACCAGGCTTTTCCCTGGGGCTGGAAGAAGCTGGGATGTCCACCTGGGGCAGCAAGGATGGGATGGCCCCCAGCTTCTGAGGACCATGGTGGCAGCATCTCCCCTGGTCTCAACCTGTGGGTCTGGGAGCCTTTCTGCATGGTGGGACCCATGGCTCCATGTGGTGTAGCTGGGGCTTGCCCTCCGTGGGTGCCTCTTGCACACCTATGTGTGCTTTTCCAAAGGCCGATACCATTTCCATGAAATCTGGGTTCTCTGGCTAATCCTTCTTCTGAACTGTAATTTCCCCTGAGGCTCCTGTCAGTTTGATGTGGATTTCTTTGGGTTTTTTAAATAGAATTATGGGGTCAGCACTAGTTACAAACTTCTGCATGTGGACAGATCTATTTTAGATAGAGGAGAGGATTAAAGGGAAAAAAGCAGATTTAATTAAGTTGCTAATATTTAAAGAAAATTGATGAACTTGGGCTTTATGAGTTGGAGCAAACAGAGTGTGCCTCTGTTATGGGCTAGTTTTTATATGATGTTCTTTCTTTTCCAGCCCCAGAGTAATTTTTTATTTGTGTATTTTTGCTTTCTGTTTAATCACTTTTAATAAGGAAATGCATATTTAATTTTCATTTAATTATTAGTTAGTAATTATCAGCTTCGTAAAAATCCTGATTGTAGCCTTTTAGGACAAGGAAACTATTTTCCTATTTAATAACCTGATGAGCCTTTTGTCCACCCTCTGAATAACTGCTGTGAATGCTCTTGTGTTTGGCTGGAGGAGCTGAATGGGGGATTCCCTCTGCTCCTGGGGTGCAGAGCTGAGCTGGAGGGGGCTCGGGGGGAGTTAGAGTGGGGGTCCTGTGGTTGACGTGGGTCTGTGCTCTGCCAGGGCTGCCCAGTTTCACTCACCTGTTGTGGCCGGTGGTGATCCCAAAGCCTGCCTGCTGTACCAGCAAGACTGGGCAGGAGAAAGCATCCCTGGGATGCGGTCTGGGCCTGTGACATCTCCCCTCAGATATGTGTACTCTGTTATCTGGCCCTCCCCCATTAGTTGTTGTTTAGTCAAGCAGCACAGATTTAGCTCTTTTAATCTTCCCTTGTAAATCAATCACTACAGCCCCTTGAGCCCAGGCTCCATTTTTCTTCCTTAGTGTTCCAGTTTGCAGGGATGCTGGGGTCTGCTCTGAGCAGTCAACGATGAGCAAATATGTAAAGAGGATGTGCTGAGAGCTCAGTGTGGTGTTGGGAACAGCTGCTGGGTGGTTTATCTCTGGTCTAATTATTAATCATGAGCCTAGTGTTCAGCAGAAAATTACAGGTTTCTGTTACCTGCACTGTACAGACCAGGTGCACCTTTTTCTTTCTGAAAAACATGGTTTCTAGAGGAGTAGTAGTGAACGGCAGGGAGAGGATGATAAAGTGGAGGGGACAACAAGGTCTCCCATAGCCAGTGGGGAGGGATAGAGCAGGATGACCAGGGCAGGATGCTCCTGCAGAGCAGGGTAGACCTGCAGGCACTTGCTGAAAGATACTGCCCCAGCAGGTCTGCAGCCAAGTGGCCACAGTGGTCCCAGTATGCTGCTGAGCTCACAGCCCCATTTCCCAGCTAAGCAAAGGTCTCCTTCCCAAGCAAGCCTCAGGAGATGTTTCAACATGGGCAGTAATATGTGAATGTTGCATAAAATGCATTGAATTGTCTAATACATGGGTCCCTCACTCCTGAAATAAATATATAAACTGTATCTAACAAGACAAATATAATGAAGGCGTCATAAAAAAGAGGCAGCTCTGGTATAAATTCTTGCTGGTAGAGCTGTGTGTCTGAAAGGTGGATTATAGAACTGCAGTTTGGAAGATTGAATGGCCCATAAACATTTTCATATTTCATTAGCCGATTAATGGTTGGGATTTTTTCTTNGATTTCTCATAAGTGGCTGAATTGTAAAAACCTCATAACTCAGTTTAATGCCACCAATAAAATTATCTCTGGACGTCTGGCCTGGATTCCAGTCAGCTTCTGGTCCACAGGGAGCTGCTGTTTACCCTTTCTTTTCCTAATTTCAAATGTTGTCTTAATTAGAAAATGAAACAGGAGATTGGCTACAAAAGCATCTTTCTCAGGGTCTGTTTTTCATCCTGAACACAGCCTGACTTGCCGCATTTTCCTGTGGGTTTTTCCCAGGCGGGGGCTCTGGGTATGATGCTGTGAGAGGCTGACCCCCTCGCTTGCCACGTAAAGCCAATACAGATGTGCAGCAAGTGTGTGAGTTCTCAGCCAGGGAGACTTGTCAGCACCAATTGCCCAGAAAACAGAGGGTGGTTGTGGCTGGAGCAGAGCTGGTGGATGAGGGTGGGCTTTGGGTGGATGGGGACAGATGCTGCCTTTACACCTTGGTCTGCTGGACAGCTTGGGAGAGGTGTTCCTGCACTGCTTGGGTTGCTGGGTCCTTGCCCACAGGGAAGCCTCTCTTTTGTGGAGTGCTGGTGAATTTTCCTTCCCTTTTCCAGCATCTCTTACCCTCATAGGGGTGAGGTTTGGCCCTTGGTTTGTGGCGTGGGTGGGTGCTGGCAGGATTTGTGATCTGCCGAATGTATGGTGGCAGAGACAGGAAAGAAGTTCCAGTTTATTGAGCCTTCCTGCATGCACAGGTATTGTTTGGTGGTGCTCTGTGCTGCTCTCTGGTCTAGCAGTAGCAGAGGGAGCAGATGGGCACTATGCAGGGACCGTGGGGTCTGGGCTGTGGGGGCATGAGCACAGCCCAAGCCTGCTCCCACCCTCTCCCTCTTTCCCTGGCAGATCCACTCGGACTCAGATGAGGGGGACGGCTCCATCAAGTACACTATCTCCGGGGAGGGCGCAGGGACTATCTTCCTCATTGATGAGATCACAGGTGACATCCATGCCACTGAGCGCCTGGACAGGGAGCAGAAGACATTCTACACCCTGCGGGCTCAGGCCCGTGACCGGCAGACAGATCAACTGCTGGAGCCTGAGTCAGAGTTCATCATCAAGGTGCAGGACATCAATGACAGCGAGCCACGCTTCCTGGAGGGGCCCTACATCGGCAGCGTGGCCGAGCTGTCCCCCATCGGTAGGTCTCCTGGGTGGGAGGAGGTGGGCTGGGAAACCTGCGCCTCTCTGCTATCTAAACCTTGAGCCTGTTGTACCCCGCAGAATCGCCTGCAAATCCCGGGGATTCCAGCTAGGGAGCCAAAAGGGAAAAATAAATAAGGTGGCTTAAGGAAAACAAGTGAATAAATCCTCCGAGCTGATTGCCAGCCCGTGGCTGAGCGCTCAGTCTCAGCCCTAAGCTGTGCCCTGGAGACAGGTCGTGGCGGTGCCAGCTGCCTGCTCTGCATTGACCCTGCTTTTGCACAGCCCCCTCAGTCCCAAATGCTGTGGGGGACTCAGGAGGACAGACTACGCCAAGGGGCTTGTCGCTGCCTGTGGTTCAGATTAACCTGAGTGGGGTTCCTCCCTCTCTGCCTGCCTGTCCCCCAACCTCTCCTCAGGCCATCCTCTGTGTGTTGCTTCTCTGCTGCTCTCCAGAGCCCTGCAGCTGCTTGGCTGTGCCCTTGTGCATCCCCATGCAGTGCTGCCAAGCCCCTCTCACTTGACTTCAACCTTCCTCCAATGGACCAGATTTTGGCTGATTAAGGAATTCATATCCCCTGTGACAGGAGTATGGCTTCCCCATGTTACTGTCAGCCTCTCCATCCCCTTCCCACCAGACATCTCTTAAGCTCAATGGCAACCAGCCTTGCTGGGACTTGTGCCATGAGGCCATGTGAGTCCATCCCCTGGGGATGGCAGAGGAGGACAGAGCTTTGTGCTCCTCTGAGCATCAGGAGGGGTAAAGGGAGGTGTGATGCATGAGCCTCCCTTGCTCCCTGTGCTGGCCTGATGGTGGGTTCCCATGCTGCTGAGCACAGCTGGAGCCCAGGCAGAATGGCTGGCTTGCTGCAGTGCCCAGAATGTCCCACCACTTCCCCATCCACGTCGGGCTATCTGTTATCCCCCATTGATTAGCCAGCGTGTGTAGCAGACTGCACGTGCTGGCGTGTGCTGCGGGCAGGGAACCATAAATCACTGCTCTCCAAAGGCTGCATCCAGGTAGAATCCAGCCTGCTAAAGACTGACTGACATCAAAGATAAGACAGGTCCCCCAACGTTGTCAGCAATGGGGAGAGTGACAGTGCCAGGAAGGCAATGAGCTCCAGGAGGGAGAGGACCTGGGGGTTCAGGGCTGAACCACACAAAGTGCTCAGCAGGTTGGGGAACCACCTGGTTCCACATGTGCAGGAAGGTCTGGCTGAAAAGGTATCCAGGAACCGAGTGCTTGGTTCTGTGCTGCCTCAGGACAGAGCTTGCTCCCTCCACGGTTCATGTACAGCATATTGTGAGACCAGTGCATGGCCTCCAGCAGGTACAGATGTGCAGGAATTGCCTGCACCGGAGGAGTTGCTGCTGCCTGGATTTCTGTTGATGGATGGAGAACAAGCTCTCCTGAGTCATTCTGAGCACTTCCTCCTCCATTTACCTGCATAAATCCTTTCCTGAGTCAGAGAATGACCCCTTGAACTACAGCCATGTTCTCCAGGGGAAATGAAAGGCAGCATGTGGGCAGCAAAGCAGGAGGCATCCTGTTCCCAAAGGGAAGAAAGAAATTAAATTAATCTATTTTGCTTGAACAACATTTAAAAAGGAAGGAATTCTCAACTCTGAGTATTAGACAAGGATCCCAATTCTTTGAAAATCACTAACAATTATGGAGCTGCCTGATCAGACTGATGTGAACAAGGCATATCAAAGGAGACAGTTTCTATGCGAAATTGGAGATCAGAGAGAGAAAGAAACACGGTTTCACAACATGAAAGGAGGCGATTCCTGCAAATTAAAATACTCAGAAGTTAAAAGTAAAGAGGAGTGCTGTGAATGGCGTGGGCTGTGTTTCCAAGCTGCATGCACAGAGAGGGGAGCTGGAGGAAAGAGCCTATTCTGCTTACCCAGCTGATGTCCATCTGCCTGCGACAACCTTGGAGTTTTTAGTAGCCTGGCTGTGTCAGGGAGCATAAGGACTCCTCTGCAGCAGCCGAGCCCTGGAGATGGCCCAGCTAACAGGGCAGGGAGTGCTTCACATGGCATCTCCAAGGGGTGGTGCCTCATGGTTCCCTGTAGTTTGAACGTGGAGCTGTATGGTACCCGCATGCTCCTGCTGCAGGTCCCCAGCTCCCTCTCAGTTCTTCCTCAGCTTTGGCCAGGAACAGGTAGTACAAAGACCAGGACAGACACATCCTGTGAAAGCAGAAACAAGTCAGCTTCTCCTCCTCCCTCTGTGGTTCTCCAGCTGCCCTGGTCCTTCACATGGACCTGGTGTGTAAAGTTCAGCTCCAACCGCTGTAGGAAGGACTGAGGATGCAGGATGTGGAATGCTTCCTGGGCTAGGGAGGTAAAGTTCTTGTGGGAAATACTGTGCCAGGCCCTGTTTGCATGGGAGTGCTCCTTTTGTGGCATCAAGGCCTGGTACAGCTGTGATCATGGCTTGATATTGGTAGTGATGTCTCTGAGCTGGACAGATAATCTCCATGAGACCTGAAGGATATTTTCATATGAGTGAATGGGGAGCATGCCTTGCTGCCTTCCTGAATGGGTATTGAGGTGACCTTCTGTCCTGGCCAAACAGGGGTCTGGGCAGCTTGGGGAGAGCTCAGGTTGGCTATTAATACATCCGTATCAAGGTCACAGCCTGGGGACCTGCTGGGGAACATGCCTGGTCTCAGCTCCATTTGTGTGCAGATGTTTTCCCTAATCACCCGTTCAGCTGTGCTCTCTGCTGGGGAAGGGGCTGGGCTGGGACCACCCCAGGGATGTTTTCCAGCCTAGAGCCCATTTGTAGAGACTGTTCATTCCCTGTTTCTGCTGCTCTGACAGTCTTTGCTCTCTGGCTCAGCCTGAAAAGTGAAGGGTGACCCCCTTCTTCCTCCTCTCACCTTCCTGCCTTCCCAGACCTTGATGGGGTTTGTGCTTGGGGCTGCCCAAATGGGTGATTTTTCTTCTCACTCGTGGCAGCCATCAGCCACAGCTCCCCACTCCCTGCCTAAAGCACAGTCTCCGCTCCCAGATTGGGTACCTTCTTGGGGCATAAAGAGGAATAAAACAAATACGGTCAGATCCGCTCTCTTGACAGCAGGAACAGATCAAAAGACATTATTTGCATAATGAAGGAGTACTAATTGGGAGGGAAAGTCATTTGATTTCCTAGTGTTTTAAGAGGGAATAACAAATGAGAGAACTGCATGGGCTCTCACAGGGTAGCTGTGAGGGCTCTATAACATACCTGCCCCTTGCTCTGTGCTGGGGCAGCACCTTTTGGTGGTGACAGCCATGTGCTGCTGGGGACAGTAGCACTAAGTCAGGGTGGACTGAAGGTCTCTTTGTTCCAGGATCTTGTCCTGACAGGGGCTAAAGTGGATGCTTATGGAGAAGGAGGAACAGCGCACACAGCACGTGATGCTCCTCTTAATACTCTCCCAGGCATCCACTAGTTCCAGCTTAGGGATTTCTGCAGTTGTGGGTGGTTTCTGTGGGTTTACTCAACTTTATTACCTGTCTTCCATGAACTTATCCAGACTTACTGTAAACCTCTGCCAAGAGAAAGCAAAAAGGGTTGCTGTTGTTAACTGGTGGATTAAAAAAAGGCAGAGGCAAGATGATCAGGAAGGTAAGGTTGCAATTCAGGATTTGTAAGGGGCAGAGGTGATGCTTTTAGAGCTAACTCCAGCCCATGGTGCTAGGCTGAGTATGTGCTGTGCTCCTGTTTTCTACACATGGATTGCAGACGTGAGGCTGGCACCGAGCCCCCGGACTTGGAGGAAACTCATCTAAAATGGAAGTTTTACCTGGGTTCCCTTGGCATGGCAGGACCAGCTGCAAGAGCAGGCTTCAAATGGCTAGTCTCCAGAAACCTCATCTGCTCAGGGGCTGCTGGGGCACCGGGAGAGCTATCTCAGCTGCTGAGGAGTGTTTTGCAGCCAGCAGGGTGCAGAGCCATCCAGTGTAGCCATCCGGAGGCAGGTCTGACCCGCTGCTGGGTGATGCTGGCAGGGAAGGCAGCTGGAGGCACAGCAGGGCAGGGGGCTATCCCTGCTCAGCATCCAAGGGCCAGTCTGTCTGCAGGATGGGGCCCGAGCTGCAGGCCCCCCTGCAGCCTCACTGCTGTCCCACCACCTCAAGAAGAAGATGTGGGCTAAGAGCTTGCAGATGCTCTCTGCTGGCACCTGAGGCCCGGCATGTGCCTGGGTGCCCTGGTGAGAATCCCTTCAAAATAACCAAGTTCAGCAGGGTCTAGTACTGAAGGAAGAGACCTGGAGCTACAGAAGAAGGTAGGATGGGGCCCAGCCAACTGCCTGGGAACTGCAGGAGCTTCACCTTGTGAGAGGAGATGCTAAAATAAGCTATGTTTTGGGCTCCTTTCCTTGAGCTCCCTGGGGTCTGCCAAACAGCCGTCTGCCACACACAGGCATGAGCCCAAATCCAGCACACCTTGCCTCCCGCCAGACAGCTCCACGGGTTGCACAGAGCGGGTGTTACAGCCCAGAGCTCACTTCTGGGCTGTCTGGGGAGCATGAAGAGCCTGGAGCGAGGGACATGTGAGGAAATGTGCATCCTTTCATCAGAACATTGCTCCTCCCTTTCTCTCCTTATTTCTCTTCATAGCACCAAGTCCAGATTAGAGATGATTTGGCTGTACAGACAGAAACTTGGGGTCAAGCCCTGACTCTAGCACAAAGCTGGCTGAATGCAGAAGTGATTATTGTGAAGAGAAATGGTTTAATCTCTGTGCTGGAAGCAGAGAAAAATAAGTTGCTTAACATGCAGCCAGAACACTTGCAGGCAGTTTGAAATTTTTTGGGTTTTTAAATTTTTTTTTTCTCTCCTTGATAAGAAGGTGCTCAAAACATGTGCGTGCATCTGGAAGGTGCTGGGGCAGCAAGTAGCTGGGAGCTGTGGTCTGCCTTGCCTCTTGGTCCTTGGTTGGACTTCTACACAGTGCACTCTTGGTCGTGGTGCAGGCTCTTAGCCCTCTACCTTCCACAGCTGAGCATCTGCTGCGCCCTCTCTACATCCCATACTGATGTGCACAAGGGAACCTGTGCCCCCATGATTTAATGCTTTGGGTTTCTCTCCAAGACACCATGTTTATCTGCTCAGTGCCAGGGGCTGGGGTGCCTTCTGGCCAGACACACCAAAGGATGTTTCCAGATACGTATGTCTGAGTGATTCCACCACAGCCAGGTTGGCTCCCTCGGGCTTGTCCTGTGGGAGGCAAGGGCTCTTCAGTGAATCTCCTCTGGGCCGGATTTGGCTTCCTACCAAGTAAGGATGTTCCTGAGATTGCAAGAAAGTCACTTCTGCTCCAGTAATTTTTAAGCTCCTCTGGCTTATTTACTTCCCTGGTGTCCTGCCTGCTTGCTTCTGGGGTGCATCAGCCACTGCATGCACTGGGGCAAGAGGAAAGCTGTAAATGGCATCGTTTATAAAAATCTCAACTGCCCCCAACCTCCTGGCAGCCAGGTCCCTGCGGTGGGAATGCTGCACCCTGGCATTGATCCAGGGCTTGTGGCTTTGCATGACAAAGCACTCCTTTTGGGGTCCTTTACATCCTGCAGGGCTGAGGACCATATCCTGCCCCAGAGCTCACACTGTCTGCACAGAAAGGTGCTCTGAGCGTGGGGAGAGGGTTCTCCTTTGAGCCCTACGCAAACTGGAGGTGTGGGCTGCAGCCCTGGAGCTGGTCTGGAGAGCAGCTGGAGGCTCCTGCCTGCAGCAGAGAAGGGGTGAAAGCTACCAGGGATGTGGGTGGGTGGGTGTCAAATTTAGAATGTTGGCTTTTTCTGCCATTTGCCTCTCTGCAGGCCTGGATCCTGGCTGTACTTCTGTCCCTGGGGAAGTGACAGGTCCTGTCGGCTTGCTTGTGGATTCAGCGCAGGGCTTCTTTACTCTTGGATGTGTTTGGAGTTTACCTGTCGACATTTATTTTTGCAAAACGTGTTTGGAGTGAGTGGCATAGTAAGTGGTCTGGAGCCATTAGCCTTCTGTGTGTGGGCGAATGGCACCTCCCCACGTGGCTGACACTGTCCCCGGAGGCTTTAGGTCCTGCCGAGGAGGTGGGGATGGATACTAAGATAGGTCTGTGTTGGTATTTCAAAGGTGCTGTGTGGATGCCTGTCCATCGCAGCCTGAGCACCTGGGGCTGGGCTGCTGTTTGCCAGCCCAGCTTCCAGGACCACTCTTTGTGGCAGCAGTGGGGCAGCTGAGCAAGGATGCTCATGGCCACAGCAAAGAAGCCACTCCTTGATCTCACCAGCTCCTGGGGGACAACACCAAGCTGCTTTTGCTACTGGGTGCTGGCAGCCCCTCTCTGTGCTGCTAATCCTGGCTGGGTGTAGCAGAGATGGGATTAATCTCCCTGGCCTTGCAGAGTCAAGGGCTGGCTGATGTCCCTGGCACATCTCCAGGACAGCTCAGGGTGAGGAACAGGAGCAGCCCAGGCCCGGCCCGTGGAGCTGGGGGATGGCTGGTGGCCAGAGGCTGTGTCCCCTCCTGCTGCCCCTGCACAGGCTGTGGGGGTAGGTTGCTCTGGAAGTTGGGGTCTTGGCTTCTTTCTTCTTTGGGAGAAGCCTAGTTTCTTTTGACCTGCTGTGCTAGATCACAAATCTGCAGCAGGAAAGTAGGAGATGGACTCTAAGTCATTAATTTTTATGTGAAATTGTTGGTTTCCTCTGGTTCTGTGGTGTGAGCTGGCTAGGGGAGGAACGAGGTCTTTATCTCGTTTTACATGTCTAATTATCTCTCTGAGTATGAGTTGAGGCTTGCTGGTTATGGGAGGTAGGTTACACAGTACATGATGGATGTTTAGGTGTTATTTATCACATCTTTTATGGCTAAGACGTGTGCCAGAGACCAAAAGTCCTGTATGCTGTACTTGCTGTGGGCAGTGCTATGCTCAGAGAGCAGGGACTAATATCAGAGCAGGGCTGGGAGCACAGTGTTCTTGTTCCTGGACTTGTGTCCACAGGAACAAGGGGGTTAGGTTAAACTGGAATTCCAGATGTTTGTTCTTCAGATTAAAGGAGAGAAAGAGGAAAGGGTGGAAAAGGGACAATTGGTGGTTAAGAGAGGATGCTGGAAAGCTGACTCCTAGATTCCTGATATCCTATAGGTGACCTTGAATAGGCTGCGCTGCACCTTCACAGTCTAGAAGTCAAGGCACAAAGTGGGGTTCATGTTCCCCAACTGCCTGTTGTTGCTTATCTGTAAATGAGATGCTGTGAGAGAGGTAAGAAAGGCAGAGCCTTCGTCACCTTCAGGTTTGCTGGCTTCAGCACAGTCCTGCTGCCTCTGAGCTGAAGGTCTTGCTGTGATGCTCCTCAGGCTGCTTGGTGACCCCTTGCACTAGACTGGAAAGTGCAGGTTCCAAGCACGGGGCTCATGCCTGGGACTTGGATCAACACCTGGATCCACCACCCTGCAACTCTGTTGAACCAGCATTTGGAAGTGTCCAGGAGCTGGAGATAGCACTGTGGCCAGGAGCCTTCTGTGGTGGCACAGGAAAACTGGGAGCAGCAACATGTTTGGATTGCCCAGAACATGGCTTAAAACAGAGAACCAAAGCCCTCCTCTGGGTGGGTCCAGATCCTGCCTTCCCACTGGACTCTGGCACTGATGTGGTTTTGCAGTGTTTGGGTAAATATTGGAGTACGAGGAGTGTAGCTGTTTGTCTGACAGGGATGGATTAGGAAAGGAATTATGTGATCGAGTGAGTGCATCTGGGGAGAAACAGCATGAGATGCAGGGCCTGATGCAAGCTTTTAGTGGGTAGCTTCCCTCTTTAATGACCACTGTGCTGGCACCTGTGTGGTGACAGCACTGAGAGGGCTGGATGGAGGGTGGTGGGGCACTGGCTCTGTCTGCACGCATGCAGCCCTGACGCAGGTTGTACCCAGGGCAAGTGCAGGCAAATAACTCTGATGGGCTTGTGTATATGTGGGTGAGTTTTGGATCTCCTAACCCTTTGCCTCTGAGGTGCCGAGGTAAGAGCAAGTGTCTCTTGGCGTGGGGGTGATCTGCCTTGGCTCCTTCCTGGTGAAGGTATTCATTGTGTGATGGCAGACAGGGGAAAGAGGAGGCGGGACAGACCCTTCCAAGGAAATGAAGCAACAGGATATCTTAAACAGTTGTTCGCAAGTCAGGGAGCTAGTGTTGCTGTGGTGTAATCTGGACGTGCCTGGCAGGGATGCACCATAACTTCACTGGAGACAGTGAAGCATAAACAAGTTGACTGGAGCTAGTTTGCTGCTGAAGACCGATGAGGGGGATTCTTATGTTATCAGCAGAGCTGCAGCTCTGAGGAGGTGGCATGCAAGAATGAAAAGCAACCATGGTAACTGCTCATTTTCTTCAGTGAACACCCTTTTCAGGAGAACATATGTGAGCTGGACTAAGAGGGAACGTGTGCATCCCAGCAGTTTGCAGCAGCATTGTATCTCCACTCTCTTGCCTCTTGCCTAAGTCCAGGCTGGGCTGGTGCAGAAGCCCAGGCTGGACCTGCGGTCTCCTGACAAGAGAAGAGGAAGACGTCAGGTCAATTTCTGCCTACTGTGTTGAGAGAACCAGAGAGATGACTGGTGCTTAACCTCCAGGGCAGAGATGCTCTGAGCCTGGTGCTGGAAGTGGAATTGGGTAGCCTGTCCTCACAGGTCTCTGGTCGCATCATCTCCTTTCTCAGAGGTGTCAGTAGGTAGCATTAAGCTTCGCCTTCTTCCCTCCTCCTGTTGTCTCTGTAGATCTCAGCCCTTTTGCTTCTGGGCCCATTCTCACGTCCTGGGTCCTGCTTTTGTCAAATTGAACATGATGTCAAATTAAAGCCATCACAGGGACAGTTGGAGTGAAGCACCCAGTTTAATGAGGCAGTGTTGAAAATCAATAACTTAATTGCAGATGCTTGATGGACTTTTATCCAATTTATAGTCCTCCTGCCCTGCTACGTGTAGGGCATGAGGACATGGTGCTGCGTCTGGCTCTGGGCAACCAAAAAACCTTTCCTCTCCCATGGCTGTCACCCCTTTGCAGGTCTGTCATCACAGAGATGTGCTGCAGCGTGGATCAGGCCTTGGCTGGGAGTTCCATCTGTGGGCTGAAGGTGACAGGAAAGGGGCAGCTGTGGTGGTAATGTCTCATCCCCAGCTCCTTGCCAGATGGTCCAGCAGATGGTCTGCTGGGAGAAAAGCTCCCAGCTGTTCAGACCAGTGATCTCCTGGAGAGCAGGTCCTGCTTAGACAGCAACCTCAAGGTGGCCTGTGTCACGTCCCTCCTGCTGCTCTGCAGGACAAAATGGGACACAGACACCAGGGTCTGGAGTCCTGGCTCAGACCTTTGAGGGGAGGCAATGCTGCAGTTGCACCCTACTGTTCTTGTTCCCATCAGCATCTTCAAGACCACCGTTGGCCCCTGCTCTCCTGTTCTGCCAGCCCTTGGTGCCGAGGTTTGTGTTGCTCTTTTCGCCTCCTCCCTGACTTCTTGTTTCCCTCCTTGTCCCTGCTGCAGGCACCTCTGTGATGCAGGTGATGGCATCTGATGCTGATGACCCCACATATGGGAGCAGCGCCCGGGTAGTCTACAGCGTGCTGGAGGGTGAGCAGCACTTCACTGTGGACAGTAAAACAGGTGAGCAGCACCCAGATGGGCAGGGACCCTCTGGGTGGGGCATCAGAAGACCAGACCATGACCATGCATCTGTGTTGTGCTGGGATCCCGGTGCTATGGGGACACCAACATATGGGTGTTGGAGAGGAAGCTGGGCAGCCTGGCTCCCTGCAGTGCCCACAGCAGCGAGCCCTGCTGTTGCCAGCCCAGTGCCTTGCCCGTGCCAGCACCAGCCAGAGCTCCTCTGCACTCTGTGCCCAGAGCACGAGTGCACCCCCAGACACATAAAATCTCAGTGTGAAAGGTTTAAGTACTACTGGAGGGGCCTTACCAAAGGCTGCATTGTTATCACCAGGGCTTTGATTAAAGGTAACACTTTAAATTAAGGATCGGTTTATAAATGTTCTATTAATATTTAATGAAAGAACAGTAGAAGCTGCTCCATTCCTTAATAACTTGTAATAGACCCTATTGTAAAATGCCTCTGTAATAAATCCCTAGCAGATGATGCTCTGACATACTGGTTAGAGTAGACCATAACCGGGAGATGTTGGGGTATATATTCTCCTTGCCTCCCAGGAGTGTGACTCTCATTACCCTTAATGGGAGCCTTGCAAGCTTTCTAAGGAGGGAAGACACTCAAATGCTAATAAGAGGTATTTAAGGCACAAAGCATGCAGTAAAGTACCCACAGTGTAATGAAAAATTGTCAAAGGACAAGCAGGCTGGGTAGCTGCAGCTCTTTTGGAAAGCTGGGCAGCAAACTTCCTCCTCCCTCTTGCTGAACTGCAGTGACACAGGCTGAGATCAACCCCGGGGCTGAAGTGCCAAGTCTCTGTCAGACTCATTTTCTAAGGCTGTTTTTATGCAAGTCAGAATGGAAATTTTTTCAGAGGCTCGAGTGTAAGGAGTGCCTGAGCCTCAGCATCTGTGTGAAACCACGTACCTCCTCAGAACCTGTCCGCTCTGCATGGACAAGGCAGCCACAGCCACCGGCCCTGGTACCACTGGAGGAAACCTCGAATTTCGTAGATCCTGAGCACACCTGACAGCAGAGTTGGGGTGTGTGTGGAAAATGACACTGTCTGGAGAAAGGCTGGTGCAGTGGGGAGAGTTCACAAGCAGCAGCTTGGGGCTGCACCCACTCCTGGCCCAAGAACTGCTGCTGCTGGACTTTCTCCTCTCCCAGATTCACTTTGTTTTACTGGGAGGGAGGTGAGGGGAGGAAGGTGGATGAACAAGGGGCTTAAACACTGAAAATCCAGGTGTGTATGAGATCCTGTTAATCTGAGTCAGCTTTGTGGGAGTGGAAGCCTTGGCTGCTGGAATGAAGAGGGACCCACTGGGAGCAAAACACACAAGCCAGGACGTGCAGAGGCTCAGCTTCCTGCAACAACATTAATGCTCTGTATTAAGGCATAAACTAAAATGTGCCCTGTGGGACTGTGGTGAGAATTAATGTCACTCTGGGAATCCAAGCTTCTTGATTCCTTGACTTTTTGTGTTTTAATTCTCAAGCTGGTTGTTTCATACGCTGCAGCGGGGGGCGGGCTGATTTACTGTTCTACTTGCTTGTGATTCATAAAAGCAAAAGTGCTGACAGTCTGCAGAAGAGTCCTCAGCCCTTCTTGAGCATGTCTGTTTCCAGAATATCTGCTTGCTCGCTCAAGCAGGTGCTGGGGTTGACTCTTCGGCGATGTCTGAGCTGCCTTTTGTAACTGCCTTGCCTGGGCTCTAGGAATATGGTGAGCTGCTCTGGCCCATCAACTGCTTAAGATATCTCTGTGGTACTGGACAGGAGCCAGCACATCCACCCAAGCAAATCCCACCCCACTCCCACTCTGCACTTCAATAGGGTTTTTTTCATGCTCCACATGGGACTCTTGGTCTCACTGCTCTGGGTGGCCCCGCTTCTGCCCTGAGCATAAGATTTAATTATCCATAGCAGCAGCATAACTCTGAGAGCCACCATTGTTATTAATGGCCATAAAAAGAACCATAAAAAACCTGGCGTGATACATTTCTTACAATATATGGTAATGAAGAACAATTTGTTTTCCCTTTTTGGTTTTGACCTCCTTCTCCACCTTTTCTTGCAGGTCCACACTTGCTCGTGCTCCCTTGCACACCACCTAAGCCCTTGACTCCTTCCAGTGCGGGTTCTCTCTTTCTTGCCTTTACAACTAGCTCTTTGCACTGTCCTTCATAGAGTAGGTGTTGCTTGTACAGGGTTGTTTTTTGTGCTGCAGTACAGAACTTGGACAGGGTGTAGGTTGCTTATTTTGTCTCCCATTCTTGGATGCTACTGACTGTAGTGTTTGGCTGGGGGTTTCAATTCAATGGACCTCTCAATGGCAAGTAAGTGCTCCCCTGACACAGTGGGAGCTGCAGTGTGGCACTTGCTGGCATTCACAAAGCTGTGGAGAATGATTACAGTTTGCACGGTGTTGAGTGATGGTGAAGAAAAAGCACAGCTGATGAGCTTTTCTTTCTTTCATATACACCAGCCACTACCTCTTGTGCTTTGAGGACTAAATTTCAGAAACTGTCTGTTGGTTTGCATTCTGGATCTCAAATCAGATCCCAGAACTTACAGTGCACGTGCTGGAGGTCTAGGCTGGCTTTTTTGGTGTATGAGTGGGAAGCTTTGTAGAGACTTTGGAGGCATGATTTTCTGTGCCAGCTGTAATAATATCCCCTAAGCTCCCTGCAAAGGCCTGCCAGCAACAGTCACATCTAGGCTTCGTGCTGCCTTCCTCACTCATTCTCCTTCTGCAGACAAGGTGCAGCTGATCTTTGGCTGCTCTTTGTAACGTTGCACCGTTTTGTGGCTTTTATGGTATCGGCACATACGTGTGCTTTGCTGCTTCTGTTGGGAAGCAGCCACTTCTGCTGCCGGGGAGGGTGTGCTTCAGTCTGACTGCAGAAACCCCTCTCCCCCTGCAGCAAGCTCTGGGTCAGGCTGGTGACTGCAGGGGTCACAAGCCCCAGCTTTGCCCAGCAGGACACAGGTCAGGAGGTTTAATACTAGATCCTATTATAGCTCTAGGAGGTAAGGTGAGGAAACCTATCCTCACCAGGATCCTTCTAACTTTTCCCAGGTGCTGAGATGAGCACAGAAAGTGTGTTTACATGAGAGGGGAATTCAGTAGGCATTTAAATTGTCAGGACAAATTTCCATGTTGCTTTATATCATCCTGCATGCTCTGCACCTTTGCAGATTTCACCTTTGCAGATTTCACCTTTGCAGATTATTCACCTTTGCAGATTATTCACCTTTGCAGGGCGAAGCTTTTCCTCCTCAAGCAGCTGTGCCTGCTGGCTTGTGTCTCTTCCTGTGTTCTTTGCATTGCCCTTTCTTACCTCTGGCTGGAGACTCGCTGCCGCCTGCCATCCCTGCCCACAGTCTCAGGTGAAACCTGGAAATACTCAACACCCAGAAGGGAGATGTAACTTGCTGTCCTTGGCTCCAGCAGTCTTGTGCATCCTTTTGCAGGGATATTGACTGCTACAGAACAATCACAGCAGGCAACATTGTAACCTTCATGGTATTTGCTGCTTTCCTAAAAGCCCAGCTTGTTGGTTCAGGAGAGCGCATGGGAACATCGCTTTTTACTGAAAGGAAGAGCTTGTTCTTAAAATCTGTCATTTTGCTCTATGCAGGGAAAAGGCAGAAGGATTCAGAAAGCTAATTGAAATGCAGCCTGGCATTTGTGATTACCTAAACCAGCTCCTGACTTCTAGAGCTTGTCTCCTGATCTGGAGACTTAGCCGGTGAGGGCTTAGGCGTACTTGTGCCAGGGAGAGCAGGACAAGAAATACCAGCCTGTTGGGATGAAGTTGATGGTTATTTGTGTGCAGTCATTAGTTGTTTCATCCTTACCTGTCAGTCTTGTCCTGCATGGAGACTGACCACAGCCCTGGTCCCAGGATAGCAGGGGTAGACTAGGAGAAGAGTCGGTACTGGGAGCCCACTGCACGGTGCTGATGAACTGTTGGATTGTGTGATGTGGTGGTGGGAACCGGAACATGTTTCTCAGTGGCTCTTGCCAGTTTGTTAAAAATGATTCTCAGTATCTGAGATTCATGATTCTCAGTGCCTGAGAAATGATTCTTGATATGCGCCTGCTTTTGTGTGCACGTGGGTTTCTGCAGGTCTGTGTCCCAGGCCAGAAGCTTGTTCACCAAAGCCATGTACAGGGACAAGGGATTCTGAGCATGGGTAATGAGAGTCTGCAGAGAAGCCATGCTTATTTCAGATGGTTGCTCTTACTAGCAAGATTGTATGTTAACAGTCCTTTTCAGAGACTGGTGCGGGAACTTTGCTTTGTGACCAAGTTGCGTGTTTGATCATCTTGAGGAAATTAGGGTATATCCACAAGTGTGCAGTGGGAATTATTATTAAATCCTGAGGGATTTAGCTGCTAGAAGGGACAATGGAAGGGTTATCATGCTGGCCCATCTGTCGGAACTCACTGCCTCCCTCCAGGGCACTGCTGCCTCTGCGCTGGCACAGCCGAGTCTGATTCCAGCCAGGAACAAGTCCCTGCTGGGCATTCCTCCCTGAGCTCTGTCTCTGCTGGTGCTGCCCTAGGAGCTATGGAGCACACTGGTTTGAAAAGGACTTGACCACACACTATGAAAGGTACTGCATTAGAAATCTGCAGGCTGCAGCATCCCTCAGCCACAGCAGTGGTGTGACTCTGCATCCTTCCAATTAACTTCAGCTTGGTTACGCTGATGTGACCATGTCGTTTCCATTTCTGGATCTCAGCTCCTTACCTTATTTCCTGAAAGAGCCATGAACCTCCCGAACCTTGTGCCCTAGTACCTTGCTCAGACTGTCTGTAGCTTCTGCCTCCCAAATTGTCCTGAAGCTGAAGGACAGGAAGGGACGGGCTGTGCATGTAGGACAGATGAAGTGCTGGTTCTTGGGGTGAAGACCCCACCTGCAGGGGGCTGGCCTCCTCCAGGATGTATATGACTCAAGCAGCACTCATATCTTGGCAGATATATTGGCAGGTGTGGGCACAGGAATGTGGGTGAGGAATCTGCAGTCTAGTTGGCAGATGCCTCCTACCCCTGGGCTGAGGCAGGGATCTGCTTGCTTTAACTGACCAAGCTGCTGAGAGGAGTGAATCTGTTTTTTCCAGCTAAATAGGAGATAGAGAAGACAGATCCAGACTCTTCTCAGTAAAAGGACTAAACAATAAAAGGATACAAGAGGAAACTTGTCACCATAAAGGTGGCATTTCCATCCTTGGAGATACTTAAAACCTGACTGGACGTGTCCCTGAGTAATCTCATCTCACTTTGAAGACCCACCTGCTTTGGTGGACCAGGGACCTCCTGAGGATCCATCCATGTATGTAATGTCATGACTTTCTGGCTTTGAACTTTGTGACAGGGAGCGTGTTGCTCCTGAGTGCCCTCAGCTGGAAGGTGCCCTGTCCGGAGGGTCTCTGAGGATGTGGACAGCTGAGCTGGAAGTATGTAAGAGCAGAGTAAAGCCCGTAATGATGGGATTCCTCAAAGGCAGTTACCTGCTGATTGCTTTGTTCTGCTTTGTTTTTATCACCCAAAGAATGTCTGCTGTTTGAGCAGATTTGATGGCATTTATGTGATGCTGAAAGTGTCCCCTTGTCTGGTAATTATACTGATTAATCTGGATCATGCTGGAAAGCTAAATGTGCCTGTACCAGAGGGTATGCCACCGTGCGTCTGTATTATTCAACTATAACAGATGCTGACAAGAACTAGGGAAATGAGTTTAAGCTAGAGGTTGTTCTTACTCTGTTAGCAGAAGGACAAAGTTTGGCAGTTTTTCTGGGCAGAAAGAAGGTGAAACTTGGGAGACAATAGTGAGGAGTTTTCCATGTTGTACGTTAGCAGATGTCTCTGTGCCCTGAGAATGTGTTGGCCACCATCACTTGCTGCTGGTTTTACTGAGTCCCTGGAGGTCAGGTTTCAGGAGCAGGGGTTGTCCTGATTATTCTAGGAGATGGCACCGTGCAAGTTTGCTGCTGGTGGGTGTTTATGGCAGCCCTCAAAAGTGTCTTATTGAAGGAATAGGTGTGGAGTGTGTTTGGCAACCATGATTGGTGAGGGCCACTAGCGGATGGTAAGTGGTACCTCAGCATAAAGGACTAAGCCAACCTGCCACTTGGGGTAGGAGCCTGGTGTGGCCTGTGCAGCTTCAGGGGGAACAACTGTCTTGGTGACGATTCTGCTGGTGTTTTGGAGGCCTGGGGCAAGCAGGCAGTTCATCTGCATCATACCACTGCTCCTGCTTTTCCAGGATGGACTGGACAAGCAGCAATGAATCTTGGCAGGAGGTGGTTTCTGCTCACAGTCTGCACCCCCAACAAAGACAAGGATTTTTTCTGCCTCATGTCTCAGGAAGAGTCTGAGCTGACTGGGGCTGTTTGTCTGCCCTGCATATGCCAAATGGCCTGGACATGCTCCCTGCTGGGACGGGTGACCTTGGAGTTGTTCTGGGAAGCGCCTGAGCACTTTCCTCCTATCTTGCATGGCGTATTATGAGCTATATCATTACGAGCAGCTCAGTTAAGTCATTACAGCTTTCGTGAATGCATGAGCTTTTTCCCTCTCATCCCAATTCATCACTATTGTGCTGACATGAATCATTTTCATTATAAAATGCTTCAGACCCTGTTAATTAACAGAATTGCTTAAATTTCAATGAGATAGTGCTTGCCCAGAAATAATGGCTTTGTATTCATAGTGGAGAGGCAGGAGAGGCCTATAAGCACAACCGTTTAAGGCCAGTCCCATGCAGCTCTGGGGAAATGGTGCCTGTGCAAGGCCAGTCCTGCTGACTCTTGGTCAAGAGACTGCAGGTCTCTCTGGGACGTGTGCCTGGAGGTGTATTCAGTGCTCCCTTGGGATGAGGGAGGTGGGACTTGTGGTTGAACAGACCCAGGAGGAATGAAGATGCCAGTGCAACCCCAGGGTACCATCACAGGGTCTTCCTGTGGTGTAGTTGGAGTGCTCCCTGGCAGAAGTCTGCTGCATCTCACCTGCATGCTGGCTGGGAGTGTGGACCTTGGTGATGGAGTGGTAGAAGGGCTGAGTTACCCACATGTGTAAAACAGGCAGATGCTGGAGGTGCTTGAGAGGTGGGGAGTGAAAAAGAGCCTTCTCTTGATTCATGGGGCTGAAGATAGTGGGAGTCCAAGTAATTACAGAACTGAAATAACAGAGGGACAAGAGAAGCTGGATGAAATTGTACCTATCCACAAGTGCTAGGGAGCTACAAGAATCTGAAAAGGTGGGATAATTGTTGGAATAATTGCTACTTTCAGAAAGCAAGGAGAGATAAATGTCTCCAGAACAGTGTTGCCAGCGCCTGCTGCACCTGTAATACCATGTAAAGGTGAGGGAAAATTTCATCCTCCCACTGCAGTGACATCTTGACTGCCTTTGGACCACCACACCAGTGGCTCCTTGGTGTGATTCGTCCACCCACAGCTATTGTCAGAAAGGGGGAAACTATGGCAACCCACTGGCTGTGGAGAGCCGATGCCTGGAAGCCTCAGGGTATGTCAGTGAAGCCACATCATGTGTCTCCTTGCAGCCTGCTGGCAACCAGCTCTCCCCTCCACTGCATTCAGGTTGTTCTGAAGCCTTCCCAGGAACATCTACCTTGAGCTAGGTGGCTTGGATGGCTGTGATCCTCTGCCATTGCTCGCTTGGTTGCATGTCAGCAAATGTCTTGCACGACTCTGAGAACAACTTGATGATTCTCTACTGTTTGTTCAGCAAGGGAGGAGCTCCCTCGCTGGAGACCCACTCCACACAGCCAGGAGAGACCCCCCCTTCCAACCTCCTCCCTAGCACCAGGCAAGATTGCTGGTGAAACACAACAAAAATGGATTTTGCAGCTCACAGCGGGAGGAGGTAAAACTAATAGTTAAACAGAAAAGCCTGGAAGAGAGAGCAATTACAAAACCAGAAAACAATGTCTAAATCTGTGAGAATGTTAAGAAGCTGAGCTGGAGGAGATTTTAAGCTGATTCTTAGCTGTTCTGGGGTGTTGCTGGTGCAGTGGGACTGGGAATGTTCTGCTAATGACCTTGTATTCACGTATGCACTCACACGTGCCCCTGGTGCCACCTCAGGGTAGAGTCATTTCTTTCTTTCATTGTCAAAATATTTCTTCTCTGCTTTGTTTCCATGTAAATAAAAGACTCCTGCATGGCATGGTGAATGGCAGAAGTTATGACTTTCTATGTTTTACTACTCTGTTTTCTTGTTTTACTTTCCTTTAGATTTTAGTTCTGGTCATTTCCCCAAAGCCCAAATGACTACTGAAGACCTAGAAACACTTTAAGAGACTTCATTTCCTAAGAAGTACTAGCAACCATACATTTTGCTAAGCTTTATGGTCTCTAGAGCATTCTCAGCCCCTGACAGAGAGTGTAGATTGTCTCAGGCCTCGTTAACTTAGAGGGACACTTGAAAATGAGGGGGTTTGTGTAGACAGACTTTGGAAATACACTGCCCTCTCTTCATTCTCCAAGTCAAATAGGGGGCCCTCCAGGCTTGCTTGGGCCACCAGGCACCTGTGAAATGGAAGCTGGCACTGTGGGAGGGTCTGTTGGGAATGCTGCGGGAAGCCTGGCTCCTGCATGAGCAGATAAGGATGTTGCAGATTTATGCCAAAGGGGTTTCATGACTCAGCCTGGGCTTTTACATAGTTTTCTGTGCAAAGATTGTGACTGGCCCCAGCACAGCCCCCACATCTGGGCGAGTCCTCTGGCCCCTGCCAGTCCTTCACCCAGGCTCCCTGTGGAGAAGTGCAAGCCTCCTCTGAGCTGGGGGTGAACCCTGTCAGAGGTACGGGCAGCCCACAGCAGGAGCAGTGGTTGGGAACCTTCTGTGCAACATGCCCGTGGCTCGGCCACAGAGACTTGCTGGGATCAGGGTGGGCCTGTGGTCACTCCTGGGATTTTTAGGACATTTCTACCTGGCTGACAACCCCCTGCACTTGTTCTTTTCTCCAGAACCATCTTCTCCCTTCAGCTGGCTTTTTCTTATGTGATCTCTCTGAGGGTTTTCTCCCCTTTGCATCAGGATCCAGCAGGTGGTGGTGGTTGATGCCAGCAAGGTGCTCCTGAGGCAAAGGCAGCCAGCAGCACCTAGGGCTGCCTTAGGAGCCAGTTGTTGAGGGAGATGACCTGTCCCTTCTACTCAGCCCTGATAAGATGATGTTGGTGCTATGTCTGGTTCTGGGCTGCCAAATATGAGGGACATGGACATGCTGGAGGGAGTCCACGGAACGGCCATGAAGATTGAAGTATTGAAGCATGTGCTGTATGTGGAGAGGCTGGGAGATGTAACTGATCCTGTTTAGAGCTGGGCTTGGATGAGGTCATCTCCAGTAGCCCCTTCCAGCTTCATCCCATTGGTGACTTTATGGATGCTCTGTGACCTGCCAGTGCTCACGTTGTCCTGCTGGTTTCCAGGTGTGATCCGGACAGCTGTGGCTGACCTGGATCGTGAAACGCAGGACCGGTATGAGGTGGTGATCCGCGCAACAGACATGGCGGGACAGCTGGGTGGCCTGTCTGGGTCCACCACAGTCACCATCGTAGTCACCGATGTCAATGACAACCCACCACGCTTCCCTCAGAGTAAGTCCTGACAGCGGTGGGGGGAGAGCACTGACATTTGTAGGGTCCTGGCTCCTTGTGGGTGGTGGGACAGAGGCTCAGCTCCCAGCACAGCCTGGCACATGTCTGCAGGGCAAGCCAGACCTGCTGCTTGTAGGGCAGCAGCACCAAGGTCCTGTAATGTACACAGCTCCTTGCCTGGGTCTGAATGTGTCCCTGCCTGGCAGCACAATGAAGGGCCAGCAGCTTTGTCTCAGCCTGTCCAGGGCCTCAGACAAGACCCTTCCTCCTGGCACCAGATCTGGGAGTGAGCAGGGCTGTCTGGTGGGGAGAGCAGAGCTGGCCCTTTGCTGATGCCTCTCTGAGCAGTGCTGGGGGGAAAAGCAGCCTGGTCTGCCTCCTGGGAGCTTGGGCAAGGACTTGGCTGATGGCCTGGTCCCTCCTGGTTGCTGTGTCAGAGCTTGGAATGTTCTGCCTTACTATGAAGCTTCCCAGCTCACAGACAGCAGCCTGGACACAGCACAATCCTGCTCTCTAAGTCATTGCTAGTGGCCTGTGGCTCAAGCTTGCATCTTCTTTAGCACATTCCCCATATGAGGACCCTGCCGCAAAGAGCGGGCTGTGTGGTCTCTGCACACCAGCCACAGAGACCACCAGTGTGTGGCTGGCAGACCAGAAAGGGTACTGCATCTCCTAGCAATCAGAAAAGTTTGCAAAGAATCAGAGAACACTGATTGCAGGACGGTGACCATACAAGAGAAACCAGCCCTTACTTCTTCTGGCACCTTGAAAGATCCATGCTCCCCTAATCCTCATCCTTCTACCCTTGTTTTTGACAGGGGTACATGTTTCTACTGGTGGGGAGTTCTGGACTATAGACACTGCTAGAGTTTGGGCAGCCCTGGTAGCAAGGGTGCCCCCAGGGAGGTTTGTGAAGGGCTGTTTCAGGAGGCCTGGAAGGAGTTCTAAGGGAGAGGCAGTGACCCTCGTATCTCTTTCTCCTCCAGAGATGTATCAGTTCAGCATTGTTGAAACTGCACCCGTGGGCACTGCCATCGGGAGGGTGAAGGCAGAGGACTCTGACGTCGGGGAGAACACAGACATGACCTATCAAGTGAAGGATGAGGAAGGGGTGGAGATGTTCAAAGTCACCACGGACAGCAATACTCAAGAGGCTGTCATCTCCGTACAGAAGGTGAGAGATGAAAAAAGCTGGTTGGGTAGGGAGGGCGCAGATCTCTAGGAGGGCCCTTTCCTCTGGGGACTCCTGCTGCTGCATTTGAGTTGAAATCAATGCTCCTCTAAGCAGTAGTAGTTGAGTTTTTGTGCCTGCCTCTGTGTCCGGGAGGAGGGGTTGGAAAGGAGCAGCAGCATGGTGCCTGCTGGAGCCTCACATGGCTCCCTTGGTGGCAGCAAGTTGTGCATGGGCGAAGCCGTGCACAGCACTACGGATATGAATGCTTACAGCTGTTATTGATAGCGCCTGTTAGGGGAGAAAAATCCCCACCTAATTCCTAAATCTGACCAGCAGCCTTTTGACTGGGTCTGCTTTTGGTGGCAAAAACAATCAAGCAAACACTTGATGCAGGCAAGAAAGAATGATTGTTCATCAAGGCTGCTGCATTCTGCTCCCCTCCCCTGTAGAAATAATAGCAGGTGATTAATGAAAACCTGCTCATTTGCAGCAGTCCTGTCTTCCCAGTGAATCCTGGCCAGGACAGGTCCTGGGGGTCCTTGGGGGGACGGGGCTGGAGGCTCCCTCTTTCTCCTGTCCCCCTCAGTGTGGGTGCTGCTGGTGGGAGGGCAGAGCACAGGCATGAGAGGTCCCAGCCCCCATGGAGGTACTGCCTGGGGAGCAGGTGGCTTTAGTGCCATCTTTGATGTTTCTGTTGAAGGGAGGGGCAGCAGATGGTCTCCTCAGGCTGGGTATGGCTAATGGTCTCCTGTTGTCCCAGCCTCTTGACTACGAGTCAAAGAAAGTGCACACTGTCGTGGTGGAAGCCCTCAACAAGTTTGTGGACCCACGGTTCGTGGACCTGGGCACCTTCCGGGACCAAACCATTGTGCGGGTCTCAGTGCTGGATGTTGATGAGCCCCCTGAGTTTCGGCCCCCCTCCAACCTGATGGAGGTCCAGGAGGATGCGCACGTTGGTTCTGTCGTGGGGATTGTCACCGCCCTTGACCCGGACACAGCGAACCATCCTGTCCGGTAAAGCAATCGCCAAAACCTTGCGTCATCTTCCTTTTAGTGGTGGGCATGGGGTACAAGGTACAAGGTACAGGTGTGGCTGGGGTGGGCGGGTATCCCATAGCCATGGCTGGGGCAGAAGTGGGGAAGTGGTGGCAGAGGAGGAGAGGTGGTGCAGAAGGAGGTGACAAGTGCTGCACGCGTGGCTGAGCATGTCCTGTGAGACAGGCGGTTGGCAGGTGAGTGGCAGCCTGTGCACCAGCAACAAGCAAACAGGAGAGGCCATCTCACAGGTGACAGAGACGTCACTGGCAAGCGATGGTTTGTGAGTGGCAAGGGAGTGTCAGGAAAGGTGGCTGGGTGATGCTTGGGTGTCCCTGCTGCTGACGGCGAAGCATCTGCAGTGGTGCCTTACACAGGCCAGGCGAGCCACTGAAAATGACAGGAGGGCAGCGACGAAGGGTGACAAATGAGGTGGGACTCAGGAGGTGCAGAGCTTGGCTGTGTGTGTGCGTGTGTGTGCACAGGGACCAAAGATCAGAGAAGTTTATATTTGGGCAGAGAACGTAATCCAGGCAGCAGCTTATCTGCACAGGACATTTCCCATTTCCATTTAATTTGTGGCTAAAGAGATTGTTACCTTGTTAAATTGTTATTACCTAAGGCACAAAGCAGCTTTCTGGCTCTGCCAACTGGCCTGAGTCACAAGCAGTTGGGATGGAAAGCTGGTGTTCAGAAAACATCCTCAACGTGTGGAAAATTTCCTTGAAATGTGTGTTCTCAAGCCAGGTGACAGCAGGGCTGCAGGCACCTTGTGCGCAGCCGCTTGCTTCAAACGAGCAGCAGTGGCTTTGCCTTTGAGAGGTCTGGAGGGACCTGGTCCCAGGCAGCAATAAACTGGGACACAGCAGGGTCAGAGATGTGGGATGGAGGAGGATGTGGCCAGGGAGGACTCAGAGTATCGATCCCACTTCATGATGTCCTCATGCAGCTGCTTGGGCTGCTGAGCTCCAGTGCTGTGCAACCAGAGGAAAAGCACAGTGATTCAAGGTGGGGTGAGGGGTATCTCCGGATCTTCATGGAAATTAAAATTGAGGTGTTTAGAAAGCTCAGAAAAGAATTTACACGTGGAAAGCTGCCATCTACAGATGTCTGGCAGATAGTAGAGAGAATTGTGTCACAAAGCTGAATGCTGGAAGTTGTCTGTGGGGTGAACGTGAATGAAATCAACCTTGGCATGCCAGGAACTATTGATGTGAGTGTTGCACCACTTGCACCGTTTGGTACTGTTTGCTGGACATATTCTCAAAGTTCGTTTGGTCACCTTGTCATGAGGCTATGCATCTGATTTCTTTTTGTGGCCCACCCTGAGCACGTGGTTGCTAGCTCTCACTCTTCAGATGTGTGCAGTCTTTCTACACATCTGTGTATGTGTGTACGTGTGTGCATGTGCTTTTTCACTTGGCTGTTTCTAGCAGTGCTGCAGAACAGAGATTTTATTTTCTGATCCATAATTGTAGGAAAGGGGCCTTGGGGACAGAACTATTCTTATTCTCGTTTTTCTCTTGTTCTTTGTGCTGCTTCCCCATGGAGCTTGTTGCATTGTTTGCAGACAGAACAAAAGAAAGCAGAGGAGGGAGGCTTTCTACTGCTGTGCAGAAGGTGATGGGGACTTGGAGCAGAGAGAAGCAGATTCAAATACTCAGCAGGAGGAAGAGGGTTAGAGCCCAAACTTTGTTATGCGTTTGTTTCTCTTATAGCGAGCTTAGTGCCAGACAAAGCAATGACTCGTGCCCAGGCACGAGGGCCCAGCCAACAGGACTCCCAGGCATCTGCTGCAACTTGGGAATTGCATGTGTTTTCCCTTCTCAGGCTTGACACATGCAGATACGTGTCCTCCCTCCAGCTGTCCCCGGGCAGGTAGCTCATCCTGCATCCCGGGTGCTCCCCTGTGGCCTTTGGTCTCTATCCACCCATCTCCGTTCCCCTCTGTTCTTGCAGTGCTTGCTGTCGTGAGCAGTGGCAGTTTGTCCCTTTTTGATGCTCCCTTGGTGCTTGCCTGAGGAGTGCAGGTGGGTCAGCCTTCTCTGCCATCTTGACGTGTACCAAGTGGAGATGAAGGTTTGAACTCGTCACACCAATGTGGCACCAATGCAGGAAGAAGGTGCTGTTGGATCTCCCCTGTTTTCCTCTCCTCTGGCTCACCAGGTAATTTAATAAAATACTTTGCCACGTAGACAACTGTTCACAGCTTCAAAGTGTTGCACAAACATTAATGCAAGCATCCTGCAGCACCCTGCCAGGATGTGACACTAACCCATCAGCAGGAGACGGCAGTAAGTCACCTCGTACTTCAAGTGTGCTCCTCCAAAGTACAGTTGCAAGAAGCCAGCACTTGTACATCACCTCGGATACATTAGAGAGCAACTGGTCCTGACAGCATGACCAGTGTTTGATCTTTGGCTCCTTGAAGCTGGTATGAACCCTTTCAAGCCGCTGCAGTTCAGTGGATCCCTTTAACTTCCTGATCCTTGCCTGCCAGAGGTGGGAGCCAAGACTCGGCTGTGTTTCTGCGGTGGCTGCAGTCTGCTGGACTCTGGTCTGTGTGTTGGCTCTGTGCTGTAAATCGGGGAGAGCCACAACCTCCTGTCATGATGAGATGCACTCTCCCCTTGAGGCAGGAAAGAACAAGGATTGCCAGAGACAGCAGAGGAAAAATCAGCTCTGTCAGCATTTCCAGGTCCTGCTGACACCAGGCTGCCAATAACAAGATTTGGGAAGTAATTTTAGCCAAATGGGAAAGGAGATGCCCTTGGTTCTTTGTTTTCATTCCCAGGCCAGCACAAACGGGTGTGTGGCTCCTGCTGCACCATCCAGCCCAAAGCAGCTGCTGGAGGCACATTTCAGCCTGGAGCTCCGCTGGTCACCTGCTTGTCCCACAAGGATGAGGCCACTTGATACCAAGAACAAATCTCTTCCAGATGAGGCAGGCCAAATCGCAAAGTGACCTGTTATGAAGACATGAGGGTTGAAGGGGTGTCCGACTGCTCTGAGGAGCCTCCCTGAGACACTGCTCACTGCCCACCTCCCAGCTGCACATGGATATAAAGCCCCGGGCAGCCACTTGCCGCCCAGATGGGAGGGGAGCTGGGGCACAGGGTGTCTGAAGAGCAGCCCGTCTCTCTGGGTGAGCAGCCCCAGCTTGTGGCGGCTCAGAGGGACATCCTTCCTCTGATGTCGAAGCTGTGAAGCAGGATGTCGTGCTGAAGTTCACCCCAGCAGTGGGGCTGTGTGCATCCTCGAGGGGAACAGGAAAACCCACCGTGGTACAGGCAAGAAATACCTTTCTAAAGGACCAGTGCTTTTTATGTTATTCCATCCCTGTTTGTTGCCTAACAAAAGCTGGAACCAGCTTTTTTCAGAAAGAATTAAGTTTCCAGTCGGCTTTTTGGCTTTGGCTTTAGTTTCCTGGGCGTAGTGCAATTTTTCTCAGCTGAGCCATTGTATGAGGTAATACAGTGATAGACTGTCTGTGTACGTGAGGCTGTTTGTATGGGAGCCTTTTGTTTTTCTCTCTGCAGTGGGAGCCCGTGCTCTGATTGTGTGTATTCCAGGCTTTATCAGCATTGGGAAGATGTTGCTTGGGATTTAAGGTTCTCAAAGATATTCTTGTTTGGCATTCACCAAATCCGGAGACAGGTGTTGGACATGGGCATTTTATAGACTCCAACAGCACAGCAAGAACTGCAACCTGCTTCAATACAAAAGAGAGAGGAGGAAAAAATAAACACAACAAAAAGCTTTTCACAAGGTGTTTGAAAAGCTCCCTATTAACAAAACACATGGCGTAAAATGTGCTCCTTGTTGCATTCAGGGGGAGAAGTGAAACAAACTGCTTGAGAAATGCATTCACAAGAAAGATGAGCAGCAAGAAAGCTGTCTAAATTAAACAGTCACTTGTAACATCCAAACCAACAGACAGTGCCAGCAGGAAGAGAGGAAAATGGTTTACAAGGTCCGCATCTCAATCAGAGCTGGGGACTGCAGTTCCAGATACAGAGCACCAGCAGCTTTAGGAGGAATAATGTCCTGTCTCTGAGTACCTGGAGGACCCAGGGATCAATTGCTACACCTTCACAAGTGAGAAGCACCGTTTGACTTCCATGGGATGGATAAACATGAAGTTAGACTACCCGAGGTGGAGATGTTTGCGATGGCCAGCACAGACTTTGGTTGGTAAGGATCATAATGTACAAAATGATGTAAGCTGCACACAGTGGATAGCTTATTGTTCTTGCTGCTCTAGCTGGGGTTAGCCATAAGCTCTTGGAAAGGGAGGACTGTGTGGAGCGGGTTGATCTGCAGCTCTGAGTAGGTTATAGCTGTGTTTCGGGGGACAGATGGACATCCTTGTGCCCCCTCAGTCCCCAGCTCCAGTCCCAGCCTAGGGCTCTGGAGCCTCCACAGCACTTGGAGAGATGGAGAACTGCAACCTACCCGGACTTCTAAATTGTGGTGTGCAGAAACAGTCTCAGTCCTGCTTTCATGGTAAATGCAGATGATGCTCAGAGCTTTATCTCTTTGCCCTGGCACAGTGCTGAGGCAGTAGCAGCTCTCTATGGAGCGGTGGTGACAAAAGGATCAGACTTCTGGTTTAGCTTGTGCCCTGCCCCAGGGTATGGGCAGTCAGTCCTCAGCAGACAATTTGGAAGTGACAGAAGACATCCTTAGCAGCAAAACAATTAGAAGCATAAGAAGAGGTTACCAGTGGCATGAGACAGAGCACTCCCCTACCAGCCTTCTGCTCTGCCCTCTGGCCATGCGGGCAGCCGGTATCAGGTGTTTCCAGGCTCAGTAACGTCTCCCATCATTAAATGGGTTTTTCTGCATAGCTGTTTTTATGCAGACATCTTTGTTTATGCAGGCAGTGACATGAGTGTGAACAAAACAGGCATGTGCTTACCCGAGAAGCAGGGAAGGCATATGGAGAGTGAGGTACCATCTTGAACTCTCACAGTATTCAAAAGCGGGATGGAAGAACAGGACGTGTTCGAGGTCAGGTGATGTGGGAGAACAATGGAAGTAGTTATGCAAATGCATCAATTATGCTATGCTTAGGTGCTGTCATCCCAGTTTCTGTTCCTCCTTCCAGCAGTACATTGGACTGATGTGTACAAGTCAGTGGCCAGACCTCTCCTTTCCCTTTGCAGTGAGCAAGCTGCAAAGATGAGTGGATGTGAAGCTGCAGTGTGTGCCAAGATAGTGTCACTGTCCCTTCTGGAGCTGGCTACATGCCTGTAGAGGCTCTGTTTCCAGCTGGGAGTTGGGGCAGAAAATGCAGGAAGGCTAGGAAATCCCTGGCAGCTGGTTCAGAGATGCCTAAGCCTGTACCTGGCTGTGTGTAAGAGATTCCCATCAGCTCTAGACGCAAGGAGCAGGGAGGAAGCCAGCCATAAATGTTGGACTGTACTGGATTGTGCATGTGCACACATGAAACTTAGTGATTTTTGAACATTTTTCCTTAACTACAAGTGAGTGCTGTTGTATTCTTCTCTCCCATCCTTCTGTCTGAAAGGGGGCTAGGGAACATGATCTGGTACTGTATAACACTTGAAAGAGTGTAGAAATGCCTTTATATGTGCCTCCATCAAAGACAGAGCTGCCAGGCTGTGTGGATAGGCACCTCTCAGGAGGCACTGTCATCTGCAGCTGGTCCCCCCAGGACATGGAACAGAAAAGCATGGAGGCCATGGAGGCCTCTGTGCAGAGTGACCATCTGTGCTTGCAGAAGGTGGGCTGCTGTTCCTCAGCATGTGGATGATGAAAATATTGGCCACAGCTGGGCAGTGCCAGCCGAGATGCAAGCACTTGGAAAAGCTGCCCTGCAGAGTGCAGAGCACCTCCACCATCCAAAATGACCTTCTAGACTAGTGCCTGTCCTGCTCTGCTCTTCTTGTTTGATGTGACCCCTCAGCACTGTCCTATTTCATCAGCTTTCCAGCTTTTTTTGTGCCTACGTTTATCTTCCTTCTGTTGTTGGACATGTGACTGAAGGTTTTAATTTATTCACAGCCCTCCTTTCAGTAATTTATCCTTTGTACTCTTTGCTGTCTTGTATTATTTAATTCTGTAAAGCGCTCTGGGATGCAATGGGTATGCAAGTTGCTGTACACAATAACATTATGCTGTATTGTTTATGATTTGTAGGCCTTCTGGATTTCTAATTCTGATTGCGGTGGTGGTGTTTGTTATTTGTGTTACGGCTGTGCTCAAGGGCCTCAGCTGGATCGGGCTTCCCTTCCCCAAGGAGCAGATATCTAAATATGCCCTGATTTGATGTTGCTTGCTTTATTCTGTATGTAATGGTTGGAAATACAGGACATACCACTGGGACTGATGACATTGGCTCGTGGTGTCACAGCTCAGGCACGGTGCTAAACCCGGGTGTCTGACTCCTCTCGTGAGCTGTGGGGTTGCCCTTTGGGAAGAAGTGGGAGTTTTTCTCTCCAGATGTAGCACAGGGAGCAGGTGGGCTGTTGGTGGGATGCCCCAGGAGGGGGCTGTTTGGGGCAGCAGCGAAGCAGCTGAAGGAAAAAAGCAAGAGCTGCATGTGAAGGGTTTCTCCTGAGCAGCTGGAGCTGGTCGGAGCTGGAGGAGCTCTTCAGCCTGCTCTTGTGAAACTGGGAAGCCCAAATCTGAGGGCTGCTGGAGATGGTGTGCTGTACTGATCGGGAGGATGCTGGTGGTTGCCCACCTTTGCTGTCAGGGTTCTGGCTTCAGTTGCACAGGTTTGGTCTGGATTTGGTGGAGACTTAGTCATTTGTAACGACTGTAGCTGCAAGTTCAGATTTTCTGCAGGTCCAGTTCACAGCCTGCTCGTGTCTTGCTGCACCGTCCTCCCAGTTTCTCACTTGAGTCGGGGCTGTAGCAGGATTAGGAGCGAGGGTGGTAGGTGAGGTGGTCTCCTCAAGCAGGAGTGCTCTCCTTCAGTTTGGGTCGGTGTTTTTCCTGAATTTATAGCTCAGAAGCTTTCCAGGCTCAAGAGTAAAGTTACAGCCCGTGATTTCTGTATTGTTCTTTCTATCCTCAGCATAAGGTTCCCATCAGAGCAGGTTTTTCCCCTTGTCCACAGTCTGTGCTTAGTTCCACTTTATGCACCAAAAGCCACACTTTAATTTTACTTGAGGACTGTAGGCTTGCAGCCTGGTAGAAACATGGCCTTTGTGTACCTTGCTGCAGCAGAGGAACAGCGAGAATGGTGACATAAGGCTTGTTACAATAGATCCCTAGACTCCTGGGGCTGATGGTGAGGTTGGGCTTTGCATATCCAGCTGTTCACAGTTTCCCCTTTCGCCTGGTCCCAGGTACGCCATCGACCGCAGCACTGACACGGAGAGAATCTTTGACATCGATGCCAACACAGGTGCCATTGTGACAGGAAAGGTCCTGGACCGGGAGACGGCAGGGTGGCACAACATCACTGTCCTGGCGATGGAAGCAGGTGAGATGGAGAAGTGCTGTGTGGAACAGAGTGCACTGGACCAGAGTGGGGCAGAGGGGGAAATACGGGTGCATTTACGGCAGAGGTGACCAAGATGCAAGTGTTAATTAACACTGGAGTAAAAAAAAAAAAGGAGCAGCACTGAGTCTGACATTTCCCTAGACAACCTAAAAATACTCTTCCCAACTCAAGCATTAATAAGGGAGCATGGTCGAATAGTATATTTGATGAACACTAATCAAATTTGTTATCTATGCGCCAGCTCTGCCAGTCATCCCTCTGCAGCTCAATCCCTGAATTCACATCTGCAGAGTGACTCTGGTGGCCCCGGGGGGCTGGTGTCTGTATTGACACCACCTATATCTAGTGGCTGTGGGTGCATGTCCCTTCACCTGGAGCCCTGTGGCACAGATGGTTGCCAGTGCCTGCCTCTGCTGGGGGCTGTTGGTGGTTGGGATTTGCAGGCTGTACCTGCACGTGGGGTTTGCCTCCTGTACCCTTCCTCCGTGTTCTCCCTGCCCTTGGTGTGGCTGCAGGCTTGGCAAGGCAAAGCAAGCAGCAGATGGGAGGTCCTGGCACTGCAGCAGAGGGAAGGGGCAGTGACAACAGTGTCCCCTGAACCTCTGTGTTGGGAACAGGGGGAGGTGACACTGCCAGGGTTGGTACCACCAGGCTGCTTCAGCTTTGGCCACAGGGCTTGACCTCACCCTGCAGCCCACCGGGAGAAGTCTCAGACCAGAGGATGAGGTGAAGCTCTTTCATCCACTCCTGAAATGAGCTCCTTCCTGACCCTCCCGTGAGAGGAGGTCCTTTCCTTCCCTTATGGCGCTGTGATCCTTTAGCCTGTGTTTACAGAAACTGCCAAATCTGCTCACACCCAGCTGGGAGACCCAGGAGGGAACAGCTTAGTGGCTCTGCAGGTTTTGTTAGTTTATCTTTCCTCTGTGTGATAGGGGCAGCAGAGCCTGGTGCGGATGCTGCCAGCAGAACTTCTGTTTGTCTTTTCTTCTCCAGTTAAAGAAAAAGAGCAAACCTGGGTCCTGCTGCTCAAAGGAGCTCTGAATAAACTTCTCTCAAGGAACGAACAGAAAATAATAGCAGCAAAGAGCAGGTTTTGCTTTCCTGCAGATGCTCTGCTGCAGGCAGGAACCTGCCCTGGGCATATCCTGCTGCTCTCCATGTGTTTGCATAGTGCCTTGGCTCCTGGGCTCGGCAGGTGCATGATGGTGGATCTAACCCTACGGGCCCCAGGGAGTGCTCTGTGTTCTTTCTGAGCTTGAAGACTGAGAAGGGGCTTTAGTGCCAAGCACCGTGCTGGGAAGCAGAAAGGCATTGCCATATTCTTCAAAGTTTTCCCTATTTTGGATATGCAAGTCGCCAGGGCAGCAAGGGACATGCTGTGCTCTGCCACCCCATGGCAGCTGGTACCAGGGGGCTGCTTTGGCTACGCAACACCTTCTGACATCTGCAGACGTGCCAAGACCTATCCGTCATGGGCAGGAGCCTTCCCTGGGCTTTGTTCCCACAGGCCCCTCAGGAGTTCTGGTTCTCATTTCATTGATCATTCTTGAAGATACCATTCTCATTTGAAGAGCTGTGCCAGGGCCTGACAGGTTCCTGCTGTGGGGTCACGCCACCATGGTGATAGCCATCCTTTTTGGTGGGGCAGGGCCAGGAACAGACCCAAACTGCCTCAAGGGAACACCTCTGTCCCAAGCCCCTCTTGATGATGCTTTGTGCCTGCTGGCTGGGGTGACCTCTGTGCCATCTGGCTGTGGTGCTGTCATGTGCCTCGCTCAGCATCAGGCAGCGATGGGCAGGTGAGCCAGCACTGCCTGGCCACACCGGAGGGAGGGTAGCCCGCTGCCGAGCCATGGTGCATCTGGGGGCTCTGCCAGCAGCGGCTGGGGAGGAGGGGATCACAGTGTTGCAGCACAACTCAGCATTCAGAGGAAACTTGAGGTGACAAGAATCAGAAGGACAATATTTACAGGCAGCAGCTTGGATTTCAGAACAAGTCAGTAAATGCTGTGGCTCCCCTCCGGCAGAGAAGCCTGTCAGGCTGGATCGCTTCAAAACCCGGGGAGGCTCTTCAGCGCTCTGACTTCTCCCGTGGTGAGCTCTGACTCATCCGTTTTAACTGCCCAGACATTCCTCCCAGTGACATTATCCTTAACGTTTTGTAATCATGAAATATTAATGACTGATATTGAATTTAAAGTACGATTTATGTCTGAATCCTCTGGTGGAAAGGGCAGTTGTAAAGGTACTGCCTTCTGAGTGATGGAGGGGTTTCAGAGCAGGTCTGTGCAGCATCGGTCACGTCGTGCTCAGCACAGTGGGATCAGCATGGGAGCACGGGGTGTCTGGGAGCCCCTGTGATGTTGCTGGCGTGTCCAGCACGGCAGATCCCGGCACGTGGCAGTTCCCAGCACACCAGTGGCCGGAGCCAGGAGGAGCTGGTGGGACCCTGTGGTGTTTGCAGTGGCCATGCAGGTTGTATCTGGCCAACATGGGGTCGGTTGCACTGCTGGGCAGGGAGCTACCAACTCCGACAGAGGCAAGTGGTAAAATATTCTTCCTCTTTCCCCAGTGAGATCTAAACTTTGCAGAAGGAATGGAGCGAGCCCACCAGGCATTGTTCTGCTGCCTGGGCTCATGCCTGGTGCTCGTTGGGGCAGGTGGGAAGCTGTGCCCTCTCAATTCCCATGGTGTTATGGGCACGTGGCCTGGAGCACATCACACCAAGGTCTTGCCTACCTGTAGCATCCTTAAGCTGTCCTCCCTGCCTGCTGGCAGGACTGTCCTGAGAAGCGTTTAACCAACTGCAGTGGAAGGAGAGCTTGCCTGTGAGAGCACTTGTTCCTGCAGGCAGCCTGTCTGTCAGGTCTGAGCAGCTTGGTACAAGAGCTGTCCTCCCACCTTTGAGAGCCCCATCTGGGGTTTGCTGCTGCTGCAGCAGAGACCGTGCCCAGGCGTGCCTGTTGTACCTATGGATAACCAAAGAGAGCAGATTTATTTCTGAGGAGCAGTAAAAAAAAAAAACACAGAAGATGTCTGGCTGTACCTGAGGCTGGCTGGGCTGCGTGCTGCTGGTGGGGAGAGAGGAGGAGCAGGTCTCCCCCCACAGCAGGCACTTCCCAGCAGGAGCCGTCTTGGCCGGCTGGTGACCAGCAGAATACTTGGCCTTGTAACGTGGCAACTGGCAGGAAGCATGGGGACTGTTCAGCAAATCTGGCCTGGGACCAGGCCAAGCATTTCCAGAGATAAATCTTCATCTCGCTCACAAGCTGTTTACCTTCCTTGGGCTAATATTAGTGATTCTCTTCCTGTTTTCCTCTTTGCTCATGTAAAATGATGAGGCCTTGACTGCTGTGTCCACTGCTGGTAATTGAGATGATAAATCTTCCTGCTGGAGACTGGCTTTAATCAGAGCATTGTGTTTGGATGCGATTTAATGACTCTCATGCTGCTGAGTCCGGGCAGGACTCAGGAGAGGTGAGAGCCATTTATATGTTACTTGGCTTAACTGCTGCTTCCACTTTGCTTCCCCTCAGCTGGGAGCCACGTTTTCAGCTCCAGCCTCTGCTGTATCCGACGAGCCGTACCCCTGGCATGCCCCGGCTTTGTTCTTGCCATCAGCGCTCTGCTTTGCAGCCGGGCAGCTGCCCTGGCAGCCACAAACCCACCCTGTGCTTCACAGCCATGGCACGAGTGCTGGAAAGCGAAATGGCCCGTCCCAGTCTTCTAATCTGCACTGCATTTTGTTCTCCTAATTTGCCAAGATAATAAGGATTAAATTCCACTCTTGCCCCTTCTGGCTTCCTGATTAAAGCGAAAATGTTGAATTCAGCATTGCATCAATCTGGTTTTGAGGCAGAAGAGAGTGGGGTGTGCACACTGTGCCCCACAGCATCTGAGCCGTGTTTCCCCGGGTGCTGCAGCCACACAGAGCAGCCCAGGGTCCCTCGGGCTCTCCTCAGGTTCCTCCCAGGAACACTGCAGAGCAACCTTCCAGGGTGTGGTGTCACTGCGCGGCTGTGTGTGCAGGCAGGACTGCAAATGCTGTGTGTGCTCCAGCAGTGGGTGGGTTTGGAGCTTCACAGTAAGGGCTTGGGTGTCAAAATGGAAAGCGCTTTATTGGGAGTTGGTGGGAGGGTCCAGTGGGTAAGGACTGGATCCCAGCGCAGCAGTAACCACAGATTCCCTCCTTTCCTGCTACAGCAGGGGTGGCCAAGCTCGGTAGTCCTTTCCCATCACTTGTGAGCTTCTGCTGCAAAGCTTCCAGCGATTGAGAGCAGTTGCCCAGAGCTTCTCCGTGTTAGTCCCGCAGGCAGTCGCATGTCTGGAACCTGGGGAGAGCGCAAGGTGTTGGCATTCTGCATCTGAATGTTTAAGGCAAGGATGCAGTACTGTTCAGATTACTTTCATGGATAAGTAGATTAAGAAAAAAAAAAACAAACTTTGGGTTGCGGATGAAGATTGAGCTGGGGCATTTGAGGCTTGTCCTCAGTGTCACCGCACAGCAAGACTATGGCTTTCTCCTGCTCCACAGCCAAGGTTCTGCCTGTCCCACCCCACCGAGCAGCACCTCAGTGCTCGCTGCGCACCCTAAGCTACACTGTTCATAATACTGAGGAAAGTACAGATGCTGCAGGGTGGGCAGAACTCTGTCTCCCACCCCCAGCAGGCTCTAGCGACTCCCAGATCACACAGCCCATGTTGGCAAAGGCAGCTGCCACTCATCAGCCTGGAGCTCCCGTACTGCACTGCTGTGTTCCCAGCATCTCCCCCTTGTTTTGTGTGTTTTCCATGTCTTGCTCCTCAGTCTTTTCAGATTAATAGCATTCCAACTCCTGGAGGAAATGCAGAAAAACGGCATGTTTAATTTTAATTTAGGAAAGCGTTTAGGTAGCAGCCTAGTTTCCTCGCTGCTGTCAATCAGGTTTTCTCAAGGCTGACATCAATTAGTTTAAAAATATTGAATGTAATTTTGCCTGACACAACATATTGCAGCCACTGCAAAATATAATTTATTTTAGAAGAAGAAATAATTAAACTAATTTGCATGTCAGTCAGCTGAGCTGGAATACCAAGGAGAGATGCTGCAAGGGAAGATGACTTTCCCTCCCCCTGCCCCCACCTCCAGTTGCCCTCAGCCTGGCACATGCCACGTTCTGCCCCCTCCACTGGCCAGGTGCAGATCCCTTCCAGAGCATGTTACCGTGCCTTTCCACAGCCCCCAAATCCTCCCTCGGCCTGCGGTACATGCCTGCTGAGCATTTTCTTCTGTGCTGCTGGAGTCTGTGTTAGAGGCAGCTGTGTATGTGTCTGTGTACGTGGAGGAACCACAGGTCAGAGCTTTTGGCCCTGCAGGTGTGAAGTCTGCACTAGTTAGGTGCATCCTGCTTTTCAGCACAGATGTACTCTGACAATCTTATTTGTACGTCTGCCCATCATAAATTCAGTTTATGCCACATGTCTTACAGAAAGCATATTTCAGAGATGCTTTGGAGACTTCTGTTTTTGGTGTTTGTTTTTTTTTCAGATACATCCAACCATTTTTCACCCATAAATCCAGGTACTGACTCAAAGGAAGAGGGAAGTTGATAAGGAAAGCTTTTGAGGAACCTTCAAATAGATCATAATACAGCCAAAATAAAAAGAAGCCAATGCGTGCCTCTCTGGAAGAGTAGACAACGACACAATGGTTGCATTTCTAACCTTGACGGTCCTAGAGATGCCAAATTTTAACCCTGTCACTAAGCCAGGAGCCTCAGGCTTCAGCAATTTTGGAAGGGGCAAAAGGAGAGCTTTTTTTTTATGACAGAGTGCATTTAGAAAGGACAACTGTGCTTTGAGCTACGCTCAGGGGTGCGGGGTGTTAGTTACAGCTCTGGCAGAGGGGTCGGCACGGGTCCTTGGCATTGTGCCTTGGTGCATGGATGACCCCACTCGTATATACAGCATAAAACACTCCTGGCAGCTGCTTGCTGGTGCTGTGGCATAGAACAGACCTATGGCTATGCCCAGCCCTAAACAGGCTTATCGCATCCCTCCTGCTGAGTCTGTGGGAGGGGATCTTGAAGGGAAGCTGCCATGCTCGGGCTCACCTGGGTGTCCTGACGTCACCCCACAGGGCCACTATGGCATGTGCTTTGTCAACAGGTCCTGGAGGGGGTTTGGCAGTGCTGGGATCAGCTCCCGCTTGCAGCCAGCCCAGGCATCAGGAAAGGAACTTCTCCTCTGAGTGACAGTTAGAAAGGGAAATTAATGGGGTCCCAGCCTCTTCTTCCTCCCTTCTGTTTCTCCCTTTCTCTGGCAGTGCCTCCAGCCTAATGCCAGCTTGCTTCAGTGCTGAGCAGCAGGGATGGTTATCCATCTTTCTGTGGGCTGAGGAGGGGGTAATGAGATGCTGTTGTCCTCCTTCTTGATGGAATAGAACCCTTGTTCCTCCCATTTGTGGCCCTGGTAGGCATCAAGCACACCCCTCTACCTCCCCTGGGCTCCCTGCTGCCTCCCCCGTCCTCTCTCCCTGAAAGCAATTGCAGTTTATTTCACTGCACCAACATGCCTTTTAAAATAACACATCGTTCTAGGCTTTTAGTCACGACTTCTGCCTCCCTCCCCCGAAAACAACGATCTAATCACCAGAGCAGCTGGTCTGGGTGAGAAGGAGTGATAACACAAGAAAAGGGTGAAGGCAGCTCTGGGGAGGGGGCTTAAGTTCCCAGCTAATTATGAAGGAGCTCTAAATCTCCTCTCCCCTGGGTCCTCCCCCACCTGATCTGTGGGGACCAGCATTAATTTTATAGACAAACAGGGAGCAGAACTTCTGCCCAAGCGAGGAGTGAGGCATCGGGTCTGTCACAGTCGCAACCTCCGGGTAAAACAAAGGAGATGGAGTATGAGGGAGTTCTCATTTCTGGAAGCGCGTGAGGTGCTTCAGAAAACATTAGATCCTCCAGAGTGATTTATAATCTTATAGCGAGGGCTCAATGTACCTTTGCAGTGCGTGCCGCGGGGCAGAGTGGCACTGCAGTGAGCAGAGCTGTAAATGCAATCTCTGTCCCATGTGCGGAGTGAGCCTGGAGCATCACCAGCAGCTCCCTGTACCCCTGAGGGAGGGAAGTGGGCTGCAAGCCCCCTGGAACACTCCGTGCCCCCCTGGCAAATGCAGGGGTGGTGGAGCTGCCCTAGATCTTCCTGCCTCATGCCTTGACAAAGGAGCATTTGGCCTCAGATCACCTGGGTATGGTGGAGGTGCAGGTGGCAGATTTCTCCACCACCCTGTGCTCTTAATTGATCTCAACTCTTTCACCCTCCTGGCTCTGCCGGCTGGGCTCTCAGCTGTTGCTGGTAGCCCCTGGGGTGTAAGGGTCAGAATCTGAGTCAGGGTGGGATGTTCTTATATCTGAGTTCGCCTGTCCCCTCTTGGTGCTGTCTGGCTGCAGCATCAATGCTCATTGGTGGTGGCCCTTATTATGGGGACTTGCTCGGGGTTGCTCAGCTTTCCCAGGGGTAGATCAGGCCAACAGCAGTGTTTTGGGAGTCCTTGGTATGCAGCCCAGCAGCTGGGTTTCTTTACTGGAGTGTTGAGTCTGAGGGATGCTCTGCAGGTGCCACTGGCCCACAGAAGGTGCGTGCCAGAGGTGGGCAGAGGTGCGGAGCTGTGGTGGCCTCTGGATGGAGAGACAAGAAGGGTTTGCTCCCTGCTAGCAGCAGACGGCACTTCCTGCTGAAGCTTTGCTTCTTTTTTGTTTCAGATAATCACTCACAGGTATCGAGAGCCTCTCTCCGTATCCGTATTCTGGATGTGAACGACAACCCACCTGAGCTTGCCACTCCCTATGAAGCTGCTGTGTGTGAGGATGCCAAGCCAGGCCAGGTAGCTGGTGTCCCCCAGCCCTTCTTGTGAGTCTCCACCAGCACCTGCAACCTTCTCGTGCTGCCAGCAGCGCACTGCACCAGTGCCAGCCTGCCTGACCTTCCCCTTCTGCCCAAACACCTTCCTGTGAAGCTGCTGTCACACCGGGAGCCTCTTTGCCAGTGTCCTACAGCTAAGCCTGATTGCAGGGGCAAAGGCTTGTCCCTCACTGTGGCAGAAGCTGGTGATGCTCTGCTGTGCTGGACCCTGTGGAGGGGCTGCATATTCTCACCTCTCCTTTCTCCCCACAGCTGATCCAGACAATAAGTGTTGTGGACCGTGACGAGCCTCAAAGTGGCCATCGTTTCTACTTCACGCTGGCACCTGAAGCCACCAACAACCACCATTTTTCTCTGCTGGATATTAAGGGTAAGTCCCACAACCTCCAGGCTGAGTGGCACAAATGGTCCTGGGGAGGAAGATGGGGCTGTGGGCTTATGGTCCACCTGTGCTAGATGGAGCTCAGGATGCTTTGGACACCATGCAAGCCTCCTCGCCTACCTAAATGGTGGAACTGGTCAGCTATCAGTTTGGATTTCCTAAAGCAGGCTCTGCTAGCTTTCTTCTCTGCTGCAGATGAGTCCAAAGCTCCTCTCATGCTGTCTGGTTAGCCTTTGATGTTTTCAGGGCTCTCAGTCTCTTTCTTGATATGAAATCTCCAACCTGCCTACAGCCAAGGAGATGATGTGGATTTACAGACAAACATGCTCTCGTTTTGAGCATTAGGATTTATCCCCCTCCAAGGTAAACCCTGGAGCTGCCGTGTGGGTGGGCAGCCCCTGTTGTCCCCTGCAAATGGAAGCAGCTCAGGAGCCTTGGGGTGGGCAGTGGGGCCACACAGCAGCTGATAAGAGTTACCTGGGACGTGGCCAGCTGAGTTGGATTCCATGCTAGGTGGTGGCACGAGAGTGTGGTCCCTCTGTGCTTCCTGAGGCTCATCCTGTCCTTTGGGAAATGCAGCCAGGTAGGGCCTGTCTGTTCTTCTGGGAAGCTGTGGAGTTCTTTGCACCTCTGGGCTGAGCAGGTCCTGAGGACTCGGTCCCTGCCTGATGCCGGTTTTGCAGACTTGGAAGGTCAGGCTGCATTTGTGTGGACAGTAACAGCCCAGAAGAAATAGTTATCAGGCTGCTTCCTATTTTTGACGGGATTTTTTGGGTGAATTTAGATGCTGATTGTAGTGGTATGTACAGCAGGGACCCTTGCTGAGGAATCTTCTCTAGCCAGGTACGTACTTATTTATCAAAGGGGCCAGCACAGATGGAAGCCAGAGGACCACACTGAAATTCTTCTTAGTTTTTTTTTTTTTTCCTAGGATTTTTTAAACCATTTTTTTCTCTGCTTTTGCAGTTTCACATGTCAAAAACCTGATTTAGTTTGTTCTGAATTTAGCAGAGGAACCCTCTGCTGATGTAAGATCCCGCTTGCTCAGTTCATGTCAGGGTTATTAGGGATAGTCAAAATGGAACTAGCAGCAAAAAGCTTGAGATATAATTGTAGAAGGATGGATATTGCTGTGTGTCCTGAAAAGTGCATCTGTCCCTGACCCGAGTCCCTCCCCCTGCACTGATGGGGCAGCTGTTCACAAGACCTTTCCTTCTTATCCTGTAAGCAAGCTTTAATCCTCTGTAAGATTTTGACCCACGCCCAGCGATTAACTTACTTCACTTTCTCTGAAGAACCTAATGAGAATGTGCTGAGTTACTCTCTACTGTCTGTCCCCTCCTGAAGCTCCGAGGGGCCTGTGACTGTCCCTGCTCTGTGCCGGATTGTCTGCTATGGCTGGGTTGTGATCCTAGAGCCGTCAGTGTTCCTCCTCCAGTCTGGCAGAGGTGCCTGGAAGTCAGGGGGGGCTGCTTTGCTGTCCAACAGGTCACCCCCGGTTCATTCAGCTGGGGTTCAGCATCCCGAGAGCTGGGGGTTGCCAGGAGGGTGGAGGATGCAGCCTCACACACTGCCATCTCCTCCAGAGCTGCTGCTCTCTTGAGTGGGACGAGGCTCTCGTTGCACGGGGTAATCCTTCGTGCTAAACGATCTCGCAAACTTTGCATGTGGTGCAACACTGCATGAAATGAGTAGAAGCTGGCATCACCTCCCACCTTCTGTTCTCAGGAAAACAAATGCTGTTCCTGCAGGGTTATTCCCAGAGTGTTTGGAGACCCTCCCAATTGCCAAGCAGTGCTGGCTTCCACGGCAAGAGGAGGCGGCTACTTGTGCAGATGGAGGCACCCCTCATTTCTAATTGTGTGTGCGATTTGGTGTCATCTCCCTTCCTTTGATTTCTCTTCCCCAACCATTTCTCCAGCCCCACTGAGCGCCCTGGGTAGACTCACCTTCGCCTCCTGCTCCCCTGGGTTCCCTTGCTACAACCTCCTTTGTCCCCCTCTTGCCTCCCTCATGTGCGTTCACTCCTCTCACACTTGCCTCTACTCCTCCATATAAATATCAGTGGTGACAAACTGCTACCACCAACCCATCTGTTTCTTTGTACAAATTTGTAGCCAGTTTTGAAACGTGATTTATAAATATTGCTTTTGCAGCCAAGGAGTGACACTGATGGATGTCAGCACAGATGGATTCACTAAGCTTTTGCTTAAATCCTCCTTCTCTCTTTTGCTTCGCACCTACTTCTGCAAGGCAGCAGAAAGCCATCTCAGGAGGGTGACTTGTCCTCAGCACGATAGGGACCAGCATCTCCTCGGGAATGTCTCTGTTAGAGTTCATTAGGCAGGACAAGAGAGCACTTGGCCATGGCAGGGCTGGTAGGTGGGGTGCCTGGGTGGTTACAGGGATGGATGAGATGTCCGGGGTGTCAGCTGTCTGGGCAGGCACCTCACTGGCAAAACTGGCCCTGCTGGAGAAGCAGGAGAGTGGGATAAATGTTAAAGTGCAGAGCCCCACAACATGAGGGAGCAGGGCTGGGCAGGAGAAGATGCTGAATGCCTCCAGTGCTCTTCCAGGGCTCCTCCTGAGCAGCTTGGAGGAAGCCTGCGAGGGTTTTAGGGAAAGCCTCGGGTGCTCGATGGGGCAGGCTGTCCATCAGATGAAGAACTTGTGGAGTGAGTACCTCGTAGTAAGTGGGCATATGGTGACAGGGCAGCTGTGCTGCAGCCAGGTACTGCCAGGACCCAGTCAGGAGGCTGCTGCTTGCCCAAACCCTGCTGGGTCAGTGCCCAACCCAGCCAAAACTGCACAGTGTGGGGCTGGCCCTTGCCAAGGGCCTGCAGTTAACATCTGTAGCCCCACTTGGCAGCTCCCAGCAGCACGCAGCACTGCCAGGGCTCTGATGCGCTGGGTCAGAGCTACAAAAGCAAAACGTGACCCTTTGGGAGACCTTCCATTAGCTGAATTACAGCTGCGTTGCAGGAATCAGTGCCGTTTCCTACTGGCATCTCTCTTTCCTTGCTTTTGTTCTGTCTAAGGGAGTGCGCTTCCTAATTCATCAGAGAAGGAATAAATGTCATGTGTGGTAATGACAACCCTGATCCAGAGGGAAGATGCCCATCAAATGAAGTGCCTAAAGAAAGAGAGAGAATCGGAAAAGCTGACGTCACCGAGGTCCTATTGGTGCCATTCAAAGGCATTCACCATCCTCTGTCTCCTAAATCACCTTTTGTTGGGTCTTTCTGGCCTGAGAAAATTGATTACAGAAGGATCAAAGGCAATTAAAGCCTGAAATCATGTTCTCCAAGAAATGCTAATTGTGTTGGAAGGGATGGTAGAAAGCATCCAAGCCCAGCAACCTGGAAGGGGTGCTAGATAATATGGAGCAACACATGGAGCTACTGACTCCAGAGCTCAAGGGCTAGGCAAGCAGATGTCTGAACTCTCTGAAGGTCTCATTAAGAGCATGTAATGGGTGATAGAAGATCTGAAAATCGTAACAATCAAAAGCAAAATGTTAGGATTTTGAGGGTTGCCTCAGAATAGAGGAAGCCTCCTCCAGCCCCACAGGGAGATGCCATTCTCAGCACAAGCAGTGCAGATGCTGATCTGATGGGGGGTGAAAAAGAGCATCAGATCTCTGAGGGGGGCTGAGCAAAAGGTAAATGAGCATTAGTGGTGCTGTGGCGTGGCACCCAGAGAACTTGGGAGAAGGAAGAGGCAAAAGGGAAAAATGGGATTATTCTCCAACCAGCTGCACCTGCCTGGGGCTGGAGCAGGATCTGCTCCTTTTGGGTACTTCCATCAGCAGCATAGCCATGGGCTCGGCTGGGAGCCATCTGCACCTCCCTGGAGCTGGCCTGCCTGGGCACCGGAGCTGCAGAACAACTGCTGGGGAAGGAGAAGGCAGATGCTTGTGTGGCCCTGGGAGTATGGGAGAGGGCAGGGATGTCAAAAATCCAAACTGGAGGTAGCTTCCTCCCTTCTGCTTTCCTACCACTGTTCAAGATTGAGTTACGAGAAGGATTTATTTGTTCTGCCTTTGAAGCTGCCAAGATCCTCATTGGAGAGGTAGTCTGAGAGACTTAATTATTTTTTCATTCCTTGTGATGTTATGCTACCACCAGAGTATATTGCATTCCAAAACTTTCCTCTTAGAGCGGTATTGACTGGTCCCTGCACACACTCAACCCACCCTGGTTTCTGCCTCTTCTGATGACTTGCTCCCCAAGCAGGAAGAGGTGCTGTCTCCTGCCTGTTACACACACAAGGTAGATGATCTGACACAGGATAATGTCACTGTGGTCAGGGAGACGGTGGTATAGGAAGCCTGCGGAGATTTCAGTTTGTGAAACAAGACAGCAGTGATTGTTAATGGTTTGGCTTGGGGCTTCAGAGAATGCATGGCATGACCCTTAGAGTGGTGTGATCCCAGCACAAAGTGCAACCTCACGAGGACTGGGCAGGAAAAGTGTGGAGACCCAAACCCATCTGTGCAGGAAAACTGTGGATTAACGTCTGCTCAAATTTCATTACCTCCTCCTGGGAAACATTGTTCCTCAGCCTCATGACCGCAAAAATGGACTTAGCAGAAAGGCAACTACAGAGGAAAAGGCTCAAGAGGCTGCAGAGCTGGGCCCGCCTGGCCTTTCTTTGCAATGCCTCCGGCTGTGCCAATACAAACACACCTATGCCACGGTGCACATCCTGAAGCAGCTGTCTTGGGTCAGCTGCATGTAAAGAAATAACCATACCAAGAGAAATCACATAATTTTGTAGGAAGTTGCTTTGGATGAATTTTCTAGGATACATTTTCCGGGATCTGGGCAAAATTTTCTTCACTTCTGTGGTCAGAGTACATTGCATAACAGCAGCACTGCATTTTCTGGAGCATCTCAGAAGGGAATGCAGAAGTTTGCAAGCAACAGGGGTGTAAACAGCCGACAGAGAAACCAGCAGTCCAAGGTGTCTGGGGAGTCTGGGTGCAGTGGGAGGGGGCTGGTCTCTGCCAGAGCAGGGTCTGGGCTTAGGTTTAGTCATGACATTCCAGAGGATCTGGAATCTACTTCCTGTAGGAAGTGCTCATGTAACACTGCTGCTCAAGAAAGAAAGCGTCGTTTTATGATGTTTGAAGGAGTATTTTGTGATTTTTGTCTGTCTCCTCAGTGCTGAGGTTTGGGTTACAGAGCAAGACCTGAGGTTTCTCAGAGCAGAGCTGGCTATCGTGCTGCTGCTATATTTAAGTACTGGCTGTTTTGTTTTGACTTTGTGGGTTCAGCAGTGGAAATACTTCTCCTTCCCATACTCGGGGACGATGGGGCTCAGCAGTACCGTGTGCTGGCTGAGCAGTCTCTGCTGAGCTGAGGTTACTAGCTGCCTCTCTGCGACTTGGACGTGTATTTCCCCTTGATTTCTAGAGACTGTTTCTAAAAATACATCATGCCTTGTGGCAGGTCCCTAACAGGCGCTGGAGCTGACTGTAAACAAGAGGGTGTCACCAGCCTCCTGCTGCATTTCCAGAGAGGTGACGAGCTGGTGCTACGCCTGTATTTACTCAACCCTGGTGCTCATCCAGGCAGCTGGGGGAGCTCCCAAGCACAGTATTTCATCAGACCTGGGCCAGGGACGGGCTGTGCAGCCTGTTGGAGGTACAGGTCTGTGCATGGGCATCCTCCGAGCCAGTATCCGACTGGACAATGAGCTCAGGCTGGTTACTCGACTGGTGTGATGGTGCCAGTGAAGGCAACCTTCCTGGGCTGAGAGCCAGAGCCTTGCATGCTCACAACAAGCGGGTCTGTCCCATTTGTCCTGTAGCTTCATTTCTACTGCATCCAGATGCCTGAGGCTGGGCTATCTAGTTAGTTAGTCCTGGTCTCTTGCTGAGGCGGTGCCATTAACATTATTTATATCTCCCTGCTATGCTGCAGCAGGCTGAGGGAGCAGTACCAAATGAGATCTTGTTACCTTCGTGCAAATGATTAGCATAACAATACTATTTTTTTTTTCCTAGCTCATCCTTAGTAGGCAATAGGCAGTTCCTCTGCTGCCAGCAGGTTGCCACACTTGCTTTGTCCTCTCTGCTTCTCAGGAGGCTGGTGCTCCCCTGTTACTCTTGACAGCTCTGCTGAGTTCCTCTCTGCTGGGGCCACATGCTGCTCCAGAAGTCTCAGCCGCGGTGGCAGATGTCCTGCAGGACCGGGTGATGATGGGCAGATGATGGACATCTGCATCCTGGCAGATGTCTCCTGCCCGACCCCTGCTGCCCAGGCAGAGGGTCAGTGGTCCCTGCTTCACATGCAGAGAAGCCCTGCTATGCATGTGGGGCAGGACTGTGGTCTCTGCTGTGGGCAACCCCCTCCAGGGGCTGGTGACGCTGTGGCCCTTGGGTCCCGTCTGAATTGAAGCATGGGTGGGTGCTGGGTGCTGCAGCCTTGCAGGCAGAGCACAGACATAGCATGCAGTATCTGCCTTCTGAGGCAAACTGTCCCCAAATTGACTGGTAGAAGCATTTGCTCTGAGCTCCCAAGGATGTTGCCTGCCTGAAGTCTGCTGCTGTGAGCAGGGATGAGTGAAATTACCTGGAAAATTCCCTTAATGGATAAAAGATGCTACATACAAAGGAAGAGGGTTTATTTTTTTTTATAGTGACCTGTCACACAGTTCTGTGTCGATGAGGTCTAGTTTTGAATATCGCCTTTGTGGCACTCATTGCAGCCTCCAAATGTTGGCTGGTGTGGTCTTCTCTCTGGTGTCTCTGCCTTTCCCACCCTGAGCTCTTCAAGGCAGACTTGTGCTCTCAGGTGCCCTGCAAGAGATGATTTTCTCCCTGTCTCCTTTATGCCGGAATCCCAGCTCTCTCCAGCTAGGGTACCAAAGGCTCCGCTCTCCCAATTCTGGCCATATTCTGGCAACACAGAAAACTGTGATGGGCTGAGTCCAAAAACCTGATGATAGGAAGGAGCAATCTGGTAACTGAAGGCTCTTCTGGGCACAAGCCCTAGCACTACTGCCTCCCTGCTTGGCAAAGACAGACCATCTTCTTCACCCTTGCTGCACCTTGCCGTGCTCAGCTCCAGCACACACTGGGTGGGCTTGGCCTCTGCACAGGTCTGCCCTGAAGCAGAGATCAGCCTTGCCCTTGCTTGGCAATTGCTGGGGTCGGTTGCCGCAGCCCTGACATCCTCTGTGCCTCCATTTGTACTTGCAGAAAGAGCTCCACACTGGGATCCTGGCAGGCTCTCCCTGAAATGTGTTGCCCCCAGCCCTGAGCAGCTTGGAGGGAGAGGGTGCCTGTTCTCTGCCCTGTCCTGGCTGCTGTGTGGTATCTCTGTCACCCGTCCCGTCTGGTCGGTGAATCTTCCCTGTCCCAGGGCTCAGCATGTGCCTGCCCCTGTGCTCTGCTCTTGGCTCATCTCCTGTCCCCGCCGTGCCCCATGTGCTCCCATGCAGCACCCGATCCATACAGCAATTTCCGTGGTGGCAGGCAGCCCGAGAGCCAGAATTAGAATAGATGTCTTTTCCGATCGAAGAGTTGATTGATACAGAAAGGGGCCAGTCCAGCATAAATCAGGTGCAATAAGGAGAGAGTCTGTAGACAGCAGCACCTCGCTGTGAGCGGGCCAATCTGTGTTTTATTAGATAAAGACTGCAGACAGTCGGCAGCAACTTCTGACATCTGGCCGCAATCGTTGGACTACTGCTCAATCCCTTCCCAGCTCTGCTGCTGGCGGCGAGCAGCCCACAGGAGCGGGGAGCTGAGCTGATTTGCAGCCCCTCTTCCTCCCCTCCCTCCTCCAGGTTGCCTGGACGCAGCTGCTGCTCGGGTTTCTCTCTGGCACCAGGGCCCTGGAGGGGCCCATGAAGTGGCCGTGTTAATGGGATGGTAATGGGTTATGCTGCACCGGCTGAGCCCCTGAAAGAGCAGGGTTTGAGCAGATGGGGAGGAGGATGGCTGGAAGGTTTGGAAGATGCTCTGACTGCTCCTTCAGAAGTAACAGAGAATCCTGGGAGTATTTGGCTCTGCAGCTGAGGCAGGACGCTTCACCTGCAGCTCTTGGGCTTGGAAACAGTAACTGCTCGTGCAGGTTCAGTGCCACCTGCAGACCCCTGTCTACTCTGGTCTCCATATCAGCAACTCATTTTTATCCTGATTCCCACAGCATGAGGGACTCTCAGAGGGTTTTCTGGAGGGTCTTTTCCCCTCTCTGCTCCAACTGTGGTGTTTGTTAGCACAGCTCAGATACCTACATGCTGTTGTTCCCGTGTTGGGTTTACCATGCCCTGGGCAAGCTGGTGGGGGAGAAGGAGATGGGGGAGACACCACGCTGGCCCCAAGGTGCCTGGCACAGGGGCATGTGCTGGAGCAGAGCTGGCCACCTCCGGGCACTTTGGCTGCTGAGGGGCTGCGGTCCAGGGGAGCCACGAACTGGGTCCCTACTCCCCTGTGATGGAGAGGCAGGAGGTCCCATTGCATCTTTGGGTAGTTGCTGGAGTGCTGGAGTTGGAGCATGATCAACCTCTGTTATCTTGAGTGTGAAGGAGCTCGCAGCGAGTCCTGCTGGTTGTGCTATGGGGATGACTTTGCTGTGGGTTTGTTCATTCCCTGCAGACAACACGGCTGCGGTGCACACACAGAGAGTGGGCTTCAATCGCCAAGAGCAGGACGTGTACTTGCTCCCCATTTTGGTGGTGGACAGTGGCCCCCCAGCCCTCAGCAGCACGGGGACTCTGACCATCCGCATCTGTGGCTGTGACAGCAACGGGGCCATCCAGTCCTGCAACAGCACAGCCTACGTCGTGTCAGCCACACTGAGCCCTGGTGCCCTCATCGCACTGCTGGTCTGCATCCTCATTCTGGTTGGTGAGTGCCCGCCTGTCCCACAGCCCCCTCCTGTCCTGTCCCTTCTCCTCTCCATCCTCATCCACCACTGACACACTGGCACAAGCTTGTGCTGGGCCACCAGGACACAGTGTGAAGGTGCAGGTGAGATGTGGGTGTGTGCATGGGAAGGGGCTCTGAGAGAGGGTTGTTGCAGTGCCCTCAGGTTTAGCATAGGGCAGTTGATGGATGATGCTACTGAAAGCCCTCCAGTGCCGATCAGACTCACAGCTGGCTCCTGAGGGCTGACTGGACATCTGTGGAAGCCAGTGTGTTGTTGAGTGACAACTCCTCTCCCTGGCTCCTGCTGTGTCTTCATTCGGAAAACCCTTTCCCACAGGGTGCACTTTACACTGGTTTCATTTTCCAACGCAGCGCAAACAAATTTCTGCCTAATTGCCCAAACGAATAAAGTGCACATCGGTGCTTTAAAGGTGATGGGATGAATGGATGATGATCCAGGACACATCTGCGGCTCGTTGCTCAGGCTCTGTGCCATCTGCTCCACATTCATCCTCAACATTTGGCTGCTGCTGTGATTCATGCACCCCCTTTTCCTCCTCATCCTCTGCAGAATCCACCCATTTGTCTGTCCAGTTGTGCCTTCATCCATCTGTCCCTCCTGTCTCAGTGGCTGAGAGGAACTGGCTGGCACGCTGGCGGTCTTGGTCCTTGCCGGCACAGGAGCATAGCTTGCCCAAGCCCCTGCACCTCTCTGACAATCTCTTCCTTTCCCAGTGCTGGTCCTTTTGATCCTTACGCTGAAGCGCCACCACAAAAGCCACCTGACATCTGAGGATGACGAGGACATGAGGGACAATGTCATCAAATACAATGATGAAGGGGGTGGCGAGCAAGACACAGAGGCCTATGATATGTCAGCCCTACGCAGCCTCTACGACTTCAGTGAGATCAAAGGTGGCGACAGAGGTGGGGGGCCGGGAGAGGGGGTTCCGAGCGGAAACCCAGCCTCCGAGCTCCATGCCCTCCCGCAATGGGTGCAGAGCCCAGACCTGGACTTCTCCGTGTTCAGAGACTATATCTGCAAGAAGGTGGAGCAGGCGGACGAGGACCTTTCTGTGCCGCCCTATGACTCGTTCCAGACCTACGCCTTCGAGGGCTCGGACTCCCCCATGCCCTCTCTGAGCTCCATCAACACCTGGTCCAGCAGCTCAGAGCAGGACTTCTCCTACCTGGGGGTCTGGGGGCCACGTTTCCGGCAGCTGGCAGCGCTCTACGCTGGGCGCAGGGGTGAGGAGGACAGCGAGGAGTCCTAGCCATCCCGCCAACCCCTTGCGAGGCTCCCTGCGCCTCCTGGACTGGGGCTCTGTGCCACCAGCTGCCACAAGGTGCCATGTAGGGACAGCATGTGCCTCCGGCTGGGCTCCATGGCTGCCAGAGAGGGGCTGCGCCACGGTGCCAGGGAGCACTAGGTGATGTGCTCCTTGGCAGCTGCCTCCTGTTTGGGGCATCTCAGCACCCCCATGGTGAGGCCAGGTGCCTGAAGGAGCTGCTGTGGCCATTGTCATCTCCTTTATACCAGTCTCCATTAAAGCACTACACATTAATTTAAGAAAGAGAAAATATAATTCAAGAGAGTTTGGAGGGGGTTTCTCCCCCATGAATTATCATTTAAATAGATCTGTTCAGTGAGCCCAGTTCAGGAAAGGAAGAGCAAACCGGGAGCCTTTTGTCGTCTAAATTGTTTTTGTCACTTGAGTCAGAGCATCTGAAGTGCTTTGATTTCTTTAAGAGCTTTCTTTGCAGAGGGAAACAAGCTTTTAACTTCTGTTCAGCTTTTTCCCCCTTAGGTTTGCTTGCTTTTTGGAGTCCTTCTCTCTGTGTGTGGGCTCCTCGGTGGCATCAGAGGGAGCATCTGGTGGGGATGTGCCAATTGGATGTGGACTCTTGGGGTCACAACCTGCACGGGGGGGACCGCTGCACTAGAGTTTGCTTCAAAACACACCTTGCCTCTAAACTGCAATTGCTTCACCTCTCAGTTCTTTGACCTTTCCTGTGGTTATCAGAAATGCTTATGATTTGACGGGGCTCTCCCTCCCAGCAGAGCGGAGGTTGTCTGCAAGGTTGTGATGTGCTCCATGGCCTCAGTGATGGATGGGGACATCCTGCCTGCTGCCAAGGCATGGTGCTGTGGCCTGAGCCATGGAGCAGCCGCCATGCTGGGGTGTGATGTTGGAGGGGTGTGGAGTGGTAGTCCCCAGGTTACCTCTGTTAGCCCCTCTGGGCAGGCTGGGCCTGGGTCTGCAGGGCTCTCAGCTGAGCTCTAGCATGGGCTGTGCAGGGCAGAAGGGAGGATATTGGCACACCCTGGCCTTGAGGGATGGGGGAGAGCTGCATCCCGGCTAAAGGATCATGGTGTAGGGCATCAGAGAACCCCAGCCCTGTGGTTTGGAGGGATAATTCCTGCTTACACCCAGCAAAGCATCGCCATCAGCAATAGAAAAGCCATCTCCAGGACATGTTATCAAGGCTACATCCTTCTGGCACTGCTGCACAGGCTGGGCAGTGGGTCTGTGACACCTCAGGGTACCCAGGGTGTCCCCACCCCGGCACCATGCCCTGCAAGAAACCTGCACAAGCTCTTGCAGCAGGGCCACTTTGCATGAAATTTCTGGTTTTGAGAGGCAGGTCAGGAGGAGGCTGGTGGGATGTGCCATCACGTCCTTGCAGGTGATGCTGGAGGAAAGCACTCTGTGCCCTGTGCTTTTCCATCCTGCCACCTTCCCCTGGAGTAAATTGAGCAGCGTTTTGAGCAACACCCTCAGGCAGCTTCTCAGTCCATGCTGGCTTGTGCAGGTCCTTATCTGTTCCCTTTGGAAAAAAAATAATCAATTATATCATTGATAGGTAACTGATAAGGTCTCCCAAGGCCTGACACATCCTGGACTTATCATCAGCTTTGTCCTTTTAGTTTAGCCGCAGGCTGTGTTTTCTATCCTTGGAGAAGGTTTAAATGTCAATGTACACGCGTGTTCATTTTTTACTGTGTTTTGTTTCCCGGCTGCTAGTGTTGGTCCTTTGGCTGCAGCACGAGACCTGACAGTGGAGAAGGGCAGGATGCATCCTTGCCATGGCTCCTGCCCACAGCTGCCACATCCACATCTTGGCTTTCACAATGGGACCGGGAGCTTCTTGCTTCTCAGGGTCTCTCCAGCCCCCCCCCCCCCCTCCAAAGTAAGCAGCAGGCACCCCACTGCTGGCACCCACACCCCGGCCTGCTGCTGGTTCACTGTGATGATGCTGGGGAGGCAGCGGGGCACACGGGCTGCTTCATGCTGGCCCTCAAGCACCGGCTCTGACCACTCTGCCTCAGGCAGGTGATGCCCTGGAGCAGGAGAATGGAGAAAGCCCTCTCTTTCCTCAGGAACGTGTTTGTGTTTTCCCTCTGGGCTGAAGAGCTGTGCCCTCACCCCTCCGGAGCTGGCCCTTCCTCTAGCAAAAGTGTTGTGCAATAGCAGGGCTCTGTCCGTAGGAGATGGGGTCTGACAGGGTACGTGTTTAGCAACCCTCCCACTTGGTTATTCTCCATCCCTGACCAGCCAGTCCTCCCCAGCGCGCATGCACGCACGCTTGCCTTTTGATTTCTGTCCCACCTGTAAATACGGGGGGAGTGCAGTGCCACGCGAGCCAGCCGCTCCCTGCGGCGCTGCCCTGCACTCCCTGCCTGCCCGCACCCGGCAGGAGGAGCTGGCAGCTGCCACCATGTCCGATGGAGTCACTTTTGTTTCCTTTCTCTACCCAAATGAAATTAGGAGGTTGATTTCCTCACCCTTGTTATTTTTTCAAGGTCTTTCTAGGACCTGGGAATAAATTATTTCCTTGTCGTCTAACCTGAGTCTTATTTGCTTATTTTTGTCTTGTTTCACGTTCTCATGTTGCACTCTCAATGTGATCCCAATCAGAGGGTCCATCCAGACTGTCCCACCAGCAGGATGGACCATGGCACAGCCCGGCGTGGCATCTGCCCTGCCAGGAGCCAGCAGCCAAACTGCCTGCTGACAGCAAGTTCCCACCAGAGGAATGCTGACTTCTCCCTGATTTTCATTTAAATGCTCATCAGGAAATGCTTCTTCAAGAGAAGGGTCAGTTATTCTGTCTGAATTTGAAGGAAATTATGGAAAAAAATGCCCTTGGCTGTCTCCATCTCTTCAGGAGGAGAAAGTCAGGTTGTGCTCTGAGTGGTACGAGGTGCTGAGTGTGTGCTCCAGGCTGGCTGTGGTGTCTGCTCCCAGTGGGAGCCACCCCAGCACCGGGGCCCAGGGTCTGAGCTCCCAGAGCCAGGTGTAGGCTCCTCAGCGTGGTCCCAGAAGCACTGGCCACAGTGGGAGGGCAGCAGTGGCTCATCCTGTGAGGGGAGGGGGTTCTTGTTCGTTCATCCTGCAGAACAGCAGCAGAAAGAATGAGAGGCAAAGCGCTTGCCAAGCAACAAAAGAAAGTCTGGTGACGCAGCCTCATGATCTTCCTGTGTCAGCCAACAGAGTTCCTGAGTGTTCTTTAAAAACTGGACCTTCAGTGGTGTTCTTGAAGTCACAGCCTCATAGCTGACCAGCTGATCACTCACAAGCGGCGGCCCAGGTTGGGTACTTCTTCCCAGCTTGAACGCAGCTGGGTTTTGTTACTGTGACCCACTCTCACGTTGGCAATGGTATCTACACCAGCAGCGTTCAGTTATTGCCTGCAGCCCAAAAAAAACACCAAAAAATCTTCTCTGCGTTCAGTTTTAATACTGAAATGATGCAACTGAACAACACTCTAACCTGACCACAGATAAATCAATTGCTGGTGGTTTCCTTGATGGCAAGGGACGGGGGAAAGAGCAACGTGTTAATGGAAAACAAGCGTGAACCTCGCTGGGCCCAGGAAGGCTGGTGGGGACACGCAGCTGGGAGTGCTGTGTGGCCCCTCGGTGGTGGCTGGATGCCAGCTGGCCGCACAGGGAGGGGGGGATGTGTGCTAAACACTGCGGTGACATCAATGTAGGTCAGCAGACAGCACAGGCTGAATTTAAACCTCTCTGTAAAGTGACAGTCATTTAAGTAGCATCTTGCAGCCCTCGCTCCAAAACGGGCTTATTGATCCCTCAGGTCTTGAAGCCTTTCTGTACCCTTCACCATCCCCGTGCCTCCCACTCCCATCCTGCTCCCTTGATTATTCACTAAATGCTATGGAAGAAGCATCTGGTGACCTTTGACGACAGCAGTTAGTGTGATGCTGTAACAGAAAGGAAGAATCTTGAGGCCAGGAGGGTTTTCAGACACGCTTGTGAGAACCCACCTGGAGTACTGCATCCAGCTCTGGAGTCCTCAACATAGAAAGGACATGGACCTGTTGGAACAGGTCAAGCAGAGGGCCATGAAGGTGATCAGAGGGATGGAGCACCTCTCCTATGAAGACAAGCTGAGAGAGGTGGGGCTGTTCAGCCTGGAGAAGAGAAGGCTCCAGGGAGACCTTCTAGCAGCCTTCCAGTATCCGAAGGGGCTTCAGGAGAGCTGGAGAGGGACTCTTAGTCAGGGAGTGACAGGACAAGGGGTAACAGTTTTAAATTGGAAGAGGGGAGATTTAGATTAGATACTAGAAATAAATTCTTTCCTGTGAGGGTGATGAGGCACTGGAACAGTAAAGCTGTGGCTGCCCCATCCCTGGAAGTGTTTAAGGGCAGGCTGGATGGGGCTTTGAATAACCTGGTCTAGTGGGAGGTGTCCCTGCCCATGGCAGGAGGGTTGGAACTTGATGATCTTTAGGATCCCTTCCAACTCTAACCATTCTCTGATTCTAAGGTGTGCTGCCAGACCCCAACATATGCACTGCTTTTTTTTTTCTCACAGTTGCAGCAAGTGCCCCTATCACTGCCAGCCTTGAGGATGTCTTATTGTAAGCATCACCACTAATTGCCCCCACACAGCAAGTGTGTCAGCGGTGCCCTCACGGCTGTATGGTCTGGCAGTTCTGGACACACCAGAAGTTGCTGTTTGCTGATGGTTGCTGCATGTTTGTACCCCAGATTTTCAGTCTAGGACCTCAGGAACACACTTACATGTTCCAGCTGCAGCCAACATGCTCTTTGGCTCCTGCTCTCCAACTTCAGGCACACAGACAAGCAGCAAAGCCACCTTGGGATGCTGGGGATCAGGTGGGCTGGATTGCCCTAGGAACTCCCCGTTGGCAGGGGAAGCACCTGCAGCTAGTGTGCTCCTAATGAAGGAGGTAACAAGTGCCTTGCATTGAAGTGGGATGAGCCTGGGCCGTGCAGAAGGATTTGCTTCTTGATATTGTGGTGGAATGGAGAGAACTTGAAGCAATGAATTGCCAGCCAGAACTAGACCCTTAACAACAAAAGAGGAGGATTATTGAGAGCTCTGATTGCAGAAGCATCTGTAAAGATGTTTTAAGAGCTCTGTGCCCCCTCAACACAGCCCCTTTTGAGGAAATCTTTCTACAGCAATGTCTCTCTCTTCAGCAGTTGCACAGCAGCCTCTGGCTCCTTGAAGGGCAGGGCAAGGGCGGGTTGATTTCCTTCCTTGCTTCTGCAAGAGAGGAAGAGAGTCCTACTCTGCTGGCTTGTGTCCCGTGACTGGACTGTCTCCAGCCCAGGATCTAAGCTGGTTGGGCAAACCCACGGACTTCTCTGCTGGTGAGTGTGGAGTGAAGATGCTTCTTCCAGGTCAGTTCTCTCACAACAGAGGCAGCCCCAGGGGTGTGGAACACACAGCACCATGGGCCAGAGGCTCCCAGCTTGTTAATGACACCCATGTTTCTCTGTGTGGAGCAGGGTAGTGGGTGTACAGAATAGGCAGCTGCCCCCTTACTATCCCCCTCTGAGGTTGAGGCATGACCCTCACCACACGGGGTGCAGCCTGTGACTGTCTGCTGGCCGAGGATGGTGGCATTTTCCCCCATCATGTTCTGAATGAGCCTGCAAGGTTGGTGCCCCTGTGCTAGGATGGTGGCTGGATACTGCAGCTCCAGCCCCAGCATGGGGACACTGCAGCGGTCACCTCTAATGCCTTTGCTCTGAGCCACGGTTTGCTCCAGAAGGCAAGGTGTCCAAGTCTCCTCTGGAGAGTTATTTACAAAAGATGGATGCGATCTGCTGGGATCATTAAGGGGAAATGAAAAAAGGGCAGTGATATCTGCACCCCCAGGAGAAAAATACATCTCTGGTAACTGAGTGCAAGGAGGCTGTGTAAGCCTCTGCCTCCCGCTCACACTGGTAATATGCAGCTCATGAAGGTGATCACTTTTTCCTCCATAACTTCTGAGGAAAGCTGCTCTGTCACCAGAAAGCTGACTCCTTTAACCACATCTGCCACAGCTAATATCACAGCTCCCTGCATCCTTTCATTTACCAAGCCCTTGAGCTTTCTTTAGGGTTGGTATCAGGCTCTTGCTGCTCAGCATAATCTCCGTTTTGCATCTCTGCTCTTTGTGCTCAGTGCAAAGACAGCAGCTGTGTCTTGTTGGGGATTTCTTGCTGTGTCGCGGTGCTCCTGTTTGTGCTCTCTCCTTGCTGCCTCTCCACTGCCTCCCAGCCCATCCTGGAAGCGTTTCCAGCATCCTGGGTGTGACCTAGGCTTGTGGTCTGCAGCAGCAGGTATTCCTCTGATTTTCCAGGCAGCTGTCATGACTATGTTTTGCCACAGTCGGAGAAGTTAGAGAAACAAAATAATTTTATTTGGTTGTGAAATGTTGCTGCTGGGCAGTCAGTGGAGCTGAAAACTCATGCATCCCAGCCTGGGCTGTCTCCTGGCACCATGGTCCTTTCCAAGATGAGGATGGATTCTTCAAATTCTTAGGGAAAGACCTTGGGCTTTGCAAAGATGGATGCAACACAGGTGGGCAGAGCCTGGAGTAGTCAGGATATGCAGCTATGGTACTGACACAGCAAGGAAAAACTGGGGGGGGCAGGGGGACCCTGTATGGTAATGACAGACCCAGCTTTACAGGGGGTCTCAGGCCAGCCTGTCCTCACCAATTCTGGAACCCAGGAGCATGGGAGTCAGGCTCTGGCATGTCATGTCGCAACACTGAGCAGCAGGGAAGGTAAAACATGGAAGCAGGAGCTGAGTGGCTTAGCATTTGCCTCTTCTCCCCCTTCCGCCAATGCCTTTGTCAGTTGTTTGCCATTAGGATGCCAAGGGGCTGTTCTTAGACATCCTTCATCTGTTGCCAGTGACAGCAAGTGCTCGTGGCTCAGGGATTGTTAACCACTCTGTCCAGCTACACCATGGTTTTTTGGACATATATTTTTCATCTGTCTCTGTTGCTGCTGTAGAGGAGCTGCTCAGGTGGGCATGAATTAGCCTGGCTGTTCACTGGGAGGGGGAAGGAGCAGACACCAGCCTATTCCTAAGCAGAATGCAACTCTTTTGCTAGTGTTTCAACCACGATAATTGGAGAAGTTTTAATCCCTCTTCTGTCGGGGGAAGCACGCCTGGCTAAGAGAAACGATCCACCCCAACTTATCCCCGGCTGAGTCAGCCTGCAGCAGCTTCCTCCACGGTCAGGAGAGTCACTCACCTTTAGCCAGGAACCAGGCAGCTGTTGAAATCCCTTCACACTGCACGCAAATTAGGCATTGAAAATACTCATTACAGCCAACATGACACGCCTTCATTATTCCGGAATAATTGTCTGAACGGCTCAGCTCGCAGCACAAGCTTCGCTCGGTGCAGAAATGTGATAAAAGAAAACAGGAAGTGCAATCAATGCTTGTAATCCTTTTAAATAAAAAGGTACTTGCTAGTAGCTGCCAACATCTTTTAAAAGCTGTGATTTCCCTGGAGAGAGCCCTTATCAGCTATGACTGCGTGTCATTCTGGCTGTCTGTCAATCCATCAGACTTCAGTGCCACTGACATTAAGAAGCCAGGCGTTAAGATTATCACATTTAGCCATAATGTAGCACAGATTGTGTTGACATTTGGAAAGTATTCCACCACAGGAGCTATTTGACTTCAATACTTTCTTCCCAAAGTAAAAAAAAAAAAAAAAAAAAAAAAAAATAAAAAAAAAAACCAANNNAAAAAAAAAAAAAAAAAAAAATTCAAAACAACAATCCCACTTTGAGCTGTTCCGGGGAAAGAGCCTGCTGTCCCTGCAGGGTGCTGGCTGGCCGTGCCACCCTGCCCTGGCAGTGAGGAGGATGAGGGTGTGTTGGCTGCAAGGAGACAGGGTGCCAGCACACAGGACCTGGCTCTGAGGAGGCTGTCAGCCAGTCAAAATCTGCACTCATCTGCTTGCAGCTTCCTCTGGAGCCCTGCCACGCAGCTCCACAAGGTCTCTTAGCCCCACACACATGGAGTCCAGGCAGGGCTTGCTGTGGATGTTCAGGTACCAGTGCCCCTGCCCTGCGACAGTGGCCAGTTCCCAGAAATACATCTCACCAGTGCATTTGCCACACCTGGGTCCTGGTTTGAGCCACACAGGATTAATTTCTCTTTCGGTTGTTTTACTTTTCAGTAAGGTCCCTTCTAATGCTTGAAAACTGTATTTTTTAGAAGACTCTGGTGTCTGAATTTGTGAAAATATTTACTTTATAGCCAGTTCTGGTGTCCAGGTTTCAAGGTCTCAGTGTTTTTGAGCTCACCAGGTGCAGGGATGAGAAGTGAGACCTGGGAACTTGACCCAATCTGCCAACAGCAGCTTGAACCATACCATGAATGGCACATTCAGTAGAAATTAGTTTGGTGAGAAGTTCTCTCTCTCCCTTGATGGCTGCCATTCTGAGAACTTCTTGTCCCTGTGACCAGAGCCACAAGGCCCTCCTTTCTTTCCGAAGCTCTAAAACTTTCAGCGTCCAACTGCTAAGAACACACAGCTTCCTTTGATACAATGGGCTGAGGATAATCCTTCTATATTTTACATCAGTGTCGGGATCAATACTGGTTCTTTTGTATTATTAATGTTAATTATTAAGTATTATTCCATTAAATATTTCAACCCTTGGGTATCCTTATTTTTCCTGATTCCCCTTCCCAGGTAGGGAGGAGGTGACAGAATAGTTGTCTAAATGACATTATATTGTTGTGGCTTCTTCAGACCCCAACAGCCTGGTGAGAAGCACACTTGTATGTTTATTGTACATTCATTGGCCGAGGAGGTGTCCCCTGTGCGCACCCTGGGCAGCCGTGGTGCAGCCCCAGGAGAGCATCACCCCATGCACACACCACAGGGACAAGGGCTCCATCCGAACACCGGGGACACCTCCTCCTGGAAAGGCCTCTTCCCACCACTAAGAGGGGGATATTCCAGACCATGTACTGGGGTGAAGGGGAAGGCTAGGCCATAGAAACAAGGGCAAATGACCTGAAATGAACTGATTAATCTCTTTAAATAACTGTGAAACCATTTTCCAGAAAAAGTTAATCTACTCTAAATGGCTCTGGTGCTTTTCCGGGGCTCCAATCAATATGTGGTCTCTTGCTTTTCATGTGTGATTCACAGTAATTGCAAAAGAGCATTTTCTGAAGAAAATTACATTCTGCAAGCAGAAATGCAAAGAGACACTAGGACCAATTAGCATTAAATCCCAGAACAAGGCACACTGTCGGGTGCACGGGTGAGCTGGAGATGCTGCAGCACCACAGTTCAGTGTCCTGGGTCCCTCCTCAAGAAGCAGCTGGAGGTGCTGGAGTGTGTTACGTCCAACTGGCTTGTTCAGGAACCTCTGCTGCTTCTAGGTCTGAGTACCTGGTCCCTGGCTGTGGACCCCAACCTGCAGAGAGGTGGTGACTGCAGGATTACAAATTTAGGCAGAGACACTTCCCAGACGTGTCCAGAGACAATATAGCCCAGGCACAAGTCAGATCCCCAGGTCTCTCCTATCCCCTTCATCTCCTTTAGGACATGAATGCTTAGGTTTGCAAGAGCTGCTGGGTTTGTCCCATCCTTGCCCTTATCCCATCTACTGGCGCTTGCCCACACAACTAGCTCCTGGTTTGCTGTGGAGGGCTGATGTGGGGTGGGTGGGGGGGCAGACAGGCAGATGGGTGGACAGACAGACATCCCCAGCAGGGCAGAGCTTCCCTGAGGCTGCCCAACACAGAGTGCAGAGGTCCTGCCCAACCGCCAGCTGTGGATACCTGACAGGAGAACAGGCATCCCCTTCCAAAGGAGTCCATTGCTTTTCTGTCATCTGCTGTAAAACCAGAGCATAATTTTCCAGGATGTCATTCTAATTCTAGTGGGAAAGCTTATTACTTGTGATTTACCCATAAAAAAGCCTGGTGACTTATGGCTGTGTGTCTGTGGGTTTGCCCATCAATCCATCACAGGGGCTACAGGTGAGCTGTCCGCAGGGCAGGGGGAGCAGGATATAGGGACTAAGGTGAGCGTGCCACCGTGATTGACATGCTGCTTTTACCATCCGTAAAGCTTCTGACATATTCCTTTTGGCTCGGTGCAGATCCGCACTGCTGAGCTCCAGCACAAATGTCATTAAAACATGTTCTACCCATGGTACCTATAAATAATTGAGGCAGCAGGTCTGCACTAAGCTCTGTGCTGCAGCTTCCTGCTCCTTCCTTTCCTCCTGGAAAGATGCCCTTTCCTTCTTCCAGCTACCATCGTTGAAATTAAGGGGTGCCTGGCACTTCATCCCCCACAGTCACTTCTCTGCTGGATCCCCTGGGCCATGCGGGATGTTCCTGGGGCTTGGAGGCATCTGGTAAGCTCCCTGCAGTAGGGTGAGCACAGATAGCAGGGAAATCCGTGGCTGAGAACATTTGTGGCTGCTGTGGCCTTGGCAGTGCCTGATGTGAAGCCATCGGTCCATGAATACGTCTTTCTTTGCCTGACCAAGGCTGGTGGGAGCATCCCACCTCTGTGCAAGACCCACCAGGCTACTGGCACCGTGGGACAGTGCCACCCAACTGTGCCTGCTACCCATCCTTTCACAGGACAGACTATCTCAGCCCTTCTGCAGGTCCTGGCACAAAGGGTAAGTGCCATTCTTGATCCGGGCTCCTGCGGGCCAGCAGGCACGGAGGGTGGGCTGGGGGATGAGCTTGCAGGTGAGGCAGCAGCATGGGACAGTGCAGGCTGCTCATCCCCCGCAAGCAGGACCCTGTCTCTGAGAGGGGCAAGTGCACACCTTCAGCATCAGCCCCCCCCAAACCTCCTGTCATGCAGGTGCTGGCTCCATCCGTGGCCGTGGACAAGTTGCTGCTTTTCTCCTTGCTCATGACAGCCACCAGCTCCCCCGTGTCAGCAGGAGTCATTAGCGAGCCTGACGCTGGGAACATGCAGTATCAACACCGAGTGCTGATATCACTGCTTCCCGCTGCTGGTGGCACTAATACCGGCGTGATGCCATCTTCTCCCTCGGCAGCCCCATGCCTTGCTGCCCCTCAGCTCTGCAGCCAGGCTTCCTCCAGCCCTCTCACAGCTCCCTGGGGTCCAGGTGGGCACATGTGAGAGAGACCAGTGTCACGGCCACACATGGGGGCGTGCGTGGGGCACACCCCCCACTGCCCAGCATGAAGGCACACGGGGAGCCATAGCCAGGCACTCTGGTGTTGGAGGAACACTCTCCCACCCCAGCGCCAGACCTCTGCCACCACATCCCGGGCCAGGCTGGCAGCATGGGGCAGCAGAGCCGAGTGTGGCCACCCTGTCCCCCGCACACCGGCCCACGCAGCCGTGGGCACGTGTGGAGGCAGGTGCTGGTGTCTGCGTGTAGAGGATGCAGCCATGCAGAAGCGCGTGTGTGTGTGTGTGTGTGCGTGCCGAGGCACAGGCGCTGTGCTGTGCAGCGTGCATATGCCCTGACAGATCATGAAGGTATATTAAATAGCAGCTGTCGGGCTCTTTCTGAGCACAGCGGTAACACAGTTGGGACCATTGTGATGTCTTCTTAATTTAAACTCGTGTTGTCTTTCAGCCACGTGCTAATGAGGGCTAATGGGGAGATCAGCTTGCTGTTTGCCAGCCTCGCTCCGTGCTGTGCCATGGCCCTGTCACTCCTGCAACCTGGCTGTCCTCGCTAGCTGGTTTCTACCCCTGCTTTGCTGTTCCAGTGGGGAGGGGGACTTGGGGTCTGCTCCCCAGGGAGTGAGCTCCAGCTCGGCATGTCAAAACCTGCTCTGCTGAGCCATCTTCTCTGACCACGGAACAGCGGGACTCACCCAGGGACTTAAGCCTCCTTTTGCTGTTTGTGGGCACCCCCTCCAGTTTCTAGGGTCTCTCGCAGCATAAACAGCCCCAAGACCCCCAAGCAGATCCTGTAGCTGGGGTGCCTGTGATGGTGGCATGGTCCCTCCTGCCCTTGGAGCCCCAGGACAGCCACACCCTTGGGACCCTCCTCACAGAGAAGGGGCAGCCAAATGCTTGTGCAGCCATGTCAGCCCCTCCTGCTGCCCCGCTGTGCCTCAGGGTCTGCACAGGGCACAGTGGTCTCTAGTAACCAAAGGAGTGATAGCCCTGGGTGGTTTGGCCACAGCTCTTTGTCATCTGTGTGCCCATCCTTGCTTGTGTGGCTCTGGTGCTCACAGATGGAGCAGCCCTGCATGAGAAATCTCTATTTCGCAGGGATGCTGCAGGCTTCACAGGAGGGATGGAGCTCTGGGAGCAGCCCTGAGGGGCCACCATTCCTCTCCCTGCCTGTGCCACAGTCCAGGGCTGCCTATTCTCCCCTCTCCACAGCCAGAGGTGCTGGGTATGCACCAAGACCTTCTCCCAGGGGCTGCAGCAGGGACCTGGCAGCGCTGTTGGGCATGGCTGGTGGTCAGGCAGCCCAGAGGGGGCCAGTGCTGGCCTGCAGGAGCAGAGTGCTGGAAGCTCAGTGCTGCCAGCATCCCTGGAGCTGCTTCTTCTCCCAGCCCAGTCTCCCCAGCCCCGTGTAGCACTAATCCACATATTTATCAGGATTAATGAAGCATGCAACAAATGTATAGGCGAGCCAAAGCAAGCAGCAGAAAGACAGAGACAATGGATGGCAGCAGGCGAGGAGGAAGATAAGGCAGTGTATTGTGCAGACCTGGGGAGTGGTACGAAGCCACTTGTGCACTCGCTGGCCTGGGCTGTCCGTGAGCGATGCACACTCCCTGTGTGCACGCTCCTAAATACCTGCACAGGCAGGCAGAAATCCTCCTGTTTGCTCACCATCATGTCTCTGTGCACACAGGCGTAAAGAAAAACAGCAGTAGTGTTACCAGAGATCAACCACCAATGTTTAAAAAAAGCCGTCAAATACTAACACAGCCATTTACGCCGTGTTTGCATACTTGCTTAATAAAAAATTATGGCTGTTCAAAGCCCAATCATTAATTACCCAGCATATTTTTTTTTTACCTCCCTCCCTTTTTTTTTATTACAGACTAAGCTGGTTTCCTGCTTATTCAGCAAAAACTCCTCACTATTCCACCAGGACAAGACGTGCAATAAATATGTACTTATTAAGCGTGCGTTACAACTACACAAGCTGAGAGAAGTAATAATGGGCCCAATATAAAGCTGAAGTATTTATGCATGTACCTAGGGCCACTTTAGCTATTTATTTTCACAAAGAAATTAAATTAGATAGTTTGATAGCTCTCAGTGTGATTATGGTGGGAATTTACATAGGCCCATCAGGTGGAGATGTGTATGAAGGAAGAAACCTGCACTGAGGACTGGTTGCAGATGTCCTGCCGAGCTCCATACACATCCCGAGGGGACACCAGACCATGAGGATGTGTCCCCACAAACACTTGTCTCTGCAACAGGACAGTGACACTTCATGGGAAACGCAACCCTTGTAGAGAAACTCCTGGGATATGGAAGGAGAGCAAGTTTCCTCAGCAAATTTTCCTTTTAAATAGTTTCTAATTGAAAGAATCACAACGCCTTCGGGAGTTCTGAAGTCTCATCCCTTATGAATGCTTTTAAACCCGAGAGATGACACCTGCCCTGGTCCAGGATGTGCGGGAGGGGCCGCCGGAGCCGCCCCCCCGCCCGCCCGCTGCGGTGCGCCCTCCAGCCATCACCGCCCTGCGGGAGGCCCAGCAATTAGCGAGCTACCTGATTAGCGCTGATTGCTCGTCCCACCGCCCCGCAGCGGAGGGAGCCCCCCCCCTCTCCCCTCATTCCTCCGCCCCTGAGCTCGGCGCTGCCTGCGGTGCTGCCTGCTTTGTCCCGCCGCGACCCCGCACCGGCTCCAGGGGTGACACCGGAGTACCGAGGCCCGGAGGCCACCTGCAGCCCCCTCCCGGGCTCTCCAGGGACCAGCTTCCCCTTGCACTTGTCCCCGTCGTGGTTGATGTCCCCCTGTGCCTGTCCTCCAGGTTTGTGGTGTCTCTGAGTTATTAAAGATGGGATTTTTTAAATAGCACAGAGGATGAACAAGTTTTGCAGTGTCAGCACAGGGGAGTGACAGGGAGCTGCTGGGAACCGGCCCAGCCCCTCCAGTGACAGTGTCCTTTAATTACAATTGATAACCTGGCATCTCCCTCCCTCAGTGCTCACTAGCTCATCATCTAGCAGCGGCAGAGTGGCCACCCCAGGCCCCATCCTGCCGGTCCCCTGGACTCAGGCACAGGCTGCTCTGCTCCTCCCTTTGCACAAATTCTGTCTAATTAAAATGAAGCACTGGCAAGATGCCTTTCAAGGAGCCAGAGGTGTCTCTTGGAGGAATGCCCTGTGCCTTCCCATCCAAGCATCCCATGGTGTGGTGATGCCTGGTTACCCTGCACCCTCTGGCAACTGCTTCCAGCGGGAGCTCCTAGGGAGACCAGCAGCTTCCAGGCACCAGGGATGGTGTTTGCTGGCAGAGGGAGTGAAAAGAAAACTGCCTCTGCTGGGGGGTATGGTTGGGATGGGAGCAAGTGGGCTGAGCAATGGGGCCAGCTATGGGATGTGCTGGCTTGCCAAGAGGAGTATAAGAATCACCGCTCTCTCATGAAACAGGAGGGAACACAGCTCAGCAATTACAGCACAATTAGCTCAAACAGCAGGTTGATTGTAAATTGCAGCTCCGTGCCAGCTACAAGCGAGGAGCAAAAGGCAGGCGGGAGCTCTCCTGCAGCCCGGCTGTCTCTACCCACAGCCCCAGCCAAGCTGGAGGTGTAGGGCCATGACCCCCGGCATCCCCCATGGGGTCTCCTGGCACCTGGCCCCACTCCCCTACCCTGCCATGTGGACACAGTGGTGGTGTGGTGCCTCAGGAGAGGTGGTGAGGAGCACCGTGGGCTTGCTGTGGGAGGGCTGCCAGGAGTGGCTCTCCAGGCACTCTACTGCAGCCGCAGCAGTGGTGGGAGTTGTTGGCCCTTTCCAGGGAACAGGAGCCATGCTGCCTGCCTGGGAGCACCCTGGGTCCCCCGTGGAGCTCCTGGGAAGCTTCACTTCTTGCCAGGGTTCTGGGATTTGGCCCATGGTGGCAGGACTGCTGCTGTGGCAGGACTGCTGCTGGGTCAGGACCCAGGATGAGAGGTGTCACAGAGCCCCAAATCAAGTTTCTAGGAGCAGCAGTCTTGCTGTGAAGCTGGTATTTCTAACACTCCTGTACCCAGTGTGGGGACCAGCTGGGGGGGAGAGCACCTCACAAGGAGGGGACCCCTCTGCCTGGTCCCTGTGGTGGCAGTGAGGGACAGGGCTGAGCGCGGGCTCACCTTGCAGGAGCTGCCAATGCCAAGCAGAGGAGAGTGGGTATTTTGCTGCCACGGGGATGAGTGGCAATTAACGTTTGCTCCTTTCCTGGGGATGACCCTGCCTCAAAGCAGCCTGTTCCCTGGAGCTGTGTGTCTCCAGGATGCCAGTGCTGATTTGCCTGGAGTAAACAGCACAGCTGCCATCAGGTGACAGGGAGAGGACCCCACAGTAGAGCCCAGCTGGGCTGCGGGGAACCCATGGCACATAAACGTGCAGGAGGGCACAGTGCTGCTCATGGAGCTTGTGGCAGGCCCCATCCACAGGGATGGCACCCCTCTGAGGGGTGACCAAGGTGCTGCTCCCACCCGGCTCTGGGGACAGCCATGCCCTCAGTGGGGTGTTCTATAGGCTTTGTCCCACAGATTGTTCTGGCGGTGGGACCAGCGCACATGGAGCCACGTGTTTGGCGGGAGTCAGCAGAATGTCACCAAGTCTGTGCCAGGAAGGGGCAAGAGGGGCCCCTGTACCCTGTCTGTCCCTTCTGCGTGGGACATGGAGGGGCCTGGGGCTGGCAGGGGCAGCGCCTGTCAGCCTGCTGAGGCTGATGCCTTTCATCTCCGAGTTACTGGCTCATGTCAGGGCAGAGCTGGAAATGTCAGGGACTGCTGCAGGGTGACCGTGCAGAGTGGCAGATGGTCAATGATGGATTTGTCACTTCAGATTCAGGCGGTTTTTAAATATTCAGCAGAATCGGAGGTGACAGCTCATGGCAGCAGGCAGAATTTCTGTATGTCTCAGTAAGACCTCCCACCCCCCTGGGAGGGGGAACACAGCAGGACAAACCCTGGCACCTCCAGGCAGTGGCTGGGGACCTGCAACCTGGGACCATGCCGTGCTTGGCCAGGGCTCTCAGTGCTCCCTGTGTCTGGTGACCTGGTAGCTGTGCGGGCACGAGGCTGGTGCTGTGCCTCGTCTGCCCCTGCCTGCTCCCTGCGAGCCCCAGGGCTGGAGCATCCGCTCAGCATCCTTGGCTACCGTTCTTTATGAACACTGGCTGGGTCTGGGTGTATTTCATGGGCACTGGAGCCTCTGGCTGTCTCTGTTTGGCACAACCCACCCCTTTGGTGGTGGCTGCGCAGCGATGTCCCAAGGAAAGGTCCAGTGAGCAGAGGAGCGCTTGGGGAGGGCAGTGATGTCAGGGGCAAGAGGAGAGCCAGCCATGGGCTCGATCAGCAGGGAAGAGAGGTGCGGCAGAGCAGCAGCCCAGGGGAGATGAGCCTCCAGACAAGAAACCTGGCGGCCTGTCAGGGCATGCACAGATGCTCTGTGAATCCACAGTGGCAGCAGCATTGAGGCAGGAGCCGGGGCTGCCACGGTGCTGTGCAGCAAGTCAGCAGGACTGCTTGGGGCCAGCGAGGAGCAGGCTGTCAAGAGAGATTCTCCTTCCAGAGCTGCCAGCAGCAGCCCTGATTGTGCTGACGGTTATGGGGGAGCAGTCACCAGCCGGTTCTCCCACGAGCTGAGAGCCCAGTAGCACACACTGTCCTGCAAATACTGCTTTCTGCCTGGCCAGGGTCCTTGCCGGGGGCAGGGAAGGACACAGCCCTGCAGAAGGACACACAAGCCAGCATGGGAAACATCTCCTGTTGCAGGAGGAGAGCCAGGACAGAGAGTGGGTTGATGTGAGGGACACGGGGCTTCCCCTCCCTGGGGACACGCGTGGCTACGGCTGCGCTGGAGATGCTGGCAGGGCAGGGAGGCAGCGAGGTCACTGCACTAATGAACACACTGGCCTTTGAGGGCCGGCCATGTATTATTCACTCAGCGTCCCCTGTGCCTGCTGCCTAGCAAAGAGCTCTTGCCCATGCCAGCTTGATTGGCCTGGCTGTCCCCATGCTGCAGCTCATCAGGTGGAGGCCCTGACTGCAGGGCATGGCTGACCGTGCACATTTTCATCAAACTTGGCGAGCGGCGCGAGTCCTCCTTCTCCAGTCCTCACGTGTGCTATGTGCGCAGTGATGCCTGGGGGAGATGAGCTGGGATGAATGGCACACTCTGCCCGGCCATCCTCTGCTGCAGGTCGGTCCATGATGTGGGGGAAGTTGTGCAGCCCCGGGGGGATACACAACATCAGTGTGGCAGCCAAAGTCTGAGGCAAGAAGTGACCCACCACCAGGCAGGACTGCACTTACTGGCAGGTGCAGGGCACAAGAGGGTCTGCACCCTGGTGGGCTTTCCCCTGGGTGCAAGAGAGCCAGGACCTGTAGGAGCATCTTGGGCCAAGAGCACACTGCTGAGCCTGCCAGACCCAGCTCTGCTGCCAGAGCCAGAATGGCAGCCCCTTCCTACCCCTGCCTCTTCCCTGCCAAGACCATGATAGACAGCCAAGGATTAATGCTAAAGTAAGTGATAATGGTGGCACCAGCCCTTCCCACTAGCTCCAACCTCGAGACCAGCAGCCAGTGACTACCCAGGAGCCACCCCAAATGCACCCCGCTGTCTGTAGCTTTGCAGAGCTGATTCCTCTTCATTACTGTTGTCTCTTGCCAACAGCTTGTGCATGTCTTTTGCATGGTCTGCATGATCACAGAAGCTTCCAGTAGGACCAGTCCTCTGCAACCCAGCCCAGTGCCAAACTCTTCTTCCTCCATTAGGTGCTTCGCTGATCAGAAAGCAGAAGACAACTTGCTGGCCAATCTGTCCTAAAAGAGCTGAGCTTGGCTCTGGCTCCAGCCTGTACTTAGAGCAATTTAATATCAGTGGCAGGAAGGAATGGGGAATTAATTGTGGTTGCTGCCACCCCTTCAGGCCACACCTGCGGGTGTGCTCATGGTGCCACACACAGTGATGTGCTGGCTCCCTCCTTCCTCTACTCTCACAACTGCTTGAATTTCCACATGCTGCCTTCATCACTCCTTGAATTAACTGTTTCTCAGCCATCAAACACTGGAAGGACTGCAGTCTGCTCTGCCCAGCAGGATCTTCCCTTCTGGTGATGGAAAAAGCATGTCAAGGAAGCCATAGGCAATAAATCAAGGGCAGAGGCAGCATCAGGTAGCCCTTGGCTCTGAAGAGGCAGCGCAGGACTCGCTAGCAAAACTCAGGTGCTTGGTGGTAACTATCCACTCCAGGGCACTCACAGTCCTGGGGAATATGGGAGAAAATTGCTGTGGGACTCTCGCTCAGGTGTAAAGTCAAGGATTTACCACAGATCCAGAATGGCTGGCCTGCGGTGTGCCCAGCCTGCAGACCCCTGCCCCTGCCAGCATCCCTCAGGAGAGGATCGAGCAGGCAGGGCTGCCCCCAGCACATGCTTTGGGCAGGCTGAGCTCACTGCAGGAGCAGCTCCGTGCAGCAGCAGTGTCAGGTTAGCATCCCACCACGTGCTGTATCCCCCTTCCCCAGGTGGCAACAGAGGACATGCTCCAGCCTGGCGCCATAGGGGAGGTACTGCCCGAGGCATTGGGGCTGAGCACTTGCCCTGCAGAGGGACAAGCTGCTCCAGCTGGATCTGAAGAGGTTAAATCTTTCTAATCGCTCTGTAAGACCTTCTCTAAGAATTTATCTACTTTCTGCCTTCCAAGAACATATGGATAAAATCCCCCTGAGCAGGACTTACATTTATAGCATCTATTACTGAGATCAAGGTTAATCCAGAGTAATCTAATGGGGTGAAAAGGACTTTATATAAATCTGTTTTAATCTACAGGACATGATAGCCTGACAAGGCCATCAGAAAACTCATGCGCCACAGGCTGGGGCAGGGAGAGGTGCCAGGGTTTCTTGAGGGATGCGCAAGGGTGAGTTGGCTCATCGAGCACCTGCAGCTCCATAGCACAGTGGAGCAGTGTTGGGCCGGGACGTGGCTCACCGGGCCGAGGCTGTGCTGGCTGTCCTGCTGTGCAGGTGCTGCTGGTGGCTTCAGAGAGATTTAGTGGCTCTGTCCCTGTTAGGATGCCGTGCCATGGGACAGGGAGGCTGTAAATGCGGTTCCCACTAAGTTATGAGCCATTCCTGGTAGGTGAAATGGATCTGTGCTTAGAGAGAGGGGATGTTCAGCAAGGAGAGAAAGAAGGTGAACTTCACACAGCTCCCAGTGTTGTGGCCAGATCTTGCATGCATGCCCCATCTGGAGGACCAGTGCTCCACTAGGACCTGGTGCCTGCATCCCTGTGCACAGGGTTTGCCATGTAGGCAGAGGAGAAGGAATTCTCCCACTGGGATGTGCCCCTGCAGTCCTTTCTGCACCCCTTGCATGTGAGTCCTGCAGAACTGTGTCCAGCTCCTGGTGACAGGCTGAGCCCCAGCAGAGCCCAGCACCAATAGGCAGCCCCGCATGGCACCGCCTGTCCAGACCAGCGAGGCACAGGAGTGAGTCCTGCAGACATGGGAGGCCAAATAAGACAGTTCTCCAGAGCATGGCATGTCGTTCTACATCTGTTCAGATGGAGACTGAGTTACACAGGTCCCTGAGTCCCAGACCCGCCAGAAGACAGTATCTCAGCTAAACGATGCAAAAATGATTTAATGGAGGGAACTAATCAAGGAATCCAAGAGAGACTGCTCACCAAGGGCTGATGCAAGATTCAATTAAACTGCAGCCTTTGTGGGCTCACCATTTTAATTTTCCACAAATTAGCTTAAAAAAGGTATGGAAATGAAGATATTAGATTTTTTTTTCAAGTCAAAAGGAAAAATCCTTTGAGGATTATATTAGCTATTTTGCTTTAACAAACATCATTTCTATACTCATTTTCTTGTTTTAATCTCAGCTGTTTCCATTTCAGCTCTGGTGTCAGTGTTGCCAGAACAAGATGGGGAAGGCTGTTAACTCTTCCAGGAGCAGGCCCTGCAGCCTGGCTGCTGCAGCTCTGCTGTGCCAGCTGGCAATGCTGCAGCGAGGAGGAATGCTATGGCATGGACAGCCCTGCCCGTCCCCTCCTGGGGTGACTGGATGCTGATGTGGGAGCACTTGCTCTGCTCTATCCCTGCCTGCCCCCACCCAGCTGGGCAGAGGCTGGTGATGAGCTGGGGGAAAGATGGGGCTGTGGATCTGCTGGGGGCTGTTGGCAGCTTTGGGCTGCAACAGTCCCACATCTCCTGTAACTTCACCTGCTCTTGCCCTCAGGCAGCTGGAGATAAACACGGAGCAACAGTGTTGTGTGTCAGCTGTGATTTGTCTTCTGCGAGTGTGTGCCTTGAGCTGAGGATCTCCCCTGAATAATAACAGCTGCCATTACCGCCCGTGCCTCCACTGGGATCCACTGGGCTGGCATGGCCATCCTCTCCCTGCTCCATTGCACAGCCCTTGGCACCGGCTCCTGCTCTGCCAGGCTGCTGCAGCACCGGGCTCCACCGGAGGCTGCTCTCAGGCAGGAATGGTGTCTGGAAAGCGGCAGGGGCTTGTTCCCCCGGCTTTGCCTGGGCAGAAAGCCTGTTTCCCACCCTGACGGACCATGTTCCCATCCCATTCTCATCACTGCTTATCACTGGAAAATGAGCCCCAAGCATTGTCACACAGGCAGGACCATGGTGGCTCTGGCAGGGCTACACTGGGCAGGGGCTGGCACGGCTGAGCCATGGCCCCACAGTGCTCAGCAGCATCACTTGCATGCCCCCTGCTCCCTGCTCCGGCTCCTCCTCTCCCATTGCTGCCTACATCTCTGGCACTGCCACCATCTGGGTCTTGCACCCACCATCCCACCTTGCTCACACCCTCCCATCCCACACTGTCCCCTCCCAGCCCCTCTCAATTCGTCCAGCTCCTGGGTGACCTTCAGCTTGCAGCTCCTGGAAGCGCCCCCTTCCTCCACGCCTCCAGCTGGAAGGGAGCTTCATTTGTCACTGTCTCTTTTAAAAAGTCCAATCTCTTCCGCGGGGTCACCTGGCTGCTCTGCCAGCAGCTCCTCGTGCTGGCACGGCTCTGCAGCAGCCAGGACAGCTGCCAGCCCCAGGACACATCATCCCTGTCCCCTTGTCCTTGGGGTCGTGCTGTGGTCCCTCTCTGGTCTGACCAGAGGAATGGTCAGAGCCCATGGTCAGGGCTCAGGCAGCAGAGCCATCACTGTTGGGGCACTTGCCACTCTGCGAGCCACACTGGGGCTTCCACCAGAGGGGTTGCAGAACCAAGGGATGCAGATTCTCTCCTGCGCTGCCCTCCAGGAGACACAGCCAGAGCAACAGGTTGTGAATTCCCAGCTTCACCCCACGGTGTGGATCTGGCGGTGGAGGCTGTGGCAAGGGACTCCGCCACTCCGCTGGCCCCTCCCCGCCCCGCGCACTCTGAATGGAGCTCAATGTGGAATTAATTTGTCATATTGACACTGATCGTTTATTATGGAGCAGAGTGGAGCCCATTCATTTGAACAGAAAACATTTCATCTTATCTCCTGCCTTTTCATGCCTCAGCTCTCACTCTTTAACCTTGGACAACGAGACATTCATAATTTCCTCACTGGCTATATGGCTCCTTGGCTCCTTTAGATAAGGAACTTATTTTTAAATCTTTCTTTCTATTGAATTTTAAACATGTTCTATTACAAAACCTGATGCACATAACAACATGTTTCACCCGGCATTAATACAGCCACATTATGCTGCTGCCTCCGCTCTGAGCCAGGCTCCTGGCCCCATTGTGTCCCCTGGCTCCGAGGACTGAGGACCAGCACTGCTTTCCCAAATGGCCAGAGCCACCGCAAGAGGAAGACGTTGTCACCAGCTGTTTCCACTGGTTCCCATTTGCTCTAACATGGGCTGAGTCTGGGAGGGTAATTGTTGTTCAGGGACAATCGCTGGAGAGCTGCTGTGTGACCAGGAGCTTTTGCAGCCCCGTGCACAAGCCCTGCTGCAGCCTCTGGCTTGGCCCTGGGGCCGTACGTGGCTGCGGATGGACTGATGGCATCTCCAGTCCATGCAGCCACTGCTCCGACAGTAAATAGCCCTGTCAGGGCCCCTACAAGGAGAGGCTGCGGAAAGCCATGCGCAGGAGAACCGCATAGATAAGGCATTCACCTCCAAGGCTCTGCTGAAAAATTAGGGATGGGAGGTGGGAGGGAGCAAATTGAGATAAATGAGTGTGCTGCATGGCATCCTGCCCACAGGATGCTGAAGTAAAAAAATTAAAAAATCAGTAAATAAAAAATCACCAGTCTTTATCTGGTCAGAGCCTGAATGGGCTGTGTGATAACTATAACGGATGAGCCTGCTGTAAGGGCCTCAGAGAGGGACCCGCCGTCCCTCACTGCCGTGTGGGGAGGCACCTGCTGGTGCTGGTTTGCCGGGGAAACCATGGCTCTGCCATGGCACCCGGGTCCTGTCCCTCTGAGCGCGCNGAGCTGAGGATCTCCCCTGAATAATAACAGCTGCCATTACCGCCCGTGCCTCCACTGGGATCCACTGGGCTGGCATGGCCATCCTCTCCCTGCTCCATTGCACAGCCCTTGGCACCGGCTCCTGCTCTGCCAGGCTGCTGCAGCACCGGGCTCCACCGGAGGCTGCTCTCAGGCAGGAATGGTGTCTGGAAAGCGGCAGGGGCTTGTTCCCCAGGCTTTGCCTGGGCAGAAAGCCTGTTTCCCACCCTGACGGACCATGTTCCCATCCCATTCTCATCACTGCTTATCACTGGAAAATGAGCCCCAAGCATTGTCACACAGGCAGGACCATGGTGGCTCTGGCAGGGCTACCCTGGGCAGGGGCTGGCACAGCTGAGCCATGGCCCCACAGTGCTCAGCAGCATCACTTGCATGCCCCCTGCTCCCTGCTCCGGCTCCTCCTCTCCCATTGCTGCCTACATCTCTGGCACTGCCACCATCTGGGTCTTGCACCCACCATCCCACCTTGCTCACACCCTCCCATCCCACACTGTCCCCTCCCAGCCCCTCTCAATTCGTCCAGCTCCTGGGTGACCTTCAGCTTGCAGCTCCTGGAAGCGCCCCCTTCCTCCACGCCTCCAGCTGGAAGGGAGCTTCATTTGTCACTGTCTCTTTTAAAAAGTCCAATCTCTTCCGCGGGGTCACCTGGCTGCTCTGCCAGCAGCTCCTCGTGCTGGCACAGCTCTGCAGCAGCCAGGACAGCTGCCAGCCCCAGGACACATCATCCCTGTCCCCTTGTCCTTGGGGTCGTGCTGTGGTCCCTCTCTGGTCTGACCAGAGGAATGGTCAGAGCCCATGGTCAGGGCTCAGGCAGCAGAGCCATCACTGTTGGGGCACTTGCCACTCTGCGAGCCACACTGGGGCTTCCACCAGAGGGGTTGCAGAACCAAGGGATGCAGATTCTCTCCTGCGCTGCCCTCCAGGAGACACAGCCAGAGCAACAGGTTGTGAATTCCCAGCTTCACCCCACGGTGTGGATCTGGCGGTGGAGGCTGTGGCAAGGGACTCCGCCACTCCGCTGGCCCCTCCCCGCCCCGCGCACTCTGAATGGAGCTCAATGTGGAATTAATTTGTCATATTGACACTGATCGTTTATTATGGAGCAGAGTGGAGCCCATTCATTTGAACAGAAAACATTTCATCTTATCTCCTGCCTTTTCATGCCTCAGCTCTCACTCTTTAACCTTGGACAACGAGACATTCATAATTTCCTCACTGGCTATATGGCTCCTTGGCTCCTTTAGATAAGGAACTTATTTTTAAATCTTTCTTTCTATTGAATTTTAAACATGTTCTATTACAAAACCTGATGCACATAACAACATGTTTCACCCGGCATTAATACAGCCACATTATGCTGCTGCCTCCGCTCTGAGCCAGGCTCCTGGCCCCATTGTGTCCCCTGGCTCCGAGGACTGAGGACCAGCGCTGCTTTCCCAAATGGCCAGAGCCACCGCAAGAGGAAGACGTTGTCACCAGCTGTTTCCACTGGTTCCCATTTGCTCTAACATGGGCTGAGTCTGGGAGGGTAATTGTTGTTCAGGGACAATCGCTGGAGAGCTGCTGTGTGACCAGGAGCTTTTGCAGCCCCGTGCACAAGCCCTGCTGCAGCCTCTGGCTTGGCCCTGGGGCCGTACGTGGCTGCGGATGGACTGATGGCATCTCCAGTCCATGCAGCCACTGCTCCGACAGTAAATAGCCCTGTCAGGGCCCCTACAAGGAGAGGCTGCGGAAAGCCATGCGCAGGAGAACCGCATAGATAAGGCATTCACCTCCAAGGCTCTGCTGAAAAATTAGGGATGGGAGGTGGGAGGGAGCAAATTGAGATAAATGAGTGTGCTGCATGGCATCCTGCCCACAGGATGCTGAAGTAAAAAAATTAAAAAATCAGTAAATAAAAAATCACCAGTCTTTATCTGGTCAGAGCCTGAATGGGCTGTGTGATAACTATAACGGATGAGCCTGCTGTAAGGGCCTCAGAGAGGGACCCGCCGTCCCTCACTGCCGTGTGGGGAGGCACCTGCTGGTGCTGGTTTGCCGGGGAAACCATGGCTCTGCCATGGCACCCGGGTCCTGTCCCTCTGAGCGCGCTGCACCGCCTGCCCTGCCGGTCCCGAGCGGCTCTGGGAAGGGCTTGGCTCCTTCCTTAGCGTGAACCACACTTTTCCAAGTCGCCCTTCACAGTGAGGGAAAAGGCAGATCAGATGCCGAATTAGCCTGCGAGAGCCGTGTTCCCGTCTCTCTTATCTAACTCCCTGTAACAAGCTCTTTGCATTTATTCTACCAAATGTGCTGCAGAATTGCGTTACAGCTCATGGCTGCGAGCCATCTGTGGAGAGAAATCCAGTTATACCTTGTATAATAAGTTCCTGACAATCTTACAGAGGACTCCGGGTCATAAAAGTCTCCCAGTTTTATCGCCAGTAACAGACACGGAGAGAAATTAAGTTGTCTTATCAAATTTAGATAATATATATCCCTCTGGAGTGGAAGGTTTCTGATGGATCTTTTACAGTATTAGAACATTTAGAGGGGTGAATAGAAATGCACAGTGAAGGGTGGGAGAGCACTGGGGAGCAGAAAACCCTGGTAGCCCCCAGGCAGAGACAGGCCTTGGGGAGCCCTTGAAATGCAAGATGAGGTGAAGGCTGTTTGCAGGCAGGAGCTGAGCTGAGACACCGGCTCTCTCCTGTCTTACTCACCTCCAGTGCTTGTGTGCCATCTATTTATGAATGCAATAACCTCCAGCAGTCCTGATATGCAAACTCCTTCCCTGCTGCCTCCTGTACTAGTCCTTGCGGGAAGTAGGAGCCACGGGACCTTTGCTGAGTTTCTAGATCCCGGAGTCTGCTGGAAATCAGCAGCCAAGCCCTGCAGGGAGGCTGGATACAGGATGTTTTTACTTCATATTCTCCATCCCGAGGGTGTGTCTGCTTCAGGCCAGTGCACTGAGTCCCCTGCATGCCCCTGCACAGCAAAATGGTCAGCACAGGGGAGGAGGATCCCCCATGCCAGGATGGGTTCCAGTCCTGCAGCCTTTCTAGGGCTGGTCGACACAGGGTGATGTCCTGGCTGCCCTCTCCCTGCCACTGCTGGCAGAGAAAAGAGCTCTGCTCCACTCAGGCAGCAGTTTTAATCTCCCTGGAGAGGGGTCTCCTGCTGATCTCATTGCCCAGGGTTTTGCCTGATCCCTTTCCTCCTGGCTTGGGTGGGAAGGTTCCCATGGCTGGGTGCACAGGATGAGGACACTGGCCACCTCACCTGGCCCGCAGCCCCATGGCTGAGCACTCCCTCCCAGGGGACACAGCTGCCTGCAGAGACGGCGCTGATGGCTTGGGAGGGCTGGGATCTTCTGCGCACCTGCTCTCTGTTCAATATTTAGTTTTCTGTAAAAGCAGAGTGCAGTAGTCATGGTAATGAAGCGGGCAGGCCCAGCATCACTGGTGTGCCATTTATTAAGAGCTGTGTAGTCTCAGGCGCTGGGGATGCAGACACATGCCTCCCCTGAGATCCCTGTGCTAATAAAAAAATGAATCCTCACTTACTGATCTCTGTATTTTTAAAGACCAGTTACTCCGTCTTTTCCTTTTTTATTCACTTTTTAGAAATCTGTCTTGCCCTTCAGCGCAGAATTATCTGTTTAGCACCATCGTTACTTTAATCACAATTAGCTTTCCCACTCCATTAGTAAGATTCTAAGTGGCGTTAGATCATGGGAATGGGCCTTCACAGCCATCCCAGTGTTTTGTTGGGTCCCATTCCCAGGGTCTGTTCTTCTGCCAGAGCCGGTGGCCAGTGGTCCCCATGCCATGCTGTGCACTCCTGCCCAGCCCCTCTGGTCTCCAGGAGGTGACGAGCCCCACAGCTGGGGGGCTTCAGGGCTCTGGGGATGGACACGCACTGGCAGCATTTCCCTGGCAGGCTGTACAGCTGGGCTGGAGATATTCCCATTCATCACAGCAAGGGCAGAGAGGCTGGGAATTAGGATTTAACCAGAAGAGTGGGTCAAGAGCCTGCCTCGCCTCCCCACATCTTTTCTTCAGAGCATTTGGTGAACAATGCATGCAGAAGGCTTTTTATTTTTGTGTAGAAATGTGTGTCTAATGAATTAGCCACGGATTGGAGCCTAACACGGGTAATTTACACTGAACATTCGCTCGCTCAGAATCATCCATCAATTTCTTACCACATTAAAAGCGACGTCCCGCTCTGGGAGTGCCTGCTCGGTGCTGCTTCCCCCCCCTCCCCTGCCCCAGGCTCCCTCCTGGCATATCCCGCTGTGTGACCACGGGGGTTCCTCTCTTTCTGCAGAGCGGGAGGCCGGCATGTCACAGGCCATGGTGGCTCCAATCTGGCCCCTCTACATTTCCCTGGGTGACCGGGTGTGGCATGCCATTCCTGGGACCTGTTGGCACAAGATGGGCAAATGCAAGGATGGGCATAGGCTCTCCAACCTGCAGCCTCTGGCTGCAAAGTGCCAGTGGGGTGCAGAGGGAAGAGAGATCTTTAATGTCCCACTGGCTGCTCCGGTAATCTGTGAGCAACACCAGGTGATGCAGCAGGGTCCTGGGTGACTGGCATGGCCCTCAGCACCCACTGCCCAGACATGGGAGATGGCCATGGAGGGCTGGCCATGGCAAATGAAACCCCAAGGCTGGGCACTGAGTGCTGGGGCTGGTGGGCAGCCCTGCCATGTGCTGAACCTCCCCCAAAGAGCCATGTCCCTCTGCAACATCAGCCTAATTTTCTTGCCTGGGAACCAGCACCAGACCTGGGGGAGGACACAATGTCAGAAGCCACTGGAGCATGGTGGCACCTACAGCGGGGCAGGCGGTGGGTGGAGGGAGTGCAGTGGGGCTGGTGCATGCCCAGGGTGCTGTGGGGCAGCTCCCCCTTCCACTCAACAGCACAGGGTTCCCTCCCCCTGGCCTGCCCTCCACTGCAGGGACACCCCTGGGAAGGGATTACACGGGGGAAATGTTGGTGCCAACGTAATTGCTGAGATAACTGCTGATGGTGGCGTTTACAGGCAAAAAATAGAGTGGTCGGGGTCAGTCATAATTGGTAAATATTTGTCTATCTAATCAAAAGGACTTTTAATTAACAATTTTGTTCTTGCAACTGGTTTAATTTTTTTTTTAAGAACTTCTGCAGGAAGTCAATTAGACCCAACAGATGGTGAAGAACATCCCGGCATCAGCACATCCTGCCATCTGCCACCGCTGGAGAGTGGGGTAGCCCTGCCAGACCCACACACCCTATAGCAGCCCCCTCCCCAGGACAGGACATCCACAGAGCCTCACCTCTGCCACGAAGCAGCTCTCAAGAGACCTGTCCCCAAGTAAACAGCAGGCAGCAAAGGCAGCTCTGCACTGTGCCATGCCTTGGGGCTGGCTCCCCGGCAGCACCAGCACCTGGCACAGTGTGGGGCTGTCATGGCTCACTGTGCTGCTCCCCTCAGCTGGAGACCATGTCCTGGTGCCCCTCAGGGTTGCCCAGCATGTGGTCCCCAGGCAGTTGGTCCCTGGAGCAGAGCTGCCCAGCCCTCAGGAAATAAATGCCTGCAGGGACACAGGACATTGCCATGCAGGGACACAGGGCACGCTGTGTGGGGACACAGGGCACATACTAGGGGAGGACAGCAGGCGTATACTGTGCAGGGATGCAGGACACTGCTGCACAGGGATGCAGGGCACTGCTATGTGAGGATGCAGGGCACACACTGTGCAGGGACTCAGGGCACCGCTGTGAGGAGACACAGGGCACAGGCTGTGCAGGGACACAGGGCACATGCTGTCCCACGTCCTCCCTGCCCTCACACTGCCCTTCCCTCCCTCTCTGCAGGCAGGGCTTGCGTCTGTCTCGGCAGGTGAGCTGGCAGCGCCCGCACCTGCTGCTCTCCACAATCAGGAGATTGCTTTGCACAAGAGGCATCTGACACGTCTCTTCCTCAATCAGCTGCTCTTCACACCCAGCTCCGTGCCACTCGCCGTTGATTGCCCTTTGTCTCCTGCAAGGCCACGCTCTGTGGCAGTGCAGGCAGCAGGGCTATGGCACTCCGGTGGCAGGAACAGCGTGGCTCTGGGTGTGGCTCTGCCCTCCTCTCCCCGTGTTTCTTGTGTCCTGCAGCTCCCAGCAAGAGAAGATGCTGGAGCTCTCCCAGCTCCATGGGATTATCCCAGCAGGGGTTGAATGGTAGCCCCTGGAATGAGCTCCACATGGGTACAGAGCCCTGCTGCTCCTGCTCTGGTCCCTGCCCATGGGAAGGTGGCTGGAGAGCACATGGCTGGCCACATCTCTGGGTCTGTAGAGAGACCAGGCGTGGGGTAAGTGGCCAGTCCTGCAGCTGGCAGAAAGAAGGAGATTTGGATGAGTGGAGGCTTGGCTGGACTGTGTGTAGAGTGCCCGTGCCCCAGGGCTGAGCTGGAAGCAGCACAGGAGACGGCATGGCCACCCTGAGCATCACTCCTGAGCCAAACTGCTGGAATGTGTCCAAGGCAGCAGGGAGCAAAGCACCTAAATCTCTCCTGCCAGGCCCTCCAGAGATGTCCCCCTTTATTCACAACTGCTTTTTAATTGCCTTTTGTCAATTACAGCGAGATGGATCGGGTTCCTTGGGGAGGCAGTAATTAGCGCGGGGATGAATGCAGAGGCAGCCAAGCTCCCTCTTCACACAGCAATGGTGATTTGTAAACCTGTCACCAAGACACTGAGCTCGGCTCCCTCTCGCCGCCACGCAGCCTCGCAGGGGCAGTGGGGAGTGCCAAGCACAGCATGGGGAGGCACCCACATCCACCTGGACCCCTGGAGTGAGCAGGACCCGGGCACCCATCCCAGCAAAGACCCTCTCCCCTGGCGTGCAGGGCTTAGAGTGTGGCTCCGTGGAGAGGAAGCTCGGTGGCCAGTGTCTGGGCAGCATGCAGCATGCCAATGGGGAATGGCTGTATGTGGCGGGGCAAGAAGAGCAAGGACACAACTCCAGGGCAGGCAGGGCCTCTGTGGGCAGCTGGAGAGAGGAGCTGTTCCAGGCAGGCTGGGGAGCAGGAGCGCCTCTGGATGGGACACTGCTCCCGCCAGAAAGAATTAATACCTAAAGTTTCCAGCTGGCTGTGGCCAGCCTCCTAATTAGGACTGGTGACAATGGCAATTAGTCATCCATGTTGCTGGTGCAGTGCCTGGGTCCTGTGGGGAGCTCTGACCAAGTCACCGCTCTCCACACAGCATCTCCAGGCACCTTGCCTGTGGCTTAGCCTCCTCAGGTGCTGCGCCTGCTGCTACCTGGCCTCCATGGCCAACTGTCTCACTCATATTGCCAAAATTCATCCCTCCAGATAACCTGGTCAATCATCAGAAAGCCTGGGCAGTGGTTGGCTTGGCTGCACCCAGAGCCACAGCCTGACAGGAGCTTCCTCTTCCTCAGCCCTTCTCCTCCTGGCAGACACTGATGTCTCCCATGTGCACGGAGAGCACAATCCTGGTCCCAGCTCTACAGGACTTTGGACATCAGGAGGGATGTAGCCACCAGCCATGGGCCATGGCCAGGCTGCAAGGACAAGCCAGTATGCCAGCTTGGGCCAGCTTGGATGACGCCAAAGAATGCTGCAGACAGTGGCATCGCCCAGCCAGCACTGGGATGGGACCAGCTTGTGATCCTGCTCCTGGTGACCCCTGCCATGCTCAGTGGCACCGCAACATGTGGCACTGCAGCCTCAGCAAGCACAAGTCACATCTCCAGCCCCATCATCCCAGAGGGAGGGCAGGGCAGACAAGATACCTGCAACTCTTATATGTGACAGGATGGGGGGACAGCCATGAACACTGTCTGCCCCACTGACTGCAGAGCTGGGGAGAGCCCTGGCAGCTCATGGCACAGCAGAGGCTTCCCATGAAAGGAAGGGAAGGGAGCAGCTGAGGAGCCCCTGGTGCTGGCACACAGGGTGCTAGAAGGTCCTGCTGAGAGAGGAACAATGGAGCCCTTCCCACCACGGGGCTCTGCCCTTCCCCAGCTGCAGCATCAGCCATGCCTGCACCGAGGAAGCTGTGAGCCACCGCCTGCTCTCCCCAATTCCCACCCTCCCTCTCTGCTTTGTGGCTTTTGTCTAATTCCCTGTGCCCCTTTCCTATTTTTCTTCTTGACAGAAGAAGCAGGCTCATGCATCTAGAGACTCCACAGCCCTTTCTTGTAGCCGTAGATTAAATTTCCCAGTGCAGTGTCTGCTGGCCTCTGGCTGAGTCAGTGTGCAACAGGTGTCCTCCCTGTCCCTGGGGTGGTGCCAGGTCCTTCAGAGTGGGTCTATGCAGAGTAACGGAGCAACCCCTATGATTCTATCCCCTGCCAACAGCGCCAAGCTGAACCGAGCCGTGCTGAGCTGAGCCCTGCCAGCCCTCCGAGCTACAGCTGTGGGTAAAGAGAAGGGGCAAACCTTGCATGAGCCCATCAGCCAAACTCTGTTGAGCATCCCTCAGCTCCTGCTTCCCTTGTTCTGCTCTGTCCTTGACCCCGGGGAGGGTACAGCGAGTGGAGGGAGCCCGGCTGCTCTAATTAAACCGTGTTTGCAAACTCCCATGGTAAGCATCACTAATTATAATTAGGGAGAGCAGATCAGCCTTCCCTGCCTCTGGGAGACGTGAACAAGCTCCCTGCACTCCAACCAGGCTTGGAGGGCACTGAGGGCTGACATGTGGTGCTGCTTGGCATCCCCTGGGCTGGGCACGTGCCCCAGAACAGCCCCTGTGGGACAACTGCCCCTCTGGGGGCTCTTGGGCTGGGGGTGCCAGGCCAGGGGAAGGGTGCTGAGATACAGCTGGCATCAAGCCCTCCATCCGTGCGTGGCATGACTGCCGCCCCGCTCCCTCAGCACGTTTTCTTCATGCTTGAACCATTGGCCTAACGATTTCAGGTTTTTTCCCCATTTTCCTGTATTATTATTTGTCGTTGTTCCTGTTGCAGTTCAGTGACCATGAATTATTGAACGTCTGCTTGCTCAGTAACTCTTTACTTCCACCTCGGCACACTGCTGCCTTGCTGTCTGCGCGGGACGGCCGCCAGCTCCTGCCCCCAGCCTCGCCGCCTGCTGCCATGGGACGCCTTGTCACACTGTGGCACGGGAGTCCCAACCCCACTCTCTGGCAAGGATGCAGGCGAGGGGCTGGGCAAGTTTCTGGGTCCAGCGAAGGGCCCTTTCTGGGCTCTGATTCAATGGCCACGGGGGCTGGGGTAAGCCAGGAGCTGCTCAGCCATGGGACCCTTAGGTGAGATGTGGGTAGCACTGGGTGATGTATGGGCAGCACTGGGATATGCTGGCAGCTGAGCAAGCAGCAGGGGCCAGATAGAGATCACTTGATCCCTGAATGGGTGCAACTCAGTTCGTTAAGCGCACAGGGGCTATTCAGGGCACAGCCCACTATGTCCCTCCCAGGTGATAAGAGGAGGAGAGGGGTATCCTACCTGCTCTTCTAAAGAGGAGAGTCTAACAAGAAGGAGCCTCTGTCAGCTAGGGAGAGTGGGAAGGCCACAGGAAGGGAGGGTGCAGTCATAATCTGGGTTGTGATGGGTCTGTGCTGCAGCTGAGGACTGCAGTGGATGCCTAGACCACCAGCCACTCCAGCCGCCTGTGCATTGCCATGCTGATGTTGTGTGCCATGGGTGAGTCTGCCCTGTTTGCCAGGACCAGCAGGGATGGATCACCCAGTGCCTTTGCCCCTCCATCCTGTCTCTCCCAGAGCAGTCTGTGCAGGGGAAGGGGCTGGTTGTTGTGGTTGCTGCCAATATAGCACCTCTCCCTTGATCCACAAAGCCCCTGGGTGTTGGGACATCCCCTGCAAACAGTCTTGCCAGCTTGCCACAAGAAGGGCAGGGGCCCTGCAGGGTGGGCAGGCATGAGAAGGACTTGCCCAGCATCCTGTTCCCCCTCTCAGGAGTTCTGTGTCCATCAGTGGGCAGGGACGTGCTAGTGTAGGACAGGGGCTGGAGCTGGGGCTTCGCAGGAGCAAAGGGGGCTCTAGGTGGACGATAGTGTCTGGTCAGGTCATCAAAGCACAAGGGAGGCTCAGGCAGAGCCTGCTGGTGCCCTGGGGCTGCCCAGTGGATGGGGATGAGCCAGGGAGGCTATTGCCAGATCCCAGCCCTGCCTGGGAGGATGGGGCTTTCCTGAGGCCAGGAAAACTTTTCCCTCCCCCGTGCCATACTCAAGGTGTGTTTGCTGGAGGCAGAGAGGAGCTCCTGGGTTTAACAGGGCCCTGGGTGGGGGTGAGTGCCTGGGTGTGTCCAGTGCCAGGCTGAGGTGTGCTAATGGGAGCTGGTGTTGCCAGCACTGGGATGGCTGGGATGCGCTGTGGCTGGAAGCTGGCTGGCACCTCGGCCTTGAAAAGCTGCTGCTTTCTCCACGCTGCTTTTGTGCTTAGGGCAGAGCTGAGAAATCTCTACTGGTATTGTGGAATTTTGCAGAAGTGAAGAATAAAGTCCCTGAACTCCCTACAGCTGCATTTTCTGAGCACTGCAACACTCTGATACCTCTGAAACAGTATTAAGCACCTGGTGCTAGGTTGTCTTTACAACCATGTGTCCTAAATAAATCCCTTCCCCATGCTGAGCTGTGCTAATGGCCCATTGTTAAATGTCCAGCCAGCACAGTATAAAATGAAGTAATTTTTTCCACTCATCCGAGGAAAAAAAAAAAAAAAACAAACCTTGAAACATCCAGCATCTTTTGTAAAGGATGAAACTGAAACCAGGGAGCTGCAGATGCCAAGCTCACCTGTTTGTCTGAGCCCCTCTGTCCCCTAAGCATCAAATGCAGGGGGTGTTGGACACTTGGGGCTCTCCTTGTCATGGAAAGTTTTTGCAGGTGTTGAGCCAGGTCAGGCACCCTCTGCTGTGAGGCAGATCTCTGCTTCTTTGCATCCATGAGTGCGAAGCGCTGCCTGGAGCTCATGTCCTGGCCTTGCTGCTCTCTGGCACCCATGTGTTTGTCTCTGTCTGCCGCCGCCTTGCACGTAAGTGGGCTTCTTGGAAGACTCACTCCATTTTTTCCCTTTAACCTTGAAATGCAATTTCCTTCCCAAAATACCCTTTTTCCTGTAAACAACATCTCTTTAGTGAGATTACAGCAAAAAATCCCTGAGCTACCAGGTCCCGGGCGCTTTATCACCCGGTGAGCCCCATCCGTCACGGCTGCGCGTGTGTTGCTGGTGCCCCGCCCTTGCCGCCGGGTGATGGTCTTTTCATCATTTTTACAGATTTATTTTACAATAATTTAATTTCATCCTCAGCCCTGGGAAGACGAATTGGCCCCTGATGTGACTGGGGATTCGGAGCCAGTCTCGTAAATTTGCTGCCTCTACACAAAAAGCTCTTTCTGGAGTCCCCACCACAGCCGTGAGCGAGAGTCTTTAAACAGCGGGGGACGGGCTGTAAATCTCCTACAGTGTTGGGGGGTGCTTCTGCTTCTCCCTGAGCTTTGGCCACGCTTGGTGGCTCCAGGTGGTCCCTGGGCAGGGGTACTGTGGGCTGCCCTGGCAGATCCCCTGCGGGACTGGGCACTGCCGGTGGCCACGTGCCAGGGCTCAGGCTGTGTGCTGGGGGCAAGTGGGCACCTGCTGATGGGGGTCCAGGAGCAGCCAGTGCTCAGGACCGGTTTCTGCCAGCACGCACCTTGCTCTCCTGACGTGGTGGAACCGTGTGGTGGTGGTGGTGGTGGTGCCACGGAGCTGCGCCTGCTCCTGCACATCTGCGCTCGCCGCATGTGGGAGACTTCGCCGCACTTTGCTTGTGAGCGGCTTGCCAATGTAATTAAACTCAAGTGACTCCCCTGCCCCCAGGCACAGCCCCTCATTTCCCTTTGATTTATTATGTCTTCTTAATTTATTTAAATGAGTCTCGGTGTTTGCACAGGCTGGGAGGGTGCTGGCTGGAGCTCTAATTGCTGGAGCAAAGGGAAGGTGGCAGGAGGGGCTCTGCAGGAGCTCAGCCCGGGCCAGGCAGCCACGTCTTGTCCCCCCCCTGGGGCACCTGCTGGGGCTGTAGCAGGGAGCGTGGTGGGGAACACGCATGGGAAGAGCCTTCCGAGCAAAGCTGGCAGGGGTCATCTGGCTCCTGGCACCAGGGCTTTGCCTCAGAGGCGCTGCAACAGGAAAGTCTGAGCGGCTTTTGTGGCTGGTTTAGGGGATTCGCCCTGGGGCACCACAGGGCAGTGGGTGCCCTGGCTCGGAGCTGGTAAAAGCAAGGGGACAGCAGAGCACAGGGAGGTCCCCTGCTCACCCCTTCTCCTAGTGTGTACAGTAGCTGGGGTCCAGCTGGACCATGGTTCCTGGCTGGCACGGGAGAGGCACATGAGACCAAGGAGAGCCCATGGCACAACTCTGGGGTCAATCTGTGTGCGAAGCTGAAAACTGTTCCCCTCACACTCACTCCTCACTCCCTCTGTCCATTCCTTCTGCCTTCCCACAGGCCCTGCTCCTCTGATTCCCAAAGGACTACCAGGCTGAGCAGGCTGTGTGGCTCCTGCCTGTCCCGGTCCTCCGGTTCCACAAAGACTGAGCGGGCAGTGTGCCTCCTGCCTGCCCTGCTCCTGCCCAAGCGCCTGCGCCGTTTCATGCCCAGCTGGGCTCCGTGCCGTCGGCCTCGCCATCCCCAGCCTGTGTTTGCACAGCTGATTGTTCCCGGCTCAGCGTACTGCCTTGCACTTGTCCCTGTTGAATTTCATCCTATTTTTTCCAGTCCATTTCTCCAATTTGTCAAGATCATTTTGAATTCTAATCCTGTCCTCCAAGATACTTGTAGTCCCTCCCAGCATCGTGTCATCTGCAAATTTAATAAGCGCTTTCCCGATTCCATCATCCAGGTCCTTAATGAAAACATTGAGCAAACCAGAACCATGGCGACCCCTTGGCCATCCAAGCAGCCCAACACTCACGCTTGTGCTCCCCTTACTTGCTGTCCAAATGCAATTGGGCGATGGTGCCAGAGCTTTACCATGTCCGCTGTGCCTTGGTGTATCCCCCAGTTCAAGTGGGAATTCTCTGCTTCACTGCCCTGGAGCGGTGCTAGGACCACAGTGTGCTGGAGCTCTGCAGTCACCCCAGTACCTGCCACCTGGGTGCAGAGAGGAGCAGCTATTCAGCAGCAGGAGGGTGAAAGCCCCTCACGCGGTATATTGGTAGAGCAGACCCTGGTGGGGTTGTCCTCCCCCATCACAGGACAGCATTGGATGCCAGCAGCCCACGTCCTATTCTGTTGAGTGCAAGCTCGCCCAGCCTCATGGTCTCTCCAGACCAAGAGTGCTCCTCTGGGCTATGTGGTAAGAACATGGAGCCAGCCCAAAGAGAAGCCACCCTATGTGCCCCCAATTCTATTCTTTAATTGATTGTAGAAAGCAATTTACAAAATACAAACTGCTGCCTATGCCAAGCTCTGCGTGTCCAGGCATAGCTTAATTTCACAGTAAAATTTCAGATGCAATGAATGGCTTTTCTCAGCACCGGTCCATGTCCAAGCCAAGAGCTTTGCTAGCTGCATGGGCTGAGCTGAGCAGCCCAGAAATGGCTCCTACACTGCTTTGTAGAGCAGGCAGCTCCCTGGGCTGGCTGTCACTGGGTTATGATGGTGATCTGGGCTGGCTGATGCTGTCCAGATTGGCTTGGCTGTTGAGCCAAGCTACAGCAAACCACAGCTACAGCCATGGGTCTTAGCTCTCCGTGCTGGATGTGGACCCTGCTGCAGATGTCCCGCGTGATGTCCCCTCTCTGCATGGCTGTCAGGGAGGTGTCCTGGCAGGGCTGGCCAATGTTGTGGTGGCAGGGGCTAAGCTGAGAGCTGGTGCTCCCACTCCGGCTCCTTTCATGTCAGAGTTGCAATTTCACAGTCAGGGTCTAGGAGGTTTGTACACACAGATGCATTAGTTCTGCATTTACTGATACTTGAATAATTGGTGTCACATCAATTAGATCTGTTCTTGGATACTGCAGTGATAAGTGCTGTGCAAAAGCTTCTGGACTGCAGGATATGAAGAACTCCAACAGCTGGTGGGACTTGTGGCAGCGGGCAGAGTGAGGCTGGATTGCCGAGAGAGCATCGGGGTACACAGTGTGTTTGTCCTCTGCAGGAGAGTGGTGAGACCTGGGGTGGTCGGTGCCTGGGTCTGCTGTGCTGAGGGGACACTGGCCTGGCTGTGCAGTGTGGGGGTGCAGGTGTGCACTGGGGGAGGTTCTGCCAACATTGCAAACCTCTGAGCTCCTCAGTACTTGATTTGTCCCGTCATGGTGCTCCTCTGTGTCAAGCCACTTGCTGGGTACCTAGTTCAGCATCATCTGCCACTTCCCTCATCCCTTTGGGCTGCCATTGCAGCCTGTGGCATGGCTTTGCACACATGGTGGATTTCCTGGCACAAGCACTGCCCACCCTGCCAGCTTATGGATAGGAGGCTCAGGTGGGTCTGGGGCAGCCTGGAGAACCCCAGGGCTCACGTGCCTGCACTACAGATCAGTGCTGTCAGTCCTATCCCCGCTGCGGGTTGTAGGCAGAGGTAATTTGCAGATGACAAATATCCCTGACAGTAAATATTTTTTGCACCCTCATCTTTCTACAAGCAGATAAGGTGGCAGCGCTGTGGCAATATGGTTGCTGGAGGGAGACAAACTCTTTGGCAGTCTTAAAAGTCTATTGTGTCCCCGCAATTATTTATAGATAAACAGAAGAAAGCCAATAAGCACAGAATGGAGCTGCACAGCTGCATTTGTTATGATGATGATGATGTTATCTCTCCCTCACACCCACACACCCACATCTCCAGTGCGTGAAAACTTGCTGCTGGCAACAATCAAATCCCCATCCCATACAAGGCAGGACAGGATAGAGGTTTTGCCCTCTCCTTGTTGACTTGCTGCTAGTCTCTTTTCCCCCCACAGTGACCAACTGCACAACTCCTCTAGCAGCTTCTCCCCCCAGGGTGAGTTGGAGATCCATGCCACCCAGAGTGCTGCAGGGTCCTGGGGCACCCACACAGCAGTGTGGTCCCACCTTGGGACACCCTGGGGCTGCTGCATCTTTGTTTCTGATGGCAGCAAGATATTGAGGCCAGGTGGCCTTCATCCTGGTAAACCAGCCCCCAGGGTGCTGGGTGCCTCGCAATGAGGGGGGTCCTGGTGTTGCTTGTGGGGAGTGTGGGACTGGCCTTCATCAGCAGGACCCCAGGGTGTGGGTGCTCCCCATTGCAGGGGAGGGAGCCTGTTGGCTTTCCGTGCTCCACATGGCCAGGACCATCCCACACTGCTGGTGAGCACAGAAATGGATTTGTTTGAAGTAAAATGTATGAGAGATCTGGGATTAAATGATGTGGCAGGGAAGAGTGATGAGATTTAATCGGTGCATTTCTCCACTCTGTGCAGTGGAGATGCCATGGAGTGAGAAACACTGACTCCAGCATGGGCAGGGGTCAGGAAGCGTGTGGTTTTCCCCATTCAGTGAGCACTTGGAGAGGTCTCTGAGCTCTGTGAAAGCCTGAAGAGGGGGCCAGGGACCTGGCAGGGCTGGACCCACCAAAGGAGAGGGCAGAAAAGTTGCAAGCACAAGGCTGGGGGTACCTCTGTGCTGGGCACCCCCAGGTGAACTGCCACTTGAGTGGCATTGGGACCCTTGACCAGTCTGAGTCTCCCCATGTCCTGGGGTGCTGCATGGCACTGCCTGGCTCCCACTGGGACAGGAGCCCTGCAGCTCCTCAGGGGACATGCGGTCACTGTCCCCACCCTGGGGACAGGGGTGCAGGAGTGGTGTGCATCCCTGCCAAGCTCTCAGCCTTGTCTTTGCAGGGCCTCTGCCTGGGGAAAGCACCGGGACCAGCTCTCCAGCTGCAAACAGTATCCAAAGCAGTGACTGGGAGCCCTTAACTGGACAGGAGAGTTGGGATGATTTTTCATTGCTTCCTCATAATAAGAGGACAGGAGTAAGTGACTAGTACAGTTTGTTCACTCGGTAAAGATTTATACAATCACTTCATCCGGTAATTGGTATTCTGGGGAGAGAGGGAGCTGCAGCTCCAGCATCCGCCTCTATTTGTTTTCTCTCTGTCTTTCTCTCTTTCTCTCCCCTTTTCAGAATGAGTAATTCTGTCCCTCACAATCCCATTTAAACAGAGCATTTGCGGAGTGAATAATTAGTTACATTCAATTAGGTCTCACGCGCTCTCCCTTCTCACTTTGGGGGACAGACGGGCTAATGAGATGGCACATGTCTGACATGCGGGAGCAGGCATTAAGCACGCTGTGTGTCAGCAGGGAGAGGTCATCACCGGGGGAGGCAGGGGGCCAGAGGGGGCATCCTGCTGACATGGGGCAGCCATGGGGAGACAGTCCTTCAGGGACCATTTGGGGCTAAAAGCTCCACATCTATAGCCTGCGATGCCAGCTGTCTCCAACATCAGGACTGCCAGGGCCAGCAGGAATTGGGGTCACATTTGTCCCCAAGGCAGGGTATTCGCTGGGCTGGTGCCAAGGGGACACTCCCCAGCCCTGGGACCATCCTGCTGGCACTGCTGGGAGCACCAAGCTCTGAGAGGGAATGCTGCTGACATGCTTTTATCTCCCTTATTAAACCTAACATTAGGTTTTAAGAGCAGCCTTAAATAATGTGCTGCTGCCTTTACAGTAAAAGTCACTCTGTATTCCAGCTGCTTCTGGCTCTGGGATTGATGGCCTTTCTTATGCCATGCTGCAAGCGCCTGGGTGGTGGCAGTTGATGGGCTGCAGCTGCTGTCAGTACCTGGAGCCTGCATTGGGCTTGGTGCCAGTGAGTCAGGGTCCACCACAGCTCTGCTGCTGCCCCTGCATCATTGCCCCAGCACCCCACACTGCACTGCCCTGCAGCAAGATGGGCTCCCCCACGAAGACGGACACAAGTATGGTGCACAGCCACAGTATGGTGCAAGAGGAGAGGTGTGCTGGACCTGACTGTCCCCTGCGATGCAGGACTGCAGTAAGGGCATGGGCAGTGGGGATGGTGTGTTGGGGCAAGAGCTGCTGTGCTTGCTCTTCACAGGCCAGGGGTCAGTGGGTGGGAGCTGTCATGCTGTGCAGCACCTTTGGGGGATGCTGACTGCAGATGTAGGGGGATACACACCCAGGTTTGGGGTGTGCTGAAGGTCT
>VZRU01001180.1:122944-139850 GCA_013398155.1 Pedionomus torquatus | reverse complement strand
ACCTAGATATGAGATAATCCAGTACACTGATCCTGACCAGGCCATACACTTCTAAAATAGTGAGCAATCATTAGGCGTTCAGTGGGAATANGGTTTTGTTGGCATGGTGCTGGGCAGGGGAGGTGTGTGGGGTGCATGCCTGGGGTCTGGGGTCATCCTGAGGGTGAGCTGAGGACTGCTGATTCCATCCACCGACCACCAGGTGGGAGTAAAGAAGACCCCAGTGGGTGAGAAGGGCACACGCCAAAGAAGATTCTAGAACTCATTAGCAGAGACCAACCTCTTCTTAGGAATAAGTATGAGCAGAACGAATATAAACTGGAAATGGGAATTGTGCAGCGTGCGTCTTGGTTGAGCATCTGCTTTTGATAGAGTGTCATTGACAGTTTCTGTCCTGTGTTGCTCCAGCTCCTCCTGAAGATGCTGGTGTCAGGTTCTGGGAGCTGGAGGAACGTGTGAAATGTGCAGGAAGGGAAAGAGCTGAGCCAAGGGAAGGAAAGAAGAGCCTGCTGAGCATGATGCCTGAGCCATTGCAGACAGCAAAAGTGTTTATAAGACATAAGAAGCATTTAAGGTTTCCAGCCTGGTCAGTAGGGATCTCATGGTTTCAGATGTGTGCTGTTTCTAGAGCCAGCTTGGTCAAAAGAAATGGGACTTTGGGGAACACTTTGGAGAAAACCAGCCTGAGACAGGCAGGCAGCAGTGCCTTCTTCCAAGTCAGCTGAGACACTGAAGCAGTGAAGGAAGATTTGAATATTAAGTATTAGCTTCATAATATGTTTTGTTGCTGTATGTAACTCAATTTCCTGTACCATAACCAATGTTTTGCTCTTTCCTTTCATAGCATAAGGCATGTGTGCTGGTTGGCTTTGAGCCTTGGCCAGCATCTAAGCTGACACAACCAAGGATGGTGAAGCTCATTCATACTGTATTTAATCATTATGCTTCTCCCTATAGATTCCCCTGTTCATGCCAGCTCCACATCTGTGAGCCCATCGTCAAGCCTTTCCACAGGAAATTCGGCGGACGGGCACCACAACTACCTCGAGGCCCCAGCAAATGCCTCCCGGGCGTTGCCATCCCCCATGAATGCAATCGGGTCTCCAGTGAATGCTCTGGGCTCACCATACAGAGTCATTGCATCCTCCATCAGCTCACATCCCGTTGCCCTGTCCTCAGCCCCGGGCATGAATTTTGTGACACACGCTAGTCCACAGGTAGGTTAACATGCATAACTTTGCTACGACTTGTGGTGCTCAGAGACTGTGGTACAGTACAGCTCAAAAACTTGAGAGAGTGGGATGGCTGGTATGTTTTAGCCACTTAAGGAGATCAGCTGTAAAGAACAATTTCCAGCATGTGAATCTTTCTGCATAAATCCCCATGGCACAGACATAAAGAAGACACCTGTATATATTTCAAAATCCCTTCACAGTAAGGGGAAACCCAGGTCTTTTCTCATCATGGTTGGAGTCCAGTTCCCCTCCACTGCATCTCTTGTCGTGTGTACAATTACTGTACGTAGAAATAAACAGGGTAGCCAAGGGCTGCAGCATGTGAAGCTTTCCCCTTTCTCCAGTAAAAGGATACCTGCTTTGTTCATTATTTGGAAAGGAGACAGACTTTCTAAAGAGAGACTAACATTACTGCTAAATGCCAGCCACATGCTACGTTGCATATAAACTTTGCCTGAGGAAAAATGAAGTGCTCCTGTCCTTACTGCCTGAGCTTCCCCAGGTGCTGAGGTTTTTCCCCTCCTGACAGGGTGGCGAACCAGGAGTTGGGGTTGGTGCCTCCCCAGAGCCATAGATGGGCTGGGAGCCTAGTAGGATGGCTCTGTGGGGTACGCATAGGAACATGCTGCCCCAGGAGCCTGGCACCGCATCTGGCACAGCAGCGCCCAAGGAGGTGATGTAGGATTTTGATTGTGTGATGAAATGCTCTGGGAGTGCAGATCTAAGTGGAAATTCTATTTTTTGTCAACCTGACTTTGCATTTTATTTGTGGGACCTGAAGTTAGGGAGCACTCAGGAGCCTCATGGCTTTTGATGAAGAAGCAGTGAGATGGTCCCTGAGCCTCAGACCCTGCTGCCCAGTCTCCATGACCTGTCTGAAGCTCTTCCTAGTGCCTGCCACCAAGGCTAGGAGAGGATGGTGTAGGAAGGGCCCTGAAGAGCTCTGAGAAAGTATGAGGATTATTTGGCATGTCTGGTTTATCTTTCACCAGCAACCTTAACTCATGTGTGGATCTGGGGTGTCTGCAGTGGGTGTGCTGGGCATCTTTCCGCCCTTTGTACCACCTGACTGTTCCTTGTTGACCTGGCAATATTTGTGCCTGTGGCATTCAGGGCAGGTACTTTGTGGTGGTGAACCTGGTAGCAGTCTTGGCTTTGGGGCTGGGGATGCTCTGGGAAGTGATTTCCTCAATCCTGGCACTGTGCCAAGTTTCCAGCTCCAAGGAACAGGTTTCATTTGTGTTGCCTCTAATGCAAGGAGACAGCTGGGCCATGGGGATTTGGCAGGGAGGCTGCTAATGGATTTGGGTTCAAGAAGTTGTCCCAGATATCATACATGATTGCACTTAACCTGCAGGAGTCAAGCTCCAAAGACACTGATGGCTAAAACTGCCCTGTTTCTCTCCCCACATACACCCTCTCTCCCTGTTATTGTCTTAAAGTGCATCCAGAGAGAAAGAAAATGCGGTACCTGAGCACTGAGTAACATTTTAAACCATAAAAAGTTTCTCCTGGCTCAGCATCTTGCCAAGAAGCTTCCAGGGTTAAAACATGGCTGGATACCTGTGAGGAAAAAGGGGTTGATTCCTCTTCTCCTTAGACCAGTTTTGGATTCACAGCTGCTCAGTGCTTGGGCTGGCTCTCTGCTGGGGAAAATGAGCCTCTGGGTAATTTTTCCTATGATGTTTATTTTCAGTGCAGCAAAACAAGCAAGCCTCTAAAGTGGTAATTTTTGCTGGATAATTTGTATTTTCAATATCAACAGTGTGCTGAAGCTTTCAGAATGAAGGGATGGGGTAAGAGAAGATGAAAACAGGCTTCATATTTTTGCATTGCTAATGACAGGTGCAAAAATCCAAGTGGGATGAATCCTTCTTGTTCTTTGCTGAAATTCCTTGTAGAAATTATTATACTTTTTTATGGGAAATAGGTAGTTTCTTGGAGCAAATAGGGAACTTGCAACAACATGCATGAAGTCTAATGCTTAGATAGAATGTAGCTGGATTTTCATACAAAGCCAAGCTTTCTGTCCCTACTTCTGCCTTCTCACTGGGAAGACCAAATTTAGCTGATAAATTGTGGCAGCTGTTAAAAACAAGCTCAATGACGCAGAAACCATCCTCAGCCCTCAAAATGTGGCAATGGGAGAGATGATTTGATGGTGGTTTTGGTGAGACCTTGCTCTGCCTAGAATGTTTTTTGACAAGACGTGCTCAAAGGCCCTTAATCCTCACTGCCCTGCCAACAACACCTCAAAAGTAAATAGCAATAAAATGAAGCCCTGGGCAACATCAGGCTTTAGTCTCTAATTGATGTCAGTTTGTAACCTTTAACTTGTTGCAGCCATGACCACCTCCTGGGGATCTCAGCTGGGGGCTCTGGACCAATTGCCTGCATCTCACTGCAGCTGATTTTAGATGCTCAGCATTTTATTTTTATTTTTTTTAATAAAAAATCTGGCAATGCCAAATCTGCTCTGTTCTCCAGCCTGTGATAGTGTTTGGGAACCTGAGTCCCAGGGAGTGACCAAGATGCAAACCTGCATAAATGCACAAAACATGGCTATGTCATGAGGCGGGAAACCGATTTGTCACTTCTTTTTTTTTTTTTTCCTGAAAAAACCCCAAACGCATTATTACAGCCTTCCCAGTCATGCAGCAGTGGAGGTTTAATTGCGGCAAATGACCTGGCTGCTTTCTTACTAAGCTGTTAATGCTTGAGGCTGCGAGCAGCCAGTGGTCAGCATCCTGTAAAGAAGCAGTCAGGATCCCACCAGCACTACTGTGGTTTGGAGGCTGTAACTGAGCAGCTGAGGAGTGCTGCCTGCCCTTTTCCAGCTCTGCTTAGTCCTGGCTTTGGTTGCAGCATCAAGGCGGGGAGAGAGGCAATATCTGCTACCAGGCATCTGCTTAAACCCATCCAGGTGGATTCATCAGAGGATGTCTGTCTGCCCATGGCAGCCTCATTGAGCTGCTGGGGATAAGCTTGTGGGAGAAGCCCAGCAGGGGCAGAAAGGGAGGGGTCAGCTCAATTTGGGGTTTGTTTCATTGAGATATGAGTCTTGACCCTCTAACCTGTCTTGTGGCTTCTGCTTCTGCAGCTCAACATCCTGAACAATGTCAGCAGCTCAGAGGATGTTAAGCCTTTGCCAGGTCTCCCAGGGATGGGGAACATGAATTATCCATCCACAAGCCCAGGATCCTTAGCCAAACACATCTGTGCCATCTGTGGGGACAGGTCCTCAGGTAGGAGGTTTTCTTTCTTGGGGAAGACGTTGTGCGTGAAAATTCCCTGGACACTTTGAAGCCAGGCTCACACAGGGCAAACACTGCAGGGGCTCGCTGGGGCCATACTGGCATTGCAGGATCCATAGCTGGGTCTGGCTATCCAAGAACAGGCTGTTTTGCAGATTAGTTATGCTGTGACCAAAGGAGAGCAAATCTAAAAGACATATGCTTTTTTCTCATGTATATAATCTTATTTTACATTCTGTCCCTGTTTATCAAAGGTAAATGTATCAAAATTGCTATGTTCTTATTTTTCTGTGTTTTGTGTTAGCTGGCCTTTGGTTCTGCTTGAGTGTTCTCTCCAGTCCCAAGGACTTGCAGCCTGGCTGTGCCTTGCAGAAGCCCTCCATATCAATGTACCCCATTTGCTACCTGCGCCTTTTGTGCCCTTGCACGGCAGTTAAGATGTACCTCCATATCCTTCCCCTACCTCCTTTTCACAGGAAAGCAGTGGACCTATAGTTTGACTGCTGCTGCTCACTATTCCTGCTAAGAACCACTAAAGCCAAGTCAGGCCTGCTCAGGTGAAACCCTGCAGCCATTTTACGTCTTTGGGGTTGGTTTGAGCTTTTTCCACACTGGAGAGAAGGGCAGATGCTTGCCTGCCCGCTCACAGCCTCCCTTTGCCTCCCCAGGGAAGCACTATGGGGTGTACAGCTGTGAGGGCTGCAAAGGCTTCTTTAAGAGGACAATCAGGAAGGACCTGATCTACACCTGCCGTGACAACAAGGACTGCCTCATAGACAAACGTCAACGCAACCGCTGTCAGTACTGCCGTTATCAGAAGTGTCTTGCAATGGGGATGAAGAGGGAAGGTATGTGTGGGCTGGTGGTAGGAATGGGCTTTTTTTTTTCTTACATTCATTAGGACAAATCTGGCTCTTGGTGGCCCTCCGAGGCTGGGACATTCCAAAACCCCACACTGATAGCTTCAGGGTGGTTTTGACCTTGTTTTGTAAAGGAAATGAGGCTGGTAGGGCAGCTATTGCACGGTAATTTTCTTCCCACCTTGCCTAAACACACGTACTGGTAACTGTTGAACCTGTTAACCAATTTTGACCAAAGCTTGGCTTTAGTTAGTGGCCCTTAATGACTTGGAGCCCTGTAAACCTTTGCTGTGGGCAGCACCCAATAGTGAGGACTCCTGCAGCCTGCTTGTCTCCTGTGTGAACAGCAACCTCCTTTTTATCTTTTCAACTTCTGGTTTCATTTCTCACCTAATTATTGCACTGAAAGATAAAGTGTAGATGATTTCTTTCTGTCTTTGATTTTATAGTTCTCTGTCATTTCCACTCTTAACCTCACCTTTGGAGATGAGCTGTGATACAGCTCGTGTCCTGTGGTGGTTTTGTGCTGCAGAAGAGAGCTGTATGGAAGCAGTTCATGCAGCCTCTCCCATACTCCACATATGGGAGTGGAGCAATCCCCAAAGGACTGTGTTACTGATACAAACCACCAAGGTGTTAATCTGGAGCAAGGATCCAACCCGAGGCAATTGGAGTTAAGGGAGGAATTTTGCACTGACTTGAAGGAAGCCTCCAAAGAACTGTTGAGGGTGTCGTGTGTCTGTGGTGGGTCCTGCAGAACTACAGAGAGTGCAAAGATCTTTGTAAAAGCCACCAGCAAGTGAATCTCTGCCGCAGGGAAAGGTAAGCCTGGTGGCATGGGTGTTTATCTGTCTGCCTCTGTCCACTACACCGAGCTGCTCCCTTAGTAGAGCAAGGACCACTGAGCTGTATTGTCTCCCAAATTATACTGATGGATGCAAGGTCAGGTACTGACGAGCAGCATGCCTTTTAAACTGTTTTTTTTCCAAGATAAAGTAACTCTGCTGCCTCCAGTGTGGAATGCCAGCAGGCAGCTTAGCTGTCCCTTTTGGAGGCTATACTGTCCACCTGTGGAGCACGCAAGCTGCTCCCTGTGCAGGAGGTCAGATGGTGCAGGGCAGAGCCTAGGGAGGAAGCTGTAATGCTAGGCACAAGCTGAGCCTCATCCTGTTCCTTGTAGCATCATCAATGCTGTGCTTCCTCAATCACTTAGGACAGCGGGGGACCATGAAATGTCAAGCTTGAATCAAAAACCTAATCCCAGGCACAGTTCTCCCTTCCAGCTGGGTGCAAAGTGGTTCAGAGGATCAGGGTGAAACTTCCCTTTCCAGAGCGTGAAAATTTAAACCCCGGGATCCTGGTGGATCCCACAGGGGTTTGGCTGCAATAATCACAAGGGCTTTCTGGCAGCTGTAGAAACTGGGGACAGATTGAAGCTTGAAAAAAGAATTCAGGATGAGTGTGGAGGCTTCAGGATGGGACTGATATTTCCTTGGCATGCTTGCTCTTCTAGGGAGATTTTTGATGGCTTTAGAAACACTTGCCTGGCTTCTTCCTGTCCGTTGTCCTAAAGAGGACAAATGCTTCCCGCAGATGGCTGGCACATATGTGTCCTGTGTTGCCCTCCCTCACCAGCACCAGACTAGATGCCCCACTGATCTGTGTCCTTGGGTGCTGCCAGTTTCCCAGCAGCTGGGCAGTGCTGTGAAGCACATCTTTTCCTTGCTGGGGGAAACGCAGGGAAGTGATGAGCATTGCAAAGCGTCCTGAGTCTCAGTGCTGAGGAACTTCCTGTGGTTTGGCCCTTTCCCTGAAAGCACCCTAACATAAGCTGGGGTAACTGATGTGAGGGCTTATTTCCTAGCACCACTGTAAACAGCAGAGTAGTAAAGACATGGAAAATTTCCTGATGCAAGTATCTGACCTACAGGCTTGTCATGCTCTTCTTCCAGCAGTGCTTATGTAATTGAGAAAACAAGGATCAAGTTCTCCCACAGGCTTGTTGTGAGCTCTGGGCTTTCTGAGCCGCTCCTTTCCTTGGTGTCCCCTAGTTCTTATCCAGATCCCCTCTGTTCTTAAAGGCCTCTTTATTCCTTGGCCTTGGTGGTTTTCCCACTCCTCTGGATGCTGACTGACTGGTGCTTAGCTAACAGATGGGGGAGCCATTAACCTGTTGGATAGGGTTATCCAACGCCAACATCTTAGAGGCAGGGGCCAGCTTTGCAGCCACCTTCTCCCCCAGTGAAGCTTTTGTTTCAGATGTATAAATGCCTACAGCCCAGCGCAGGCCATTCCTTGAGAACAATCCAGCTGTAAATCTGTCCCTTAGGGGCTACAAGGCACTTTGGCTCCTTGCTTGCTGCTGTATGCTCGAATGTAGTTCTGGGCATTTCTCCCCAGCAATGAACTAACCTGATATGATGCCTGGTGCTCTTTTTGTGTTTGGGGTTTTTTGTGGTTTTTCTTTGTTTTGGTGTGGGTTGTTTGGTTGGCGTTTTGGTTTTGGGNGTTTTTTTTTTTTTTTTTTTTTTTGTTTTGGTTTGGTTTTTTTGTTTTGTTTTGTTTTGGTTTTGTTTTTAGTTTTTTTAGCAGAATTTGCTTATTTCCCTTTGGGATTTCTCCAGTAAAAATGTGCATCCAGGACTTCTCTTGAGCATGAGACTTGACATACCATGTACACATGTCCTACATCAACCTGTCCTTCACATACCCAGTGGCCCTGGGAGCTAATAGCTGCGATCTGGACAGAATGTCAGTGATTCTTTTTGTCCTGTCAGTAGATAATTTGGAAAATGTGCAGAGTTGGGAGAAGAGAGTGACGGTATTGGGGCATTCAGAGGTGCTAGGAACTGCTTTTTAGTGGGGAGGGCTAGGAAGAGAGGTGGTGGAAGGAGAGGTGATACCAGGGCTAGATCAAGTTGGGTAAGTGGTTGCTCAGGGTGAGGCAGGCAGCATGTGTAAATCTGGCTTGGGGTAAGGGACCATCTAGCCCTGCTCCTAAGTGCTCTGGCTGCTATGGAACTGTTAGAAGCATGCTGCAAGCACAGCAAACGTCAGTGTCTGGGTGCTGGGTTTCTCCTGCCTCCTCCAGCATCTAGTGACAACTAAGTCCAGGCTGCCACCTGGAGGTATCAGCTCCTCTCTCCTCTTCAAAGGAACTACGCATCTTAGAAATCACAACCTTTTGTCAAATTTGGAGCCTACGGTTTTACAGCAACCCCAAAGTTAGTAAGAGATGGTGGGGATAGCCATTTTAATGGATGTACATAGGAAATACCCACTTATTTTTTTTCCCCGTGTTCCTCCCTCCTGAGGGGTTTTTTTATCCCTTCTCCCAGAGGGAATAAGACCCACTGTGAGCACATCAGTGTTGCTGTGGGTGTAAAGAGCCATGTTTCTGTCCTGCAGCTGTGCAGGAGGAGAGGCAGAGGAGCAGGGAGCGGAGTGAGAATGAGGCCGAGTCCACAAGCAGCGGCAGTGAGGACATGCCCGTGGAGAGGATCCTGGAAGCTGAGCTGGCAGTCGAACCCAAGACAGAGGCATACAGCGACGTGAACACAGAGAGCTCAGTAAGGGGCACTAAAATCACTTGCAGCTTGAGATGAGAGCCTTCAAGATGTGATTTGAAAGGACAAACCCCACATGTGAATGGCTAGCATTTTGCAAAGGGGTTTTGCTTTGTACCACCTAAAAATCACCATCAATTTTTTTTTTGAAGCCACTCTGAATGACAACTAGAAAATAACCTATGTATTATTTTCCTAGCATTTTTTTTCCAGTTCCCTTTGATTTCGGTGAGTAGATAGGGCAACAGATGGATGCCAGAGAGTCTTAATCCTCTGCTGGCTTCCACAGTTGTGCAGCCCTGGGCGTTGCTGGTCTGCCCCAGTGACCAAGACTGCAGTGGAGCTGGACGCAGCAGGTTTACTGCTGTGACTTTACTGTTTTGGATAAAATTGCTGTTCATGCCTGTTCAGAGGCTGTTTTGTGGCTTTTAGATGTGCCCTGGGAAGCAGGACTGCAACCTGCCATGCAGGCAAACAGAGAAGTCTAGCAACCAGCTGATTTGGCTTGTTGTAGAGGGGATAGTAGTAATTAATATCTTCTCAACAGTGCATAGCTGTGATTATCGGCAATTTAAGCATTTTACTTGTGGCTCTGAGTATTGTTAACAATCCAATACTGTGTGTAGTGCAGACAGTGATTACCAAAGGTTTTACATTAACAAATTCTCCTCTTTTCCTCTGCTGTTTTGCTTTCGATATTGCTCTTAATTAGACAAACGACCCTGTCACCAACATATGCCACGCAGCTGATAAGCAGCTCTTCACCCTTGTTGAGTGGGCCAAGCGAATCCCCCACTTCTCTGACCTGACTCTGGAGGACCAAGTCATTCTCCTCCGGGCAGGTAATGTCAACCTGTGGCTGCTGGGGCTAGTCCTGGTACCCTATCCGTTCTCTGGTGAATGGGAGTTGCTGAGCTGATCCCCCCCTGCTGTCGCAGGGTGAGCATCCTGAGCCATGACGAGTGGTTGGCAGAGGCTGTGGATGGGGTGGTGGAATCTGTGGTTTGTTCCCCTCTTCAAACAGACATGTAGAAGGGCTGGGGGAGAGTGAATATGAATTGTTAGTGTAAGTTCTGTAGTTACAGGAATTGTATTAATGTGACCCACACATAGTGTAACATACAAAATAATGTAAAGGGGTTGATGATGCAAGTNGAAAAAAACAGCGTCTTTTCCCCTCGTTTTTTTTTTTCCCCACACTGAGTGTTTTTTCGTATGTTCCTTCCTGCTGGCAAGGGTGCAGTTGCTACTTGAGGTCTCATCTTTCCTGTGAGCTGAGTCTGAAGCCAGCAGGGAGAAAGCAGCTTTCCTGCTTCATGTGGAACTGACTTTTTGCTGAATTAACTCTTGTGACCCACACACCTCCTCTTACAGGCTGGAATGAGCTGCTCATTGCCTCTTTCTCCCATCGCTCTGTGTCAGTGCAAGATGGCATCCTTCTGGCTACAGGCTTGCATGTGCACCGCAGCAGTGCTCACAGTGCTGGAGTGGGCTCAATCTTTGACAGGTATGTGGCTTGTTTCTGTTATCCTCTAGCAGCAGCAACTGGGCTGGCTCTGTCTTCCCCCTCTGAATGGGAAACACATCCTTAGTGATGACTAGCGCAAACTCGGGTTGATTTGAATTTAGCTTAGAACAAGGAGACTCTTGACTGGCTTAAAAATCAAGAATGGGATGAAAGCACCCTGGAAATGGATTTGCAGCTGCAAAAACAGATTCTTAGTTGAGTGGATGCTGCTCAGCCTTTTCCAGTTTGCCATAACTGGATCTAGAGCTAATTCTGATAAGGTTTAGCTGGCAAAGCTTTAAACCCCACTTGCTCATATAACAAGTGCACACATACTGTCTGTGTCATGCCTGCTCTCTGCTTGGCAGGACATGGCGTTACCACTCTTACACAACTGGAACACATAAGGGTGGTGCCCATGTTTTGCACAGTGAAACGGGGAAAAAACCCGATGTGCTTTTTCTTGAGTGAGTACAAATTGTTCTCCATAGTCCAAACAGAACAGAGAGTATCTGCTGAGCAAAGTGAGAACAATAACAAATTTGATGCTTAGGTCCACAAATGCTGCTGGTGCACATGTAGCAGAGCAGTGTGTTGTGTGGCTGTTTCTTAAAGCTGCCTCCTTCTGCAGAGATGAATTGGTGGTATTCCCAGTGTCTGTCTTAGATGCTTTTGAGCCCTGAGCCTTGCTGTCCATAACTGACTCTGATTGTCTAACCACCCATGTTGTCCACATGCAGGGTTTTGACAGAGCTGGTATCCAAAATGAAAGATATGCAGATGGATAAGTCGGAGCTAGGGTGCCTGCGAGCCATTGTCCTGTTCAATCCAGGTAAGTATAAGGTCTGGGATGGTCCCAGGTGACATACCCTCCGGGCTGTGGCAGGTCACAGGCAGGAGGGCTGTGGCAGTATCAGGACTGTGGACTGATTTGTCCCAGCCCTATAATACATGATTAAAGAGAGCCTGAATGCACTCTCACCCATGCATGCAGTCACTCTGCTGGTGGTGGAGAGGTCTCCTTTTCTTCCCTACCTGTATTCTCTCCCTTGTCTAGATGCCAAGGGTTTGTCCAGCCCATCAGAAGTGGAATCACTGAGGGAGAAGGTCTATGCCACGCTGGAAGCCTACACGAAGCAGAAGTACCCTGAGCAGCCGGGGCGGTGAGTGTCTCCAAGTGTGGCAGGCAGTTTAGGGCAGCACAATTCCCACCTTGGAAAGAGCAGACTGAGGCAGGGATGTTAGCACTAGCTCTGTCTGAGCCACCCTGGGCTAGAGCCCCGAGCAAAGCAAGGGCATGACATCAGCCAAAATTGCCCAAAGCAGCCTAGGTCCCGCAGGCTGGCCTGTCCTCTCAGTGCTCTAATCCTGGGCCAGCACGTTCAAGGTGCTGGCGAGATGCAATTTTCTTGCTTTTCAATCCAATCCTACCCTCTGCTGGCCAAGTTCTTGAAACGCCAGCAGCTAGATCCATCATCACTGCTAGCCAAGTGATGCGCCCACAGCATCTTCTGCTATTTTTGGCTCTGGATGTGACTGCAGAGTCCTGTAAGCAGGGTGTAGGAAGGGAGAAGCAGCCTGCCTGCTGCACCCCCTCGCAGCTGTGCCTCAAACAGGAGGCAGCAGCTGGCAGAGGCACTTCTGAGGGGTTGTACACCCTCTCTGGTGACTGGGGATTTTTTTCTTTTTTTTTTTTTAAGGCTGTTTCAAGAAGCATTTCAATTGCACGGTGGAGATGCAAGTCACTAGTTCAAGTCTTGGCTGGGCAGAGAATCTGGATCTATCTTCTTTCTTTCTTTTTTTTCTTTTTTTTTTTTTAAGGCTGTTTCAAGAAGCATTTCAATTGCACGGTGGAGATGCAAGTCACTAGTTCAAGTCTTGGCTGGGCAGAGAATCTGGATCTATCTTCTTTCTTTCTTTTTTTTCTTTTTTTTTTTTTTCTTGGGAGTTTTAGAAATGCTAAATTCAGTCTTGAAAAGATACAAATTGCCTCCACACATGAGGAAAGAAACACTTATTCCTCTACTTTGAAAGCAAAGGGGAATCTTAAGCCAGAGGAGCTTGCAAAGCATTTTGCAGGGGGGAGGATTTGGGTTCTGTTTACCTGAGGTCCTGATGCAGGCTTGGAAATGCATGGGAGAGGGTGACCAATGTCGTCTTCATACCTCTGACTCTGCTTTCTTCCCAGGTTTGCCAAGCTCCTTCTGCGCCTGCCAGCACTGAGGTCCATTGGACTGAAATGCCTGGAGCACCTCTTCTTCTTCAAGCTGATTGGAGACACCCCCATTGACACCTTCCTCATGGAGATGCTGGAGACACCCCTGCAGGTCACTTGAGGGGCTGGCTCCACTATGCCCAGACCCAGGTTCCCCAGGCCCCTGCACAACCTCCCATCCCTCTGTTCTGGGCCTACAAGAGCTCAAGAGATGTCCTCTACCCTCTGCTCCTCCTCAATGGGATTGTTGTGTTTTTGTACAGCTGTAAATCACCCCCTCTAACCCTCCCTGGCCTGGATGTGGGGTGTCACGGATCCTCCAGCCAGTTAACCAGTTCCTTGCCCCCCTGTACAGATAATTGCTTTAAATTATTTTTTCACTCTCAATAAAAGCCAACAAATAAAATAATATATGAGAGGCACTGACGGGAGCTGGCAGAACAGTGTCCTCTTTTGCCACAGTCACAGGTCTGGCTTGGGATGGGGCTGAGGGGCCTTCCTGAGACTCTTGAGCAATCCAAATCACGGTAGTAACATCACTCAGCATATCATTACATGTGCTAATGCACAGAGTCTTCTGATCAAGAGAGAACAGGTGTTGTTGCTTCTTGTTCCTGGTGAGGAAAGACCTAAAAGACCTAGAGAAATTCATTGCTTTGAACAAGAATGTTTCATTCTACCATCTTGAAAAGAAATTCTTGGAATTTTTGAAATAATTGAAAAAGTACATTAAAGAGTTGCTGGTTATTTTTTTCTTTCCTGAGCTAGTTCAGACACTGAAGAAAGAACCAAAGTGTTTCATTGTAGTCCAAGTGGTGTATTTTGGAGCCTGACGTACTCATAGGCAACTTCAATTGTTTTGAAGCTTCATGGATCCTGGTCTCTGGCTTGCTTGCCACCTCCCCCTGCACCCCTCCCTCTGCCCTCACCCCTGGCCCTACTCCCTACTGTTTTTGTACTGGAAACAGGCTTTTCAACCTAAAACATAATCTTTCACTTATAAGTGAAACTTGCAGAGAAAGAAAGAACAAGACACTAATGAAACCTAGTCTTTCCCCTGTTCAAATTGTACTGCTGGAGCTTCCCATTGCGACTGAGCTAACCAGAGTCAAACAAGTTAAAGATGTGAATTTGTTCGATACATGGAGTTTATCCTGGTGGGAAAAAATCCTCCCAGGAACCCAGCAAAACTGTCTGTATTATTATTCATAAAACAGGTGTAGTGTTAAGTGATCTGCCCCTTCTGACCCTCTCAGCAGACAGTGTGGTGAGATGCAGCCGTGCTTCGTCTGTCCATGTGACAGATTGCAACACTGCTGCTCGGGGAAGTCAGAGGGAAAGGAGTAGTGACAACAGGAAAGAACGAAGGATAAAAATGAAACATTTTGTTAGAACTCCCACATGGGGACATGATTCATTCTCCAGTATTTCACTGTGAAAAGAAGAAAAAGAATTGGAAAAAAAAAAACCACAGGAAAAAGGAAAAAATAATTCTAAAATTATGGAAACCCTAATATTATTTTATATTGTTTATGTCATAAAAAAAAAAACCCAACCACACAGAACAAAAAAGTAACACCCGGGGAGAATCTCAAAAGAGGTGAAAAGCATTGACTAAGAGGATATTTTTAACTGGCAGGGTAACTCCATTAAAAGGGAAGTGTTTAAAGACAGAAACCGTTCAACCTGTTCGCTGTACAACCTTTGCCAGAGTTTGAGATGCTGTACACAGGCTGTGCTGGGGAGGTATCCACACCATGCTACGGGTTAGACAAGGCAAGAGGCTCTCTCCAGCCTGGGATGCTACAGGCTTCCATTTCCAAGAGCTGTGGGCTTCTAAGAGCTGGTACCCAGCTAGCTGGCTTGGGTTTCTTGACTCTGCTCTCAGGTTTGGTGGTTTAAATCAAGGAAGGTGGTTGGCATTAGCAGGCCTAGCAAGAGGAGGGATGCAGAAGCTGATGCCACCTTTTGAAGACAGACTATGTGGTATTAATGCATTTTTTTGAAATATGTAGAGGAAAACATGAGTGTCCTCATATCTGAGTACTATTTTGGAGCCCTGCAGCACTTGGTGGTAACTCAGAATGTGCTCTGGCTCTGGGGTTGAGCTGCTGTAGCACAGTGGTGTGAGCCAGCTGGGGAGATAGCACACCTATAGTGCTGTCTCTTTCAGGAGTTCACAGTTGTTGAAGCTGTGATCTTGAGCATTTACATGGGAGCGTTAAGGTTGGTGCTTAATTTGGCCAAGATAACAAAAAATCCAATTGCATTTTTGGTTCTCTTGGCCAAATTAAACACCATTAAACCCTTTCTGATAAGGGTTTAATGTAGACAGTGTGATGCCTCTTGATGGTTTGAGTCCATGATGAGGGATTTCAGAGTTCCTGATGCTCCATGTTGACAGAACAGCCATGAGCAACAGAAAAAAAACCCTGGGCAGCAGAGTGGGACCTAGCACCCAGCCCAGATGGTCCTGTGAGTGCCTACTGTAGTCAGTGCAAGCAGAGGTTGCTAAGTCCCATGTGTAATCCACCTCAACTGTCCTGATGCTGATCTCGGTCCACTGTTGCAAGCAGATCTAGACCATTGCCTGCAATATGAACAGTCACTTTTTGAAGTTGGGGAAGTGAAGGGAAATGATAGCCAAGACTGGGGCAGGAGGTCTCAAAGTGGCCATTTGTGGCTCCCGGATGTCCCTACGCTTAGTCTACCTTGAGATCCTGGAAAGATGATCTCTGGGTTGTGGGCCACAGGGTCCCCAGGTTGCACTTTGAGCAGGGCTTGTCCTCTTTCTGCAGATGACACCCTACCGCGTGCTGCTCCACCCCGCATCTGGTAGGTCAGTGAGCCCACAGTGCATGCCTTCTGTAAATAAGAGACTGCTTGCTTGCCTGAAAATGTCGCTAGCAGATGGCTGTCCTGTGCAAAGGAAAGAATCATAGAATGTGTTGGGTTGGAAGGGACATTTAAAGGTTATCTAGTCCAACCCCCCCTGCAATAAGCAGGGACAACTTTAGATCAGATTCCTCAGAGCCTCATCGAGACTGACCTTGAATGTCTCCAGGGATGGGGACTCCCCCATATCTCTGGGCTACCTGATCCAGTGTCTCACCACCCTCACTAAACTTCCACATGTCTAATCTAAACTTACCCTGTTCTAGTCTAAAACCATTGCCTCTTGTCCTGTCACTACAGAAGTCATTGAGAAACTGAGCTCTGTCTGCAATCATTAAGGACCTGAGGACAAGAAATATCAAATTTTAAGTCTTATTGAATGCTGATATTTTTCCTTGCAGACACTTGTCATGATGGTGCCTTCAAAATCCAGGCACATCATTCACTTTTCAGGCATAACAAGGAGAGCATAACAGGGTCTAGATGCCTACCCTTTGTACTGAAACCTAGCTCCTCCTATCTGCTCTGACTTGCTCTTGAAAATTTGATTCAAGTTGCTAGGTCTTGCCACTGCTTTTTTTTGAAGATCCAGTCATTGATTTCCCCATGAAAACCCTCACAGCCTCAGATTAAGGTCTGAGGCTTTTTCCTTTGGTCTGGGAATAATAAATCAGGCTCTGGGAATGACTGGTGCAAGGAAGAATGTCATATTCTCTTTTCCACCATGCATCACCTCTCATGATCTTTCTGAGTCACCAGTAGGCCTCCTCCTTCTATGGACAAGCTTTGTCCATGGTGGGTAACGTGTATAGGCCAAATATTTTAAAACATTTATTGATTTAGAGCTGCTCACTCTGTAGTGCTCTATGGAGAGGACTTTACGAAATAGCAGGTTTAACCACTTATGATGAGGACCTTGAAAAATGAAAACATCCTTAAACCCCATTGCTTGTCCTAAGTTGGATTTGTTTCTCATCCAGAAATCAAGATGGTGCACTTTCCTCCCCTGTCTTAGTTTGGTTTCTGTAGCGGCTGCTTCAGTTTCTACCGAAGTTCAGCAACAGAGCTTCTGGATTAGGAATTAAAAAAAATTTTAAAAAAAATTTAAAAAAAGAATTTAAAAATTAAAAAAAAAAATAAAAAAAAATCCCAAGCCATAAAAGTTTGAGATGGTTTGCATTCAGTTCAGCTCTGGGCAGGGATGCTGAATTTAGTGATTTCAAGGGCATGTCCTGTAGATCCTGGGTGACTCTGACAGACAAATCAGACAGGTGACAATCAGACACTGACATCCCCACAATATGACTCTGAACTGAGTGCCACCAGCACTGTCCTTTCCTTGAGGACCTCTTGCCTGGCCTGGGCCGTGGACTG
>VZRU01001180.1:74044-118900 GCA_013398155.1 Pedionomus torquatus | reverse complement strand
TTCCCGCTCCCGTTTCGTTCTGTGATTGCATTCAATTACTTGTGCCCACTCCACCCCCAGCCCCAGTGCAACGGAGGCTTTTCCTTCGAATAGAACGATAAATAATTTCTTTTCTTTTCTTTTTTCGTTTTAATATCGGGTTTTAATAATCGCCTACTCTTCGAACAGCGGCTCTGCCGTCGCCTTTCCAAGAGGAACGAAATTGGCGGCGATGTTCCCCCCATGGGGCTCCCCTAAGGCGCAGGTCCTCCTTGGATCCCGGAGTAGCGCCCCACACACCCCCGGCACCCCTCGACCCCCCAGCTTGCGCAGGGAAAGCTAGAGCATCAGGGTCCTCCGTCCATCCCTTGCCCCGTCTGCCTCCCCATTCGCCTCTCCCTCCACCCACTCTGGCCCCCGGGTCCTTCCCCGCAGGCAGAGCCGCAACCCCCAAGTCCGTGTGTGAAGGGTGCCAGCGAGTCATTTCGGACCGGTTCCTGCTGCGCCTGAACGACAGCCTGTGGCATGAGCAGTGTGTCCAGTGTGTGTCCTGCAAGGAGCCCCTGCAGACCACTTGCTTCTATCGCGACAAGAAGCTCTATTGCAAGCTGGACTACGAGAAGTAAGTGCGTGCTGGTGAGCCCCCTTCACCCCATTCCGCTCCCACCACCTGCAACGTCCCAGTGCCCTGCCGAAAACGTGAAGGGCTGAGGCTCTTGGTGTCCCCCCTGCAGCTCCCCACTTCCCCTGCCTGGTGTGTCCCAAAAGGTGTCAGCCTTTATGGCTCTGAGTTGTACTTCTCCCCCGAAGCCTCTTTGCACCCCTGGTTCTCTCTTTTTTTTCAATGTGTTTTGTTGTACTTGTTTTGTGCCTTGGGAATTTAGGAGCCTTTTGTTAGGAGCCTGTGAGACCCCCGGTAAGCCCAGGGCTGTGAAGGGATGGGGCAAAGTGTTTTCCCATCTCCTCTCTCTTTATTTTCCTACTGAGCATCTGCAGGAGGAATGTTACATCCTCCCTGACTCAGTCCTGGATGGGGCTCTTTTCCTAATATCCTCACAGACAGTGCAATGCTATTGCTCCCCCCTGGGCAGGTGGGGAAACTGAGGCACTCGGCAGGGACCAGGGAAGACCCAGCTGAATTCAGAGTGTTTACTATCACATACTGGAGGCTTTGCCCACGTCTGGGACTGTGATAGAGCAGGAAATTGGATGTAGGAGGTTAAAGCTTTCAGCCTCGACACTTCCCCTTTGGCGAGTGTGGGGCTGGGGGGGGGGAAGATGATGAGAAAACTATTTTTCTTTCTTTTTTTAAGAGAAAAACCTTTCCATTGGGAATGAGCAGAAGGCTATTGAGTCTTTCATCTCCTGCAGCTGCTTTCGTTTTTTCCTGCTCATCTCGCTCTTGCCGTCACTGCCGAAACCCCTTTCCCTGGCTAGGTTTCGGAATCGCTAGATTTGTGTTGCCTCTGGGCTGGTTGTTTCTTGGGGAGGGTGTAGCTGGAAGGGCTGGATCCCTCGCTATGGTGATAGCACAGATGCTGGAGCCCTGCGATTTAATTCCCAGGTTGCTGTTTTATGAGAAAACTGTTGTCGGCAATGGTCTCATCCCCGGCCTTTGGTGCATCGGCGAGCGTGCTGGCGGCTAGCTGTGTTCCAGGCCTTTTTAAAGTTTTCTCCTTTAAGTCCTGTATTGTGGGTCTGAGTTTAATCACTATGGATACAAGACAAATTGAAAGCAGAATTTGTGTGCGTGACCTTGTTTTCAAATGTTTACGAAAGAACGGAAGAATTAGCTGCTGTAAGAGTGGAAAGGAGAAATCTGCGTTATGGGATATTTTTCAGGCAAAATTTTGCTGAAATTAGGTGTACTTCTTGTTTGTTTATTTGAAATTTCGCTGCTGGTTCCCATAAATTTCCAACATGATTTAATTTGTGTTTTCTGCTTTATGAGTGCATTCGCTTGGAGTGTAAGGGGAAATTTGGGTGATTATTGCTGCAGAAATGCCTTTCCGGCTTGTAGCACACGTGGGTCTTATTCTCTGCATGTTCAGCTGCAGCTTCTGAGTGCTGGAAGCCAGTTCCAACCTGAAACCTTCCTCCTATGTCTCTTGGCTGTGAAAGAAATCGGTACCACGGTTGGCTTTTTGATGTGCCCATCTCGCTGTCGGGATGGACAAGGATGATTGTGAAGAAAAATAATAATGCCACAAATATTTCCTGGGCTCCAGACAAGGCACCGTTTATCCTAGTTATTTTTTGGCTGTGTTTGGGTTGGTAACTTTTACTTGAGCCGGGGAGCAGGATCTGTGGCAGGCGGTTTCCCGGAGGTGGGATGATTTTTGTCCTGAACTGCTGCTGGCCTCCTCTCTTCCTGCACCCTTATGTCCCTTACTCTCACATTGTTGTCCCCTTGAATATTTTTTTTAATGTGTTTGGGGTTTTTTTGGCACAGGGTTGCTGGTCCATGTCCCGGCTCCCTCCATGCCCCTGCAGGGCTCTCTGCTGTGCTGGCAGCGCGACTCCTTACCTGCAGACAGCAAGGATGTGAGGCAGAGCCCCAAAGAGCTGTTTGCTTGGCTCTGCAGAGCTTTACATATGAGTCTGTATTTGGCAAAAAAACCCTCTTTCTTTGCCCAAACTACCTGTCCTGTCTTTGGGCTGAATCCTTTCCCCAGGCCTGAGTGCAGGAGAGCTGCGCTTGCCTCCTCCACGGTGCTGGTGCCGGGGCTTTCAGCATGAAGCACGCAGGGAAAGAGCCGCTGCTCTTGTACCGAGCTAATTAATTTGAGTCAAGAGCTGGTTAATTTTCGTGGGTGACTGACACTCCTTTGCGCAGCGCGATGGTGTGAATCCCCACGGCACCGGTGGTCACGCCGGCAGAGCGGGGCTCCGGGGGCGCCTCTGTCGGCACAGCGGTGCTGGCCGGATGGGAGCGCTGGGAGGTCCACGTGGGAAACACTGGTGCCAGGGGTGTTGGGGAAGCGGTCTGGATCCTACCTGCCAGTTGTAGTGTTGGTGGTTTTGGTGGTTGTTTTCCTTTTTATTTTTTTTTATTTTTTTAATCAAAAGAAGGGATTTCTCTTCTAGATGGTGACTGTTGGGATGTTTGACCAGAGATGAGTAGGTGCAGTATTTCCTGACGTGTATCTTCGCCCTCTGAGCTCTGTTTATACCAAGCCTGCAGAGGGTTAATGACAGAGTGTGAGACAGCGGAGTTATGCCTTTAGTTATAAATACACTCGTGGAAAGTGTTACGTACGGTTTTAAACGAGCATCTGACTGGCTGGACTCTAGAAATTGAGGAATCCTTTATTAAAACAGATGTTTTACATTTCTTTGTCTTTCATAAAGAGGAAGACCTTGGGAGAGGACCTGGAGAGGGATGGATTAAAGACTGGGGGTGTTGGGCTAGGTCGTGACATCTCTTTGGGGTGCTTAGGACCCACGGTTGGTTCAGACAGCGATGCTGGCTGGGGGTCACTCCTGGGCTGGTTTCCCCCATGCGGGCGGGGAAGGATCCTGGAGAGGGACAGCTCAAGCCCGTGCCCCTGGGACGGCGTCTATTTGGGGCAGAGGACGTTTGTTACAGAACATCCTGAATCCCGCGGCAGCCCCCGGCGCTTGTCCAAACCTGATAAGTCTCAACTATGACAAGGTTCAGGCTTCGCCCTGGCTGGCTCCCTGAGTGAAGGGACGCACCCTGGCTGTGGGCCCCCTTGTTGGTGACTAGGGGATGGGCTTTTATGGTGGCAGATTTGGGGGGTGGAGAGGGCAATGTCAAATCTTGCCATAAATGGGGAAGGGTGCTGGAAGGCGATGGGAAGAGTGGGGCTTGTGAAGGGGGCTGCCCAGGGGGCTGAAAACCTACATGAGGATGGGAGTGGCTGAGCCCCACTTGCCTGGAGGTGTTTCACAGTGGGCTTGCACAGGACACGCAGAACCAGCCGGTGTAGGGAGAACCTGGAGCTGCAGGGACATCACATCCAAAAGCCCCAGTGCGGGCGATACCAGAGGTGCACGGCAACCCTACCGGCCGGTTCTGGGGGCCGGGAGTGCTAACAGCGGTGCGGTCATGACGGGGGGCGCAGCTGGGGAGCGTGGCGACGACGGGACGGCTTGGCAAATCCCCAGCCACGGCACAGAGCCCCGGCCCCAGCCCCGGCTGGCAGGAGCAGATGGCCAGCACATCTCGGAGCAGGCCTGGCATGTGGGCACTGGCAGCGGAGGGGCAGCCATGGCCCCTGAGCCACCGCCGCCATGCCGGGCTCCCCGGCCGAGGGAGGCAGTTGTGTGATGCTCGTCCTGTCTTCGCACGGCTTGACAGCTCTGTGCCATTGCCAGCTTTTGCACTGTCGTTGCAAAGCTCTTCTGCTTGGCTCTGAAATCCCCTGCTCCTGGAGTCATGAGGTTGTGTGGGTGCCTCCACCTCCTCCTCCGTGAATTAAAACGAGGAGNACACACACACACACACACACACACAAATGCTTGTGAAGAAACCCATCGGTGCTGGGTTTTAAAATAACATCTGGCATCTTTGTATGAGGGATGAGCCTGAATCCCCAGCAGTGTGGTCCCAGCAGACCACGTCTGGCTCTGCCCATGGGGAAGGTGGGATCTGCCCAGCTTGGGGCAGCACAGCCCCCTCTCACCTACTGGAGCCTCATTTGGCAGCTGCCGCTGCCATAGACAAGAGACAGGCAGAGGTTTGAAGCATGGTGGCTGTTCATCTTGCTTAACATGGGTAATGAATGTAATTGTGTGATTAGCTGCAAACCTTGGCGCTGCTTCTCCAGCCTGAAAGGGTTGCAAAGGGCATAATCCCAAATGGATTGAATAAATAAGGTGATGCTGATGCTGGATGCTTTAGGGCAGCCTGGTTCCACCAGCTGGAGACTTTCTATGGTCTGGGGAATTTTTGCTGGAGATATGCTGCCCTTTGCCTTCTCTTGCCTGGTGAAATGGGACTTTTTGCTGGCTGATGAGAGAGAATGGTCCCTCCAGAGAGCCATGGGTGAGCCTAACTGCCAGCTAGTCCTTCTTGCTGGTCTCTTTTCCCATCTCTCAACCTTTTCTTCTAGCGCATCTCCATCCTCACCTAGCACCTCATCTCCTGTAGCAAATCCCTGTCTGTCACGAGCCGCTTTCCCACAGCTCTAGGAGGAAACATGCCGACTTGTTGCGGGCTGGGATAAGGGTGGTTCTGGGATAGCTGAACCTGATCTCATCTTCACCAGATATGCAGTGGTGGGTACCACCAGGCTGGGACCAGGTGCTTGTCCTTTGCTTTATGTTATTAAGTTGCCTTGTTGTGCGGGCAGCAGAGGAAAAGTGGGAAAGCAGCAGGATGCAGGAATGAGATAGGTGTTAGGGAGGCTGCTGTGGGATCTGTGCTGGAAATGCCAGGTGAGAAAAGTATGCCTTGCTCCCATCTCTGCTAGCCCCCTTGTCCATTCCATCTTCCTGCTTGTGGAGCTCCCCTTTTCCAAGGGGGACAGAGAAGAGATTTGGCATCTTGCCTCTTCTCTCTAGCCTTAATTAGATTTGTGTCTTAGAATTAATGTTTTGTAGAAAGGCCTGTAAGGAGGTGAGAGCTTGAGAGGGAGGCATCCGAATATGCTCATCATCTGTCCTTCTATGTTGGGGACAGGGGTGGCTTTTGCATCACCCTTTCTCCTGCTCATGGGCAATGGGACACACGAGGCTGCCAGTGAGTGCTGGCAGAGCCGGGACCTGAGCATCCTTGGGACTTTCCTTGGTTTCTGCCATCTTATTTCAGATCTACAGTGATTTATTCCCCCCCTTCTCCCCCCTCCCCTTTTCTTTCTTTCTTTCTTCCCCTGTGGCACAGTGCTCTCTGATCACCCCCTGACTTGGTGCTTGGAGCTGGGGGAACCACTTTGGATCTGTGCAATCCCAATGAAGGTGCCAAAAAGAATTTGACTGGGAGAAGAAAGGAGGGTTTGTTTCAGTTTGATGAGAATTTTGTCTCCACCAGCTGGAGAGACAGCTGGAGTCCTCTCCTGCCCCGACTCGCCAGCCCTTGCCTTGCTGGTTTTTCACTTGCTTGTGGCCGCCAGGCGCAGGGAGGGATTTGCCGAGCCGTGGGCTTAAGAGAGCCTACAGTTCAGTTCCTTCTTGCTTGGCCCTTCCTTGGGGAGCTTTTCGGCAGAGTCCAAACCCTGTTCTGTGGTCATCCCCAGCCAGTTTCACAGAGGGTGGTGGTCTTGGGTGTTAGCCCCGCTGAAGGCTGGCCAGTGTGCGGGCAGGATTTGCCCGCAGCCGGGCAGACAGGATTTGCTTTACCAGCTGCCCCCACCTCTGCTGGTGGCAGTGGCGTGGTCTTGACATACCCAAACCCACTGCGATTTCTGACTCCACTCCTGCACACTCACCCCAGGGTGCAGCTGGGGGGACTCCAAAGCACTCTGTGCCTCAGAAAGAGGACTTTGGCGGGGGGGGGACGAGGATTGGTCTCATCTTCAGCTCACGATTGTGCAAGTCCTGCTTCTGGCTGTTGAGGGGGAAAACCCAAAGGTTTAAACTAGGTTGAGTCTGGATTCATGGTTCCCCAATTTTGGTGAACCCTGCGGTGTGCAGCAAAGGAGGGGTTCTCGATACATCCTATGTCCTCAGTATTTTTCTTCGCAATACGCTCTCTGTCCCTTTATGCTCCATTTTGTCTCTGGCTTGTTCCCTCTGCAAATGTGGGGTAGGGACACTGGCACCGGCATGGGAGCAGGGGGCCTGGGCTGGAGGACGGGGCTTCTGCCTGCGATTTAGTCAAGTGTCTCCTCTGTAATAGGAGTAAAGCATAGCTTTAATGCAGGGAGAAAATACTGGGATTTTATTAGGGTGAGATACTGGGGTTGGCCCAAAATAATATTTTTTCCATTAATCTGTTTTCATAAGAAATTTGAGTTTCTGTATATTTGTAAGAGATTTCAGAAGGTAGAAGAAAGGGGGACTAATAGTGCTCCCTGACATGGCAAACACTGAGCAGACGTGTGTGAAAGTCTACAGGCACAGTATGCTAACCTGGAACTTCAGTTTTGTTCCTCAATACTTCTAACCTGAAAGAAATCCTGCCTGGGCAGAAGGAAGCCATCTGGTACCTGGTTATCTTCTCCTGGCGCTGATGGTCCTTAGGGGCAACGGATGCATCCAGATTGTCTCGTGTGTCTCTGTGAAACAGGCAGGCATTTCATTGCAGCTCTTTTTGAGGTTTGGTTTGGTTTTGTTTGGTGGGGGGGGTTGTGGTTTTTTTTTATTTTTTTTTTTTTTTTTTTTTAAGACCATTAAACCTTGGTTGCCCAGGAGAGGAGTTCTGTAATCCTTGGCTTCCCACCCCAAATATTTACGGACAGCCAGATCCGAAAGCTTTTGTGAAAGGTATGGGGCAGGCCAAGCGGTGCTGTGCCAGGGCTGTGCTGGCAGCAGGGGCACAGTGGCGGGCCGGTGGCACCAGTCTCTGTTTATCTGGGGGGTTTTGTATCTTCTTGCTTATCTGTTTTGCTGCAAGCTTATTAATGAAAGACCAATTTCGTCAGTTTATCGTGGATAATATAAGGTGTTCCATGTTTTGTAGGTTGGCTATTTGAAAATGACGTTTTCTTCCACATGGGTTGGATTTTTTGGGAGGGTGGTGTGTGTGTTTCTCAATACAGGGCTGAAATTATGTTGTGTTCAATGCAAACTATTTATTTTCTGACATAGCACTGTGTGCTTGCATGCACCTACCTGTTTTCAGTAGAGGCTTAGCATTTCCCACACCCGTAGATTGTGATCCTGTGGTTGAATTCAGGTCTCCTGCAGTTGGTGCCTGGTTTTACTGTGATGGGCCACAGCTGCACGCAGGGAAAAGAGCTGAGACTTGGCTCCTTCACCCATGAAATGGAGCTGGAAATGTAAATATAGCTAAAAAAGGTTTCACTCATCATCACAAATGCTTTGAGCATCTTGCTGGGGTAGTCTGAAGTCCGGGCATGAATTTTCAGTTTCTCTCCAGATTTGCCTAATTTTTGTCATGTTTGCCTTTGTGTGTTCCACCTCAGGCTACCTTTGACAAAAAGTGACCGGGAGGTTGTGCTGCAGAGACACCAGCTTCTCCCATGTATTGTTTAAGGAGACTCACCCTCCTCCGCATCCCAGCACATCCTGGCAGGCAGCGATGCTTCCCATCGTCTGAGAGCGGCTAGGGCTCTGTGGCTGCAGATGGAAGGTTCACACTGCACCGGGGTGTCCTGCTCTACCTTGGGGCAAATTCACCAAAGGGTAGAGCACACTGGAGGAGGCTTCCTCAGCTGGTACTCATGCTTTGCAAGCCCATCAGGGCTCAGCATTGATCCTTTCCAACTGTCCCTCTATTGCCATCCTCCCTGTATTGTGTCTTGCTGCTCCCTACCCCTCTCCTTCCCTTGTAGCCTTCATTTCCTAACACTGCTCTTGGGGAGAGCTTTCTGTCCTTGACAGCGGAACAAATCGCTTTTCACGCGACCATCACTCCTCAGCCCATTGTCCTCCACTCCTGCTGCCACCGTGCAAAATTTGCCCCCCCCCAGTACGTCTGTTCCTCTGGAATGATAACCCACCATTGCGGTGGGGTGGTGAGACCCCAAAAATCTATCTGGGCAAGGTCCCCTGCCCTTCAAGGGAGCAAAGTGGGATCTTAAATTCACAAGAGGCAAAGATGATTCCTGGATAAAAGGTTTGTTTAGGACCATTTGGATGTGTTTCATCTCTTTGGAACATGCATCCTCTCCTCTGATTTAGTGCTGCAGAGCTCCGTGGATGGACCTGGAGTCTGTGTGTACTGAGAGATCTTTCTTCCCTGCCTAGGGCCAGGGGAACCACTATAAGTTGATTTCTCACTGCATAACATCACCCAAAGCAGCTAAGCAGGAAGAGGGAGGTGGGTATTTTCTCTTTGCTGTTGAAAGCTCAGGGAAGCATTTGGCTGGAAAAATTTGGAAAGAGGGGAGAAATAGGTTAAGGGACCTGAAGACAGTTCTCAGCTGCAGCAATTTTTTATTTGAAAGAGTCAGTATTGTAATTTTTTCCCTCCAGTCCCTACCGTCATAAAAGCATAGGGATACTTTGGTTGTCAAAATTTCTGTCATTTACCAGTTCTGTTAAGTTTTTATTTCTGGAAAACAGCATCTTAGCTATGCAAAATCTTGCTAACCTCTGCAGGAATGCATCTAAACAGGAAGAGAGAAAGTTAACGTGGCAAATATTCACAGTTGCCTTCATAGGGGTGATTTTGATGCCATTGAATGTATGAATTCAGGGGTGCTGGTAGTGGAGATGGATGTTTGTTAAGGCACAACCCTAAAACTCTCACTCAGACTTCTGTGTGAAGCCCAGATTGGGATTGGGCTACAACACAATTCTGGGGCATCTTTTCCATTGCTGATCTTAGAGAGGACCCTCCAGGCAACAGGGGAGGAGGGAATGGCAGGTGTGCTGCATGTCCGTCAGGTGTGCTGGACCCCAGCCCTGTGCTGCATATTGAGGATGGGGCAGCGGTCTCCTCTCTGCAGATCCTTTTCTGTAGGCTCCTGCAAGTGTTGAAGAGGAGGAAGAGGCTCTTCTGGAGCACGCAGTTCGGCCAAGCCAAGGTCTGAATTGTGTGATGAAGATGCTGAACTCCAGGTTCTTGGCTGCAGGAAGAGCTGAGAGCGTCATGCTCACCTGAACTGAGTCTGTGAACCCAACCACCCTCTTGGCTTGGGCACCAGTGGTCTCCAGTGTGGTGTGATAGCTCAGGGTCATGTGTCTTGAGCCTCGCTTGTGCCAAATAGGTGGCCAGTTGGGTTAGCGGTAGAGAACTGAAATACTGAATTATGTATATCTTAGCATCTCTGCTGCTGGGCAGAGAACTGGAGTGGTATTGAGCAGCTCCTTTTAAACAGCAATGTGGATGTGGGAGCTTGGTTAGGAAAGCCATTAAGTGTTTGAATCTTCTCGTCTGCTCAGGTGAATGTTACTCCTTCCTTCTGCATCCATAATTATGAAAGGCTGAAAAAGCAACCTCAACAGACTGGCTTAAAAGTTTAATGAAGCTTAAAGTCTTAAATGTTGAGCTCTTGAGTCTGAGCTTGTTTCAGCTCTGGCCCTAGGAAGAAAGGTTGGCCAGAAAGGAGGAGAGGCTTCCTGCATGCATTACCTCAAGGTCATTAAAATGTTGATGGGAGGACATATTGATGGGAGGTTCTGTTATGGAGGTGAATTAGAAGAAAGTAATGGGAAAAGACATCCAAGATGGGTGAAGGGCCCTGCATGGGGAAAGTAGGTCCAAGAGAGGTGTGTATCATTGGTAGGGGGAGAGCTTCCCATGTCAGGGACAAGATTTTTCTGGCTGCCACTGTGCAAGGTGCATGTGTGATGGATGCTCTCTGCTCTGCAGCTCCAAACCTGGGCAGCACTGATGGACGGGTGATAGGGTGCAGCAGGATCAGGGGGCTCACCTACTGTCTGGTGTAACATGCTTCCTGCAGCACCTGATGTTCCAGGCTGGGGAAGGTTGCTGGCCTCAGTCTTTGACTGAGTTCTAGCAAGAACTAAAGTGTCTGTGCCCTTGGTAGGGTCTTTAGGAGTTTTCCCCGCAGCACCAAACTCCTCTTTGCACCTTTTTTTGGTGGGCTGAGACATGGAGCCAAGACCCCAAGGAATTGGCCAGCATGGGGCTGGGGGAGAAATGCTCTCTCCCCAGATGTGCTGCATTGTGAATCTCTGCTGGATGCTCGTTTTAGTTTTCATGGTAAGGGTTTGCAGTGGGAACTACCTCTGGCAGAGCACACTGGGTTCCTGCCCGCTCTCAGTGCTTTGCCTTTCTCCTCCTCTCACCTCATTGTAAAACTGCAGCTCTTTGTGGCTGGAGTGAAGATGGAAGAAATGTGGTCAATGCTTTGATGCTGATGTACATACGGCAACACAACTGGGTTCATGGGACCATTTCTTTGTGGTCACTCAAGTTCAGAGGCACTGATGCCACCCCTTCTTATCCAGGCAGGGTGACGTGAAGTGATGAATCTGGGTGCTAAACCAGAGCACTCAAATCCACTCTGATCTGCTGGGATGGTTCCTCTCCATGTTACAGAAAAAGTGCATTTTCCTGCCAATAATGTCTTTATGCTATTTCAAACTGCATAACAAAAATCCCAGGAACTCCCTGAATCCTTGGCTTTTGAAGTACATATGCCCTCACCTCAAACTGATTTATTTCTCCCGTTTCAGGCACTTCTGCCTCCAAACTTCACCCTTGGCTCTTCCCTCCCCAGGCTGATGCCTGCAGAGCACCATTCTTACACAGGGCAACCACTGGCCTCACCTGGTTTTCCTTTGCTGGTTTCCTTGGTCAGCTGGCTTTGCTGGTTTCCTTGGTCAGCCAGGGAAGCTCATTGAACACATTGTGAGTGAAAGGTGCTAAGGAAACAAAACCCAAATCTTTGTCTTCTCCTTCAGTGCTTTCACACTGGAAAAGTACAGCAAAAGTCAACCAACAACGCATCCTACCGAAGCTGCATTTTTTATTATTTTTTTTTTCTGTAAGGATTAGTGGTTCAAGAGCGGGGATTTTCAGACTGACAAGCCTTTGGCAGAGAAATAATTATAGGCTTTTTATGCTTTGTGTTTCCTAAGTAGTTCTAAATGACTTTTCCCTTGGGGCATTTTTTTTTCTTTAAGTCCACAAAAAGGGGAGGAAAAAAGTGTATTTCCTCAGTGTCCTTGAAAATATGCAAGATGTTTGTGGATACTATTCAAGTTTCAGCTATAAGATTTTTTGTGTGTGTTTGTTTGCTTTAATCATGTCCAATCAAGTGACGTTTCTTGGCTGGTGATGCTTCAGAAATGGATCTTAGAAATGAGAGATGGAGGGAGATAGATGTGATCACTTCTCAGCCATTTCAGGAATGCGGGTTTTGCCTCGGCAGTATGTTCCCTGGGGGTTTTACCCCACTCCTTGCTGTAAGAGAAGATTTCTAGGGCTAGCAGAGCTGATTTTCCCCGTCAGTATCCATTATTTGCTTGTGCTGAGTTCCTGCACGTCCTGCTGGGAAATTTTGCCCGTGCCCCTTTTGTCAGCATCCTACTGCAACTCCTGGAGGCTGTGGAGCCCAGTGGGGCTCGCCCAGCTCTGTCATCCCCTGGGTCCTTTCCTTGCCTGCACCTCTATCCTAACAGATTTGGCCAGCCTTTTTAATTTGAAAAACGGCAGTGTGATGTGAAAAAAGTCACCTAGGGGTGGTTGGGGTCAGCTCCAAGGTGCCTTTCGTCCCCAGCAAAATTCACCCCCTGTTCCCATGTAAGACCTTAGCACAGTACCTTAATTCTCTGAGGTCACCTGCCATCTCCCTGCCACAGCATGTTTTACCACAGCTGGGTCCCAGCCTGGAGCCGTTTGCTCTATACTTTTTTTTTGTGTCCCCTGGAGGATGCTGTCCTAAATCCAAGCTATCCTGCGCCTGACCAAGGGAGTACCCATCCATCCATCCATCCATCCATCCATCCATCCATCCATCCATCCATCCATCCATCCATCCCTGATACTAAATGCTGCTTGCGATGGAAGGGAGGACCCGGGGAACGGCTCTGCTGGAATTTACACTCCCTGCAATATAAAAGGGCAGTGCTGGGGCCTGAAGGGCCACTTTATTGCATCTGCTGTCAGAACAGTGTTGGGGTGCTCCCCTGGGATTACTGGTGCAATATTCCTGCTGCTGGCAAGGAGAGGGGGCTAGGCTGCTGTTAATAACGGCATTGCTCTACCTTGCCTTTATTAAGTGAGGGAAGCCTCTATTCCTTGTGCCCCAGGTGTGTCTGGGTCTAGGCTTTGCAGTGAGAGGGAAGTGGGTGGGAGATGAGGGGGATGCCAGGGAGATGGTGTTTGAATTAGAGCTGCTCAGTGGAGAGGGCAAAAATGCCAATAGAGGCAGCAGTGGTATCTCGATGGGGTATCCTGCCCTGATATGCTGCAGAACCCTCCTGCAGGCTGTGCCCAGCCCACCCTACCCTGTTCCTCTTGGCCCTTCATCTCCCTGGGGGCTATGGTGATTAGCAAGCAGGGTGGTGAAAGCCTTGCTTTCCCTATTCCCCCCTATTCTGAAGACCCTTTTAGATTAGCTGAAGTCTGGTTGAGCTTGTAGGGAGACCATATTGTAGTCCCAAAGCTTGCAAGGTCCCTTGTGTCCTGCAGATGTGGAGGGTAACCCTGTAGAGGGACGGAGTGACAGGAGGGGATGAGCCTGTCCTGTCTCTCCTGTGCCCCAGCCATCATTTCTCAGGGGAAAGGATTTTTTTCCTCATCTTCTCTGGTCCAGACACTGTGAATCCCACTAAAACTTTTGACTGGAGCAGGGATTACGTGCTCAGGTTTCAGCCCTTGTCTGTGAGCAGTGTAAACTTTCTGCTGGAGCTCAAGTGACATTTTGTGGGAGATAGGAGAGTATTAAGTGTTGGTCCTTGCAGATAAAAATAGCCGTTGGCCTGATGATGTTTTCTGTCGTCTTGTTGCTGGTCTGACCCAGCTCCATCGCCTCCACGCTGCTGCTTCAGACATGGCTTTTCTTAGCATCAGGTGCTGAGGGCACCCACAGCCTGACCCAGTGCAACCCTACTCCAAGCATCCCCACCTGCCTGTCACAGTGACACTCCTTTTCTCCCATAAGCATCATGGCTTGGGCAATGCTGGGCTCTCGGTGAAGGCTGAAGGGCAAACTGGACTGGGAGCAGCAGGTCCCAGGTTTGTGTTCACATGGGCTGGAAGCAAAGACTATCCATCTCACTTGCTGTGAGCCCACTCTAAACAAGCACAGCATCCCCCTTCCCTCGAGGCGGGTTTCTCAGATTGCTCATGACTGCAAACCTCGCTGCTAACATCGGAGTTCTCCTGATTACAGGAGTCCTCGTATGTGCACATGTGTCCGCCTGTCTGTTTTTCCCGTTGCTGTGTTTCAAAGCTGATGTTTTCATCCCAAGGTTATAGCCAGAGCTGGCTCAGGGCCCCTTAGCAGCATCGGCAGAGCTGACTCTTGCCGCTCCAGAAATGCGGGGCTGGGGCCAGTCGAAAGAAAAGGGAAGGAGAGGAGGAGGAGGGAGAGGCAGGGTCTGGCTTGCTGCTGAGCTGGGACCAGATCCGCTGCTGGGAGAGTCTCTCCCACCCTGCCTGCCCTGTGCCTTTCTTGGGCTCTGCTTCAGAGCAGCATCCACCCGCTCCACCTCTGAAAATAGCCAGCGTGGCTCTGGAAGAGCTTGTGTACAGCCGGTTTGAAGGCAGCAGGGACAATTTCTACTAGCATCGAGTCTTTCTTTCTCACAACTGGGATAGGAAATCCCCAGTTGTTGGCCTCTGTGGACTGGGCATCCTTTCAGGATGCCTCCGTTCCATCTGCTTGTTCTTCTTATGTCTACCAGAGCATCATTCTTCCCAGGTATCTCTTCATGGACTTCTAGCTGCATAGTCAGGCTGCAACTTTTTAATTGCAGCCCTTAAATACCTTTCCTCAAACAAGTGAAGGCTTCTGGAAACAGCGTCTTTTCCAGATTCCCTTTACATTCTGCTTCAAGGCCTACCTGCTGCTGGGGAATTTATCATCTTGCGTGGTGCCATCCATCAGCTGAAGCATCTCTGCCATCCTCCCATCCTGAGGAACAGGGTCCTTGTGTGTCTGGAGCCGAACCAATGCAATGGCACTTGGCCACTTACAGTAGTGGGCGATTACTGAGCCCCTGCCAGGAATTCTTCCAGTGGGATCGGGAACACTCTAGGGTGTTAAATTTGTCCTGCAGCATGTAACCTCTAAGTAGAGCCCGTCGTGTTTTGTAACGGATCATATGATGCCAGCGATGGCAGCCGCCCGCCCTGCGTTTCAAGGTCAGTGCTGAGCTTGGAGCTGGAGGGGCAGCTCCTGGCTGCAGCTTGGCCTGGCCACTGAGCCATCTCGCAGGGCTCTGCTCCCTCCTGGGTAAAGCCTCGGGCACCTCGGGAACTCAGGCTTGGACATAGAGGCTGTTTTGCTTCCAGCCAGTCAGGCTGCTTCTTGCATCTTGGGATCTGCCCTTGTAGGGAGTGCTCTTGGGATCAGCATGGCTCTGGGATGCAACCCCTGCCCACATCTGTCCTGCAGCCCCATGAGGATTTCTTGTGTGCTGCCAAAACACTGTCTTCATATCTGGAAACCGCTGTCCCCTTAGCCTGTACATCAGGTGTGGTTCCATCTCTGAGAGTTATATGGCATCATGCAAAGGACCAGGACTTTCAACATACACATAGACAATATTCCCTTGCTCTCAGTGCCTTAAAATACTTTCCGGTAAGGACTTAATCTTGTGTTCTTTAGCAGAATTGCTATGCAGGAATGGGTTTGCTGGCAGAGGTAGGCGCAGGGTTTTTTTCTCGGTGATGATCAACACAGTGATGCTGTTGCCTGCCCTGTCCCTTGTCTTCCTTGGAGGAAAGCATGGCCATCCCCATGGGAGAAGTCTCCCACAGTCTTTAGCAATAAATAAATGTTTTTGGCCTGTCACTGTATCAAGCAATTAGAAGGGACTTTTTTGACAGGTCGTTAAATAAGAATTAGGGAGGGTTTAAAATATTAATAGGCAATTGGTCCTCGCCAATTGTTACACAAATGTTTCATTTATGATTTGGACCCAAGTTGGGATGTGCTGAGAGATGCTTCGGCTGCAGCCTGCACACGGGGGTTAACGTGGTGCTCTCTCCTGCCAGAAAATAATAAAAGCCAGGGACTGTCTAGGGATCGTGCATGAAGGATTAGGAAGAGGATATGCATGGGCCTGTCTGCAGCTGGTTGAAGTCTAGCGCAGAGAGGTAAGCCTGGAAATCATTGCTTTCTGATGGCTGTGAGGGGGCCAGCATGGAAAAGGAGTTTGTCTCTTAAAGCCTGGGGAGCTCTGCACCGGCTGATGTTTTTAGTGGGAGGCAGCAACTGGATCCTCTTTCCCTGAGAGGTGACTCTCCTGGTCAGAAAAGAGGAAGCACCGTGGGGTAGATGCTTCTGCCTCTGTTTTTCCAAGTCCTGTGGTTGTTCAGTGTAAATGGAAGTTGCTAGGCTCTAGGGACTGTTTTTTTTTTTTTGTGTGATTAGAGGATGTTGGGCTCTGGGGACTGAGGTTCCTGGTGTGAGCAGAAGACACTAGGATCTGGGGACTGAGGTTTCTGCAGAGGATGCTGAGCTCCAGGAAACAGGGTTTTCCAGCTTTCTACAGGATGCCCCATCAGATCTCCAGATTATGCTGGAAGTCTGGCTTCGTCCACAGCATTATCTGTGTTTTTTTTTGGTTTTTAAAGCTAGAGGTCCCACAGTCAATGAAGTAGGGAGCAATTCCAGCTTTCTAGCTACAGAGAAAGCTGGAAGGTGCTCTGGTCTTGTGTTTGACTCTTTGATGTTGGCATTGAAGCAGTCACCTTGAGCTGTTTTGGGAAGCTGGAGTCACAGCTCTCTGGCTTAGCGAGTGTATGAAGATTTCCTAGCATCAGTTATTCAGCATTAGGATTTACTTTGCAACCACCATGCTTGAGGAAGGTGTCTGCTGAGATGGAGGCATCTGAATTCCCTAAGGCAAGTCAGGGCTTTATGGCCCTCACCCAAGAGAAGCAAATCGCTTTTGTGGCAACTATTAATTGCTTCCTGAATTTAAAACGCATAAACAAACTCACTTGCCAGGGAACAAGTTACCCAGTGCATAAATGCTTTGCCATTAATGTGTGGCTGACCCTGACGATGATGTGAGGAGCAGAAGAGCTTTCAAAGAATTTACCAGAAACCATTTCAGGGAGGTTGTGTGTTGTAAATCCTTAAATAATGGGATGGAGGGAATTAGATTAGATAATGGTTTGCAGAAACTGGGCACGATTCCCCATTGAGGATCTTGAGATCATTAGAAGCATAGCGTGGTGAGGCGAGGCCCCTGCGCGTCCTTATCCCAGCAACCGACGAGTGAGTTTACAACCTGGAAAACGAGATTATCGAAGGGTTTGTTTTACACGCTGCAGTAACAAGCGATGTTAGGCAGCAAAACAGGGTCCTGTTACATCCAAAGGTGCATTGTAAAGCCACAGCGATTCCTGGATGAGCGGCCCAGGATGGGGCTATTTGTGCCGGGTTGAAGATGCTCATTGCATCCAGCACCCATTGCAGTAGCTCCCGGGCACCTTGCAGCTTCAACTCCTTCATGTGTCTCCTGAGCAGTCCTATGCCTCTGCTGAGCTCACCACAGCTCAGGGAGCCACTTCAGGAGGACTTTAGGCAGCTATAGCAAGGGAGGTGGTGTCCTATCATGCTTTCATAGTCTGCCCTGATGTATATATTTTACTCTCCATTTCTGCCATGAGTTGTCCTAAAGGTGTTTGCCATTTTCTAGGGGGCCCCAGCCCCTCTTTGCCAGTTCCCCAGCCTGTGGATGTGGCTGCTGAGCTATTTCACAGGGAGATGCTGGCACGTGGGACTGTTTGCTGCCTCCCTACTCCAGCAATGCCTTTCATTTGCTTGCTACCTCTTCCTCAGGCTCCTCCTGTGCTGGAAGGAAGGGTTGAGTGAGCTTTAGGGAGGCTGGTGGCTTTTCATGACAGATCTGCTTTTTATCGTCTGGGGCATGTGTTGAGGTTTCCACAGAGATTTGGAGATGGTGCCTGCTGCAAAGAGCTGGGGAGCTCAGCAAACAGTGTTAAACCACTCTCATTTAAAAGGTCAGGCATGGAGAAAAAAAGAAAAAGTGTTTCACCTGAGGCAAAAAAGTAGTTCCCAGATCCAATATCTATGCAATGAGGAGTACTGCGGTGGGAATTGTGCATCCTTTCATGGGGCAATGCTTGCAGGGAAAGCAGTCAGCTGCCAGGCTGCGTTGAGCCCTAATAATAGTCTTTCTGGCTGCCTGGGGCAGGGCACTGGTGCTTAAAAGATCAAATCTAGTGGCTGATATTCAGCTGCCTGTTGATCTTGGTGTAGTAGATCATGTCTGGCTTGTCTCTCTGTCCTGGGGCTGCCTGGCACATGTATGGGTCGGTGATGTTTTCAGGATGACAGTGCTTGACACCAGGGAAAGTGTAAATCCAGATTAGCGTTGGGTTGTGTGTTTTTGCATCTCCATGCTTCATTTTCTCCAGCAGAAGGACAGAGTTCAGAGGGGCTCTGGCCTTCTTGGAATAGGAAATGGCAGGATCCACCCTGGAGCCGTTTCTCCTCTTACCCAGAAGGGTCCCACCCCATCTGAGAAGCCCTAAATCCAGCTGGGTGTGGAAATGGGGGTGGAAAGGTCCACGTGAGGACTGTGCTTCATTCCTACCACTCACTCCAATCCTGGTCATTCCCTAGCATGTATGAGGTTGTACTTGATCTGCATCTGAGCTTGGGGTTTGTCTTTATTCTACTTTAGAAAGGGAGGAAAAGAAATTCAGGAGGCCCCAGTGAGATGGGTTTGAAGCAGGGCGGCTCTCACTCCACAGAGCAGGCGCTGGCGTCCAATTTTCTGTCTCACTTTGTTTAATGGACCTTCGAACCCATTGCAAAGCCGAGATTGCACAGGCAAACGCTCTGTAGCCAGATTGCAGGGTCTTGCTTAACCCAGCGCTGCCGGGTTTCTCCTCACAGTTTACATGCGAGGGCCTTGGCTTCACCTTTTCACCAATGAAACACTCCCCAGAGTGCATAGTATTCTTTTGGGGGTGAGTTTTATTTAGCTTTGTAGATGGTTTCTGGCAATGTGTACGTAGAGGAGGGAAGTACCTTGTGATGGCCCCAAAGATGGAGAGGCTGCTTTGCACTGTGCGCTAGAAGTCCCCTGCTTTGTCTGTCTTGGGAGGTGGCTTAGAGGCACCTTTCCATGCTGATGACATGCAGGTCACTCTTTGTCTTAACCACCCTGGGAGGTATCAGCTCAGAAGGTGTTCAGTGTGCCGGCAGGTGACATCATTAGGCTTCAGTGGTAACACGCTGTGGAAGTAAGCAGGGAGACTTGCTCGGTGGTTGATTCCCTAACCAGGGGCTCTGTATTGCCTTGATTTTTGACTCTGTTCATGCTCAGATGGTTGTCCTCCTGACGAGTGCTTTCCCCACAGGCTTTCACACTGGACTTGAGCAGGTGCAGGCCCTCAGACAAGCGTTCAGGTTTTCTGCCCATGAATACATGGCCTCCTTCCCTGGGATGACGATACCACTGTGTCTTGGCTTCCTATTATGAGTCCTTTCCCACCTCTGCATTCTGCAGAGGACTTCTAGGGACAGTGGAGGCACCTGAGAGGGTGAGTGGATTTGCTGAAAAAATCACGGCATGGTAGCCTGGTGTGCTGCATCTATTGCCATGCCCACCACCCCTGCCCAGTGGGTCACATCACTGCCCAGCTTTGGGGACCACCGGTCCTAGAGGCAGGAAGAATCCATTGTGGATTTTTTTATCTGGGAAACAGGAGCAATGAAATAGAACATCCATGTTTGCAAGCTGCCGGGGGAGTCTCTGGAAGAGGAGGTGTGGACGTGTTTGGGATGCAACTTGTGGAGGGGCTGGGGTGAGTTTTGGAGGCTTGGAGTCCCCTTCACACTCATGCTGCTGGGAAAGGCTTTTTTTATCTGGCATTTTCCACCTCTCTGGAGAGCGAAGGGTCTTCCTTACTGTCCTAGCCACCAGCAGGGCTGTACAGGCAGGAGGTGGGCAGGGAAGGAAAGGAGGAGAGGATTACGCCCCAGCTGTGGGCCTTGGCCATTTCTGGACGAGTAGGTCATCTGGGTGTGGGAGGAGAGCCGGTGTCCAAGCCAGCCCAGAGAGGCTGAGGTTGGGTGTATGTATGATTTGGGGGAAAGTGAGAAGGGATTTCTTAGACGAGAGGAATGTGAGTTTCCTCCTTCACATATGTCTCCTGTTCTTCCAGTTTGCAACAAAAGTCATCAAATTGCCCAAGACCTGGCAGTAAGGAGAGCCTGAGAAAGCCCACAAATCACAGGAAAGCATCTCCCCTCCTCCCTGCCTGCCTCCAAATCCTTGCGCATCAGGAACCACTTTAATCCCCCTTTGGGTGATAAAAGTCCTGCCCTTTCCTGATGCCGGATGGCTGCACTGCCCAAAGCCTCCCGAGCTTGTGCACACTGTGGCACCAATTCTGATGGGTTAGAAATCTGGCTATCCCTTGAATTGGTTGTCCTGGGAACAACTGGGGTGATCCGAAATCAGGGGTGGCAGCAGCTATTTGGAGGACCAACATGATGTGGATGATGTGACTTTCCTTGTCCCCAGGCAGTGGGAACAAGTGGCAGTGACTCAGGTCATGCTCGGTCCGCCTGAATTACTGGGCACTGGGAGAGGAGACATCAACTCCCATGGATGCCCAGCCAGGGAGCATCAGGGTTTGGGGGTGTAGGGCTCCAGCTGAGAGGATAAGGAGAAGTTGTTTCTCAGGATGAAGGGTGCTTTTAACAAGTCCAGCCCTGTCTTTGCAATATTGCCAGCTGCTGGGGTTTTTTTTTGGCAGAAAGGGCTGTTGGTGAAGCAGAGCTGCAGAGATCAGGTGAGCTTTTCTGAGCTCTCCTGTTCACCCCGTACATCACAGGGATGGGCGAAGTCCCTCCTGTCTTTGTAATTACAAGGTCATCATTGTCACTCAGTGGATGTCACCTGTCTCGCTTGAGGCTCCAGAGCAGGCTGAGAGCAGATTCAGCCCCACCGTTCCCCCCACCATGAACACTTGTATCCTGCCTGGTTTTGCAGCCACCTGGTTTGCACCAGGAGGTGCAGGTCCATTAGGATCCCCATAAAACTTAGGCACTTAGGTTACCCCATTTTGGTTGTTTGAGTTATTATAGGATTTTCTTACAAGAAAACAGCTCTATCTGTCTTATTATTAAATGTAGAGTAGCAGTGGTATCAGGGTAAGGACCGCTGAAGGTGTCCCACCCACCCTCAGGGACCATGCCTCATCCTATGTCCCATAAGTCAGTGCTGGTACAGGCTTCACCAAGCTGGGGGCTCATGTGATGGAAGAGACATGGGTGGGGTTTGGCATGACTGGAGGACAGGAGCATCCAGCGCTTCATGCTTGTCAATACGCGGCACACGGGAAGCAAAGGCACCAGTGTGAGGCTCTGCAGAGGAGAAAGAATTACTTCTATGTACAGCTTGGGAGAGGGGGGCTCCTCTAGTAGTGTGGACACAGACGGTAGATTTGTCTGCCTTGCCCATCTGGGGTGAAGGAGGCAGCCCTCTGTCACTTCTCCCTTTCCTGTATGTGGCCAATCTGCCTGAGAGCCAGGCACACAGCCACTGCTCAGAGGGGAGATGTTCATGCGATGGGACTTCTCAAGCCCAGGCAGGGAGAGGTGTCCTAAGATGAAGCTGAGTTACATTTAACGGTTCTACTTGGGATATTATTCTTTCCTACAAGGCATTACCCTACCCCACCAGGATGCCCTTTGGATCACCAGTGTACAGTGCTGGTCCTTCTTCAGCTCTTCTGGTGAAATCTTGCCAAGTGCCCCACTTTCTGATCTGCTCATGGGGAAGATGTGTGACCTGGCTTGCAGGGAACCCAGTGGACTTCCTTTGCCTGCCCAACACCCTCCTCCCACACTGAGCCACTTTTCACTTCCCTGCTTCCACCTTCCTCTTCCCAGCATAGAATCTACTCCGGATGGGTTTCACCTGGACTACAGAAGCTATGTTTTTACAAGCTGAATTTCCTTTGTTATTTTTTTTTAATCTCTCCAGGGTCCCCTTCAGATTGTTTTGCTCCATTCCATCCTCTCCATCTTATTATCTCCTAGTAATGTTATTAATGTGCTGATTAGTTTCTAATTGCAGTTGTAAATGAACATGTCAGATACTAACTGATACTAACCCTGATCCTTCACATCACTCTTTTTCTCTGGATTCTATAGAATACTCTGTACCTCTCCCATCATCTTGATTATTTTATCTGGCTTGGCTTCACAGAGGGGTACTCACGCCTGTGTGAATGTGATTGCTTCCCTAGTAAAGACTGACTGAGAGGCAGCATAGGGTGCTTTGTGAAACCCTCAGGGTGAGGTTGTCGATAGGTGTAGCTCTGAGAGGCATTTTATTGCTGGTCCCAAGGTCTTGACTCAAAGGCAGGGTGCATGCCTTACTCTTCGCAGCAGCCCCCTTGGGAGGCAGAAGCAAAAGGACTTTGGAAAGTTAAGGAGTGGCATTTGCCATCCCGCCTATACACTCAACCCTCTGGATGCTCGGGTGTTGTGGAAAGGTCTTCCATGACTATAAATAGGCAGAGAGGTAGGCAAAGAGATGGTGAGATGGGATGAGTACAGGCGGTGAGCCAGCGCTGGCCGGTATCTGGAGCTCTCATAGCTTTTGTGTGCAGAAGAGGTGTGGTTTGTTTGGGCCAAGCTGCTCTCATCAGGCAAAGTTTGCCCCCGCAGAGCCTATTTTTGAACACAAAACTCCCCTGGTTACCTTTTGGAGGTGCCGCAAAGAACTGGGACCAACTCATGATGAGGTGCCCCAGCGCTGCTGTGGGACATTGAACCACGTGCTTTGAATAGCTCTGTGCAGACGTGGCCTGTAGAGATGAAATGTGGCTCTTGACCGATTGCAAATAAATCAGGGTCAGGAGCTTGAATGCTGGCCAAGAAACCCAAAGGGATAAAATATAGCCTCTCTACAGACTGTTAGCAAACAGCACGTGGGCTGAGATCTGCTAGATAAATTTATGCACTGTGAATTGTTCACTCAGCTGTAGTAGAGGGATGGACAGACTCACGGAGAACTAATAACCATATGTGGTGGACATGCCTTCAGTGCTGACCTTTAGAGGGTTCAGCAAGGCTGGGAAGTTACACAGTGACGTCTTCTTAGGGATGTCACTAGGAGGGAACGGATGCACATGTTGCTTGACGCAAGGGTGGGGGACTCAGGCTGCCTCTGCCCTGCATGTCCAGGACACAGGCTGGCAAAATAAATTAATACTCCTGACCTTGGTTTTCCCATCATGTAATTTGAAATTAATTGAGGATAAATACTGGCCTCTTCACCTTTGCCTGCTCGTTTCTGAGCTCATGGGACACACTGGCCTGAGATCTCATCCCTGATGCAGTTCTGGGAGGTCAGTTTAAAATGGGAGGGGATAATAGGGAAATAGTGGAAAAGGTGGGATTCTTCCCTAATCCCAGGCTGTGGGCCCAGGCCCTCCAGCACCCGCTGTCATGCTATTTTAATTGAAATGCTTCTGGTGCCCCAACCACAGGGGCTGCCTTCTCTTGCTTGCCCCATATCCCTTGTAGCTGTGAAGAGAAACATCAGCTTCACATGGAGATGAAATGTCCTGGAGGCGGAACCAGCTCCAGGCAGACCAACTTAATGATCCTTTGGGCTCTGTTCAACCGCTTTAAACTAGAGAGATGGGCTTGAGCCCAAAGCATGGAGCCAAACAGCCTCGTACTCATCCAAACTGCAGACAAGCATGAGCGGTTTGTGGCTGATCCCTCCTTTCTCTAACCAGGCATCTGCTTCCCGCCCTCCATCCCAGGACAGTGGATGTGTGCATGTTGTCATTGGATGGGACCAGCTTGTATATTGACATTTTATATGCCAACACCTTATATATTGACATCTCTGCCCTGGCTTTAGCTCAGCTTGCAGGGGGGACCCAAATGCCCCTCTGGGTACCAGAGCCGGTGCCCTGGGTCTGGCTATGGGAGGGCAGCTGCTCTGTTTTCTTGTCTCATTTCCCCCCAGAGCTGCAGGGGAGGACCTGAATTCCCCTGGCTGTGATGCAGGGAAATGTGGGGAAAAAAATTATCCCACATGGGGGGAAAATGCATTTCTTCCATATGCTGAGCCAATCCTGGTCTGTGCTGGACAATCTACCTTCTCTAGGCTTCAGGGGGTATCAAGGGGGCTGTGGACTGTCTGTTTTATGGGATTTGCAACATTGTTTTGAGGTTGAGACCTGGATAAAGAGGCTTTTCCCATGCTGGTCATCCCTGGCAGCCTGGGAGTCCTCTCTGGAACAGACTGGTCGCTTGCCACACCCAGCATCTCTCCTGCCCTATTTTATCAGGGAAGTCCATATCCCAGCCTCAGCAGACCGCAGATGGGGACTCCCACCTTGGTGGCTCATGCAGCAGCCCCCTCTTTGCTGCCCCCCGCCGTGCCTTTGCTTTGGGCTGTGACTTTTGACACAGGCAGGACACATTTAACAGTGTGCTCTGAATGCTTTGCCAGTGGAGATCCGGTGGGTTGTGAGCTGGGGGGCTGTGTCATGGCTTCTGCCAGAGTGGCACCAGAGCTGGCATCACCATCCCAGCCATCACCAGGGACCTTCATCCCAGCAGATGCCAGGGGCAGGTAAGAGCTACCAGCAGGTGATGTGGCTCTTTGTATCCAGGGTGAAGCATCCCCACCATGACTTGCATTGCTGTGTGATTCAGTGCTCTCATCTGTACTTTTCAAAGTTATTTAGACGGCTTTGGAGCAAAGCACAGCAAATTTTTAATACTGACTGATTTTTCCACTGAGATGTCTTTCCTTTCTCCCTGTGGCAGTGAGGATTTTGACAAAACCTCCCAAAGAAACTACAAATAAAACCCAGAACAATGAAATCAGTGTGGAAAAGTGTGATGTGGTGCTTAGGTTGGACATGCTCATTGCTTTTGGTGAGGCAGCTCAGAAAAGCCCAGCACTGCACAGGCAAGCCCTAAAGGCATTTTGGGGGAAAAACTTATATTTATTTATTATTTTTAATTTAAAGGATGTGATTTTGCAAGAAGCTGATGTGGTGGTGCTTTGTTCTGTGGCCAAACACCTCAGTGTGTATTCCTTTATCATCAGTTTCTAGCCCATCCCTTTAAAAAAGGCATCTGCCAGCTTTTCCACAGAGCAAATGTTGTCAGGGCAGGCAGGAAAAGTTTGCCTGTGCTGCTGCCCAAAGCCGCCTGCTTATTACACACCAGGCAAAAGAGCAGAGCTGGAAGTGACTCCCCAACACGTGAGTACAGGGAGAGGGGTGTCTTTCTTACCCCAGCCCTGCCCCAACCAGCTGGTGTGTTTAGTGTGTCAGCAAAAGAAATGAGACTTCTGCTGGAAATAGGTGGCTTTAGGGGTTAATGATCTAACCTACTACCTGGACACATCTGTTATTTCTGTTGGTGGCATTTGTGGTCTCCCTTTGTTGCAGTCATTAGGTTTCAGTGTGACCAGTAGGCACAGGGTAGTTTACACTAGTCTTAGATGTGAGGGAACACCCCAGCTTTAATTAAATATCCTTCAAAGATGGTGCCTTCTAGCTGGAAAGATTAGCAGCATCATTTTTGCTGTTGTGTTCCAGAGGATCCTGCTGGGGGTTTGCAGAGCCCTGCCCTGACGTTGGGGCTGTATGGTCTCCTGTCCCATGGGCTCCATCTACTAGCACGTATTTTAGGGCCAGGAGAACCTTCTTCTGGCTGAAGGCGCTGGGCCATCTTCCACGAGGGGTTCGCAGCTAATTGGTACAATCAATATTTGTTTTTCAAATGTAATTGGAGGGAAAGAGGGATTGAGTGCACCAGAAATTCAATTGACCTGTAAAAACAGATACTGTGTAAAGGGAATCCTTTCCCTGCCAAGCAAATATTTAGAAAGGAGAAGCAATAAAATGAATAAGCAACAAAGTAATATCCTGCCTCCCTGGCTGCAGGAGGCTGCTGGGAAGGGCTGCTGCCCCCAAAGCTGTGATAACCCCAGGCAGACGAGCAGCAGGAGCCTGTTTCCTAGAGCAAGCGTGTTTGCTTTTACCATCTAATCCATCACAAGCTCATCTTGGTGACTCAGCAGCGCTGGGACCTGTCTCAGGTAGCCCAGCAAGCTGGGCACCAGTCACATCCCTACAACAGTGACTGCAGCTTGAGCCTGGCAGTAGCACGGGGGATAGGGTTTTCCTGCCCCTTTGTCTCTCCTCGTAGGGGTCTCTGCTCTTTGCTCCTGAATCCCTGTGCAGCTTCTTCTGGTGCCCCAGTAACAGGAGCACGCAGGGGAGGTCTGTGGGGCACATGGGTGCTGTGGGGTACAAAGGGTACATGGGGCAGAACATCGATGGTTTGTGTCTGTAAGAAAATTCCAGTGCACCTTGGTGAGGAAATCAAAATGGTTAAAGTAAAAAAAACCTAAAGAGGTTTTTTTCAAATCAAAAAGCTCCTGAAAAATGTTTTGGGTAGGGACAGATGGGGTCCGGCCAGAGCTTTTGCCAAATGGGAGTAGAGTGCTGGGGTCCCTCTTTTCTGGGTTGTTTTGCATCCCTGGGCACAGCCCTTTGGTAGCCAAGTGACTTTAAGCAGAAATACCTGCTTGAGCTCATGTCTGAATTGAAAAACCTCTGTAGAAAAAAAAGAAACCCCATATAATGTATGTACGTATGTGTGCGTACAAATGTGCATATATATAAAATAGAGCAAGTAGAAGGAAGAAAAAATATTTTATGGGAAAACTCCCAATGAGCTCTGGCACTGAGCACCTTTAGGCCAGTCTGGAGCCTTCTGAGCATCTTCCCCCCATGACAGATACTGATCCCTGCTATTGATGTCAGGATCTGAGACTACTTCTCATTTACTGGCATCAATTAGAACCCTTTTAGGGGGTGTTCTTGGCCTCGAAAGCCACCTTGAAATGCAATCACTATACAGAAATCAAAAAGAGAGATTTTTACTTGTGTAATACTGAATTTTCAAGAGAATGTTGGCTAAAAAAGTAGGCTTCCCTCCCAAACTTCCCCATACCGGAGAGGAAAAAGCACTAGCAAAGCAAGTAAATTTTAAACACTTGATAAATATTTTTTTCGGAAGTTTTACCCCTGTTTATTAAGAGCTCCTCTAGAATGCTCAATACCTCCGGGGAGCTGATGCTCAGACCCATGAAAGGCAGAGCAGCTCTGCTTCTCCACATGAGATGTCATTTGGGAGCGAGTCACTTGCCGGGATCACGGTTGGTGAGCTGCCCATCCTGGCTGCCCATTGCTGGGCTGGCTCTGCTGTTACATCCCCAGGCCACCGATGGCATGAGAAAATCCTCCGTGTGCCGTCATCTGTTATTGCAGCCCCATCTTGGGTGCTATTGAGGTTACAAAATGCACCCCTAGCATTTTTTTTTTCTCCTGAAACCTCAGCCCAAGAGCACACACTAGAGGAGAGCTGCAACATGAGCTCAGTGGAGATGGGGGGGAAATATTTAATGTCTTTTTAGATGAATATTTCCATTCATTCCAGAGCATATTCCTCTGGCATTTCCAGTGCGCTTGTTTAGCTGAGTAGTTAACAAACTTCATCGAAACACATGTTATAGTGCTCTCTAGTGCACGGAGCTATGAATGAAGGATGCCTCTTTTGAGATATCTCGATGTGCAGTGCAGCTTTTGCTCTGGAGCAGCCCGTTAACCACAACAGCTGCTTCCCATTGTGGAAATGCTATTGAAAAAACCAAGCCCCCATCCCAACAACTTGACAACACATGCAGATGATATTTATGCAAAACCCTGCATGAGGGTGAGCTGGGGCACACGGAAATAAAAGATAAGGCAAGAAATAAGCCAGCCAGGAGACTGATATCTCCCTGCCGGCAGCACCCAGTTTGCTCCTGCAGATCTCTGTTTGCTGAGCTGGGCTGAAGCAGCTGGTCTTGATGTCTGACTTAGTTTGCTCTGTTTAGCTTTAATACAGCCGAGTGATTTTTATAGCCACCGGAGCACCGGGAAGCTCGACAGGATATTGGTCACCTCCTAATGAGAGTTTGCCATGTTGGCACGTTGGCACAAGAGCCCCGTGAATTTTAAATGCCCGGGAAACAGTGGTTCCTGCTGCCCCATCCCTGGAGCCCTTGGGAGGAACCTGGATTTTCTGTTTAATGAAAGTAAAAGACAAGCCTTGATAATAGCCTAGGAAACTCGAGAGCCGCCAGTAGCCCCAGTGTCAGGGCTGGACCCAATGCACATCCACCCACACCAACCTTGATGCTGATGGTCAAGGAAAGCTATCCAAAAGCCAAGGGAGCCTCTGCTGCCCTGGGCACCTGGGGATTTGAGTTGTCCTGAGTGTGAGGTCAGACCTGTGGGATGAGGCTGGGTGTGGACGTGGTCCCTTGGATTTGCCTGATCCCTTTTTGAACTTGTTGATATAAGGTGGATATAAATTTATGGCATCACTGGAGGTCCTCAGCCCTTCCTTTGCTGGGAGCGGGGCTGGCTTGGATGCTTGATCAGGTTTTTCAGGGCTGAGGCCAGCTGAGTGCTGGCTGTCCCCAAGGAAGGAGATTTCACAACTTCTCCACTTGATCTGAACACACTTTGTTTTCGTTTCTTTTGTTTTTTGTAATCCCCCTTTGGAAATTCAGAATGGAAAATAGAAAGATTTTAACTTCTGGTTTTATTTCTATTTTCATTTTCTATCACAGGAGGTTTACAAAAAATTCAGAGGCAGATGTAATGACTTGCAAGAGGGGGTACCCTGAGCTGGAACAGAATGAAAACTGTTCCTTCCCCCACAGTGGTACAGCAAACTGAAAAAAGAGTGGGTGTGTAAAATCCCCAAGGGGATAGGAAAACCAGCCCGCAGGATTTTTTAGCTAGGATTTCTGTTTCTTGAAAAGACAAAAATAAAAAAAAAAGAAAGGTTTCAAGATCATCACATTTTATCAACAAAATGAAAGACAGAAACAGCTTTTCCTTCTCTCCTAGTTATTCCTGACCTGCTTAAAAAGCCAGGCAAATCAGGGTGATGGTGGCGATGGCACATCCTCTTGCTCCTGGTGACTTTGCTTTTCCATCATTTGCCTCCCCATTAATCTCAGTACAAACAAAAGCTCTGAAGAGACAAGCTGAAAAGCTCCTGGGGGTACGTTTAAATCAGTCCTTTCTAATAATGTCTGTCGACCTCTCTGTGGAAGCACTGCTCCCCAAGGAAAGGACACGGAGCCGCGGCAGCGTGCTGAAATATGGTGGGGTGTAATTAATTCTGACCTCTGGCTCCCGCTCACTCACTCTCAATATTAAATTTGACTAGTGATATTGTGGTTTTTCAATTATCCTTGTTTTCTTGGGGGCATGGGCTGTGAGGAGGGGATCACTGCTCAAAATTTGGCTTGGTAAGATACGCATTGGCTGGGATGCAGAACTGCCGTGCTGTGAGCTGGATGGGATTGATCCTTGGGATGATCCTGGTTTTTATCAGACTCTCCAAGGGCCTGGAGGGGACCCAGACCCATCAGCTCCTATAAGACCTTGTTGGTGAAAGTCTTCTTAGTGTATCTTTGATCAGGAATGGAGCAACTTAATGCAGCCTTAGAAGTTGTGCACTTGCTTGACCTTTTATTTTGGTGTAGAGAAGGCTTGGGGGTTGCTAGTGTATTTTGGCAGCGGCTGTTTGCTTGGAAGGCTTCGTTTGTCTGTTTGTTTAACCCTATTATTCTCAAAGTGCCCCTGTGTGTCTGGTGTGGTCTCTCTGGAGGGTTCAGGGGGTGTTAAGTGACCACTTTTGGACCTTGTCCAGGACAAAGGAATGAAGGTGCCCTTTCCTGGGGAGACTCGGATGGTTCATGTGTAACAGAAGGAGGGTTAAACAGCCTCCTTCTCTGCTGCCCCCTTTTCCCCTTTGCTGCCACCTCCCCAGCACGCCCTTGTCACCCGTGTCCTCTGCCATGGTACCAGGCACTGGGAGGGGACCATGGAGGCTGCTTAGGTGCCAGTGAGCCTCATGTCAGGAGCTCATTTAGGGATGCTTCTGCAGGACATCCATGCATGGACCTCCCAAATTTAACCTCTCCAAAGCTTCCAGAGTCTCTGAACAGGGCTGTCTCCCTCCTTTGTGCCCTGCTGTCTCCGACAGTGGCTCTGAAAAGCAAGCTGTGTTTGTTGGGGTCCACTGTTGTGTTGAGCTCTCTGAGGTTGGAAAGGTGTGCAGGTCTGGGACATGTAGCAGATTGGGATGCTGGATGGGGTAGGACCAACTGGGTTTGGACCCTAGAGAGCTGGGTTGGGTGAAGAAAGGTGAAAAGCAGGGCTCCCGGGCTTCACCTCCCTTCCTTGCTTTCCCCAGCCTCTTGGAGAAAGCACCCACCAGCCAACTGTTCAGGGCTGGATTTGTAAGAGGCCAAGGGTTCACTTTTTAGACTCCCCTTCCCTGGTTGCCAGCAGTGACTCAGCTGGACTCCAGGGAGAATTCACACCCCAGGGCCATGGAGGTGAGTTCGCATCAGTCCCCGGGCTGAAATAAGGCCATTTCAGCCTGGTTGCTATGTCCCCTTGAAACGTTGGAAGATGCATTCAGGCATCAGGNAAAAAAAAAAAAAAAAGGAAAACGCCACTTGCTGCAAAGTGAGCGAATTCCCCAATAAACCCGAATCTGCTGAGAATACATTTTACAAACATGCAGCGAAGTTGGCCGCTTTTGTTTGGGCGTTTGTTAAGCATTAACTAAAGAATGCCATGGTCCAGCCTGCTCGGTGTGAAACCTAATTCTCCCCCTTTCTGGAGCCATGGCATGGAGTGCTCAATTTTTTTCTCTCTGTAGGACTGCAGCCTTCTGGTACTCCAGCCAAAAAACACTCATATTTTAGCAAGCTTAGCCCCAGCGCCGTTGCCAGGCAGTAAAGCGAACACTTGTCCGCTTTGGGGGGAGGGAGCCAGGAGCCGAGGAAGGGTCAGAAGAACAGCCCCAGGGAAAACATCCCTCCTCTGTCCCACCAGAGAGCTCTCTGAGGGCTTGGAGTGTCAGGGCGGGGGAAAGCGAGGGTGGCTGTAGGTACTTTCCTCTGACAGCCTGAGAGCCTGGAGACGTGGGGTGTGTTTGGAGGTGCCCAGCTGGTGCTGGGTTGCCCTTCGAAAAGCTGTCCTCATCCCCAGGACACATCAGCCTGGTCTGCAGTGCTGAGATGAATTCAGCCCTTTCCTAGTAGCTCCCATGGCCTCTGCAGCCCTCCTGGCAGGGCCGAGGATCAATGTGGTCTCCCTGCAGACGGGGAATGGATGCCCTCGCAGGCACCACACAAGGTGGGGTTGCATCTGTCCCCCTTCCTGCTCGGCCACTATCCATGCCCTCATCCTTTTGCTCCATAAGGGTTGGAGGAGGGGACAGGGTGATGTGAGCCCAACAGCAGCAGGAGGGCAACTTGTTCCCAAGCCATGGGTGCAGGATTGACAGCAACTGGCATTTCTCCACTGCCAGCCCATCAACAACCTAGTGCTGCTGTCCCCCCTTCTGACGAGTGACAGTGAGTGAGAAGATGACCTGGTGCCAAAACAACTCAATCCGGCATCCTCGCTCCCAGCAGAGGTCTGCGTCTCACTGCCGGCACCCGCCACCAGCCTCCTCCGCCTCTCACACTGTGCATGGCCATTGGCTCATCCCCACACCAAGGTTGTGGCTCCAGGGAGGATCATGGCTTTGCTCTCCGGAAAGCCTTCGGCTGGGGACATCTGGAACTCCTTGCACCTCTGATGGATCCATCGGGGTCTACTTAGTCTCCTCCCGGGCCATGGTGAGAGCAGGAGATAAATTAGTCAGGTCTCTGCACCAAACTGCTGGAAAACCCAGCATCCCTGTGGATGCATGTGCTGCAGGCAGCCCTGGCAGGGAGGCAAGCAGGGCAGCTGCCTGCACCACTTTGTAGGGGCTGGTGCCAATGGTGCCAGCCCCAGCCCTCAGCCAGGAGCCCGGGGGTCACTTGGGGGCTGCCACTGCCCCTTTCACCACATTCCTGGGCCAGGCTGGTACAGGCAGGGAGGAAAGCATCCCTCCGTTGGGCAGAGCTGCCTTGCTTTACCCGCCACTTGAACCAAGGCTCCGTGCAGCGTTTGAGATTTGTCCATCACTATTTAATATTGGCATCCCTGCCCTGCTGCCCCCCCCACCCCCGGGGGGGTGCTCTGAGGGGCCGTGTTTGTATGCGGTGCACGCAGACAGACAGCAGCCGGGAGGCGCCTGTCAATCATGGCCCCTTTCAGCCTGTCACCTCAAAATAAAGGAATAAAGAGGGAGTGGTGGCTCTGATGGGAAGCCTGGGTTGCTTGTGCTGCTCCCCCTCCATCTGTGCAGGAAGGGACATGGGATGCGCCACCCCAGAGGTTGCTTTGGCCACCTTGAAATTTCTAGGTTTTAGTGATGCTGTGTGGATGGGAAACCCCAAAGCAGAGCTCTGGGCTGGCTTTCTCAAGGAAAAGGAATTGCACAGAAAAGTGGGACTATGTCCCAGGGGAAGGGGGATGTCTGTAACACCGGCTAGCTCGCTCTGGGGTCTTCCAGCAGACATGTTGCACTTTTGGAAATGGCAAAATCTTTTTTTTCAAGATTTTCTTGAAACTCATCGCCATAACCTTTCTGTTTCAAACCTGCAGATTGTCATTTCAAAAGGAAACAAAATTTAAAAAAAAATATTTTAATGCAGATGAATCAACAATGTTCTGATAAAAATTGCTTGCATCACCATATTTTTGTTCCATTTCTTCTTGAGTGGCTTTGGGTTTTTTTTCCAAATATTCACTGTCAGCGTTTCAGCGAGGCTTTCACTGAGCTGCCTGTGGCAGGGTGGGTTTCCACTGAGTATCACAGTGCTGAGTGGGTCACCCTGTCTAGTGCTCTGCCCTCTGCCTGACAGCTTTGTATGTGGTTGAACAAATGCAAAGGCTGCCAGCCAGGCCTTATATAGCTTTTGAACCCCAGGCTATGGAGGGGAAAAAAAGTCTACTGAGAACTAAAGCCTGCAGCATCCATAGGATGACAGAAATGAAGGCGCTCACATTTCAATTTAGGGATTGGTAATTTGTTCTTGGTTTAAAACCTGCTGAAATCCCTGTGTGAAGCCCATCCTTCTCTTCTGTGCATCATTTTGTAAAGAAACATAATCTCAAAGTCCATTTTGTATCTCCAGGAAGGCATAAAGAGGCCGAGAGGGGAGAAAAAATGGCATTTGCTCTGAAGTCTGCTGTGTGCAGCAAGAACAAGCTGGGCATAGAGCTGGAGATCCCAGAGGTGGAAGAAAGCATCTCTGGATCCTGGCTGGTGTGTCTTGCTCAGGCAAAAATGTTAAAGTAATTGCTAGATCTGGTGCTGGAACAAAATTTTCCTTCAGCCCCATTATGACCAGGGGTGTTTCAGTTGGATTATCCATGCAAGGGTTATCCATGGATATAACCCATGGGTTATCCTGGAGTTATCCTGTGTGGGGCTACCTCTGTGTGGGATTATTCCTGAGTGGGATTATCCATGCATGGGGTTATGGGGGGGAGTTATTCATGTTGCTTTTCATCCCCAGTCCCTGTGAAGGAGCTGGCACTGTCCAAGACTAGGGATCTGGGACATCAGTGATGCCTTTTGCTCCCTCCCCACTACTACCTGTGGCAGGCTGCAGTTTTTATGTCCATGACCTTTTAGTGGCTAAGATCTGGGTTTATTTTGGGTTTATAAGCAGCTCTTTATAGGTTCATATCATGGCAGAGATTTTATGGTCATTTCTCTGCATCTCACATTGCCCAGGCATGGGGGAGTCCTGCACCGGGCAGCGAAAAATGCCTGGTCTGTCTTGCTTCCCTCAGAGGGAGCTGTTGAGAACTAAGCAGTTTGGAAATAAATTCATTTATTCAGTGACCTAACTACAGCTTTAAGTGTCTAATATTAGGCAGCCTAACGTAAATCTTCCACCTTCCTGTTTTGCAACATGCTTTGGGCTTGGAAACATCCATTGCTCAGTTGGTGCTGCTGTGCCTAATTAGCAAAGGTTTATAACTCTCTAATCAGTGCCCTGGAAATAGAGATTTTGGGCACATTCATTTGTAAAGATTAGATAGCAGTAACATAATAGCTTATCAATATTTTATTACTGAGAGCAGTTAGTAATCCCAACAGGTAGGGCTTAAGCTTCATTTAAACAAGATGAGAATGTGTTACCAGATGAATACAAATTGCCTCCACTTTAACTTAAAAGAGACATAATTAAAGATGAAATGACTACAGAAATATTATCACAAGCCTGTGTTTCTCAGAGCTGGAACAAGAAAAAAAATGACCCTTCAGATGGGATATTTTCAAGGGAATATACATCCTTCTTCTCCCAAGGAACAGGGATATTAGAGATATATATGTCTTAGAGACAGACCAGGTATGTAAACCTGGGAAATTGAAGTTGAATGTACAAAAATAAAAGCTACTAATGGCATTATCTGGAATGATAAAAACTCTCTAACTTCCACCTTTTATGTGATGATGTTCCCTTTTCTGTAGCAGCAACAGTGTTTTATTAAAGCTTTATAACACTCCTTTCATACTTCTTAGGCTGAGGCTGGCTACAATTTGCTGAGGCACCCAGGATTTAGATAGCACAAGGAGAGTGATGCACCCCATCCCCCATCCCCAGGCTTGCTGCCACTGTTTTGGGAAAACCTGGGAGGTAGTGGGCATGGCCTGCGTGCCAGTATGAAGTGTCCGTGGGAGGACTCCGAGCTGGGAGGGAACCAACACCAATAAAGGAGGCTACATTTTGGGGGCCCCATTTCCAACCCTTCAAGCCCATTGACGCCCAGCCCCAAGGGCTGGTGGGAACAGCTGGAGGGTGACAGTGTGCCCTGGCACCCTGCCAGCTGTGCACACATCTGTCAGGCAGCTGTTTGCCTCTGGAGCTGGATGTTCATAGGATACTGGGACATGGTATTCTGCTGCTGACCCTGCCCATTGGTGCAGGGAGGCAAGCGTTATTCTCTGCTCCTGCAGGTATCTGTCCTCCTCACACTGGTGGGATGTTCTGCCTTGCCAGGGCTCACTGGCTGCACACAGGCAAGCACTGATCTCTGATGAGATGGGCACAGATGCGACCAGCTGCTGCTGACTCTCCTGGGCTTGCTGCCTGTGCGGCAGAGCCTGCCTGTTCCCCCTCTGGCGGATTGCACAGCTGACCCTCTTGTTTATCGGCTATTGGGCGACTAAAGTGGTGAAATGAAAAGGTGAAATGAAGCCTGGTGGGGATTTCATGGAAGTAGAGACTGCATGGGGGCTGCAGCAAGACACATGCCCTTTTTGCAGCTGGGGAGCTTTTGTTCAGCAGCATCCTTGGTGTTACGGGTGCCTTCGCCTTGGGAGCTACCTCTAAGGCATGAAAACACATGCGTGCCTTGCTATGCCCCGTCTCCTTGTTTTACGAGCTATCAGGCTCATTGCAGAAACTTCTAGAGCTTTTTCCTATTTGCTGATGGTTTTGCTGCAAGGGTTTTGTGTACATCTGTTTCTCTCCTTTTTGGAATGGGGCTGACTCAGCACATCTCATTTCCTACACGATAGCCAAAAAAACCCCAGAAGGATTGAAAGCCCACTGGTGGCAGCAGGTCTACCCATCCCCTCCCAGACCTACATCCCCTGACCCCACAGGTCTCCCCCGGAGAGGACACGAGTTGGGGCCCACTGAGCTGGGAGCCATCTGGGGCCAGTGGAGGGCTGGATGCAGCGCTCCCCACATGGGTCCCCAGGGCATCCCCAGGGTGGGACACGGGTGATGCTCCGAGATAACCTTTGCAGGATGTGTGCTGACTTCTGACTTCTCTTTCTGGGCCAAAATCATCAAGAAAAGGGAATAATGATGTCCAGTTCCCACAGATATTTAGGACGAGGCTGGGTAAACAGTGATTTTTCTTTTTCCCTCATGGGGAAACCAAATATTTGGGGGTGATATAAAGGTTCTGTTTTGGTACCTCAAACATATCTACTGGAGATAACATCCCATTCACTTAAAATATCCAGCCCAGGGTTTAGCTCCAGATGCCTGAATCCTCTCAAGCCAACACTGGTGCTGTCACTCTGCTTGCCTCAGTTTCCCCAACTGCGAATTATTGATCATGCTGCTGAGCTTCTCAGCAAGGACATTTAAAGTCTGAGAAAGAAAACCTCTGTTTCAACCTCAAGTGCTATTGCTGTCATTGTTATCAGCTTTTAGGTATAAAGCTGGTGTTGAAACCTGGGAATTCTGCAATTAGGGATGCCTCAAACACTATCACATCAATGTCAAGGAACAAGCTGAGCTGCTTGTTTTCCTTTTGACACATCAAGTCTTCAGTCTGCCACTGGCCTTAACCCAAAATGTGCTGCCATGGGGATTTTTATGATATATTAGACATTCCTGATGTGTTTGCAAGCAGGAATGGGGCTGTTCCAGTGACCGAGGCCAGAGGGACTGGGTGGATGTGGGTGACCAACAGTATGGGTGCTTTCTGCAGATGTTTGTTGAAAGGCTCTGGTGTTTGTTGGATGAGGTTGCTGGCCCCCTTGCTATCTCCAGTATGTTCTCATGCCTAGGCTGAGCTGGAGGTGGGTGGAACATGTAGGGTTTGCTTGATGAAACTCATGTAGGTGTGCTGTGTCCTATGTCTTGTGGTGATCGTGGTGGCTGGACATTTGGGTTTGATGCCTGCTTGCTTTTCACCTGGAGTGTCCAGACATTGAGTTTTTCATTCTTTGAGTGTATTCATGGTAAGAACCTGGTAACAGGTCAACTAAAACCGCTCAAGTTGACCAAAAGGCAGCATCATCCATTGGCACAGGCAAGCTTGCAGCATGTGCCGTGTCACAGCAGAGTGCCAGCACCGATTTGCCCAGCCCCTCACCACAATCAAAGCACCAATGGAGTGACACAGTGATCCTGTGCTGATGCCCATCTCCCTCCCACAGGTGCCCTGCCCCTTGTCCCCAACCCTGAGTCACCCGCTGAGTACAGTCACCATGCCACTGGGCATCCCAACGGGGTCTCCTCTTGCTCCCCCAGGCTCTTCGCGGTGAAGTGTGCTGGGTGCCTGGAAGCCATTGCACCCAGCGAGCTGGTGATGCGTGCCCAGAAGAGCGTCTACCACCTGCGTTGCTTCTGCTGCTGCGTCTGCGAGCGGCGCCTGCAGAAGGGAGACGAGTTTGTGCTGAAGGAGGGGCAGCTCCTCTGTAAGGGCGACTACGAGAAGGAGCGAGAGCTGCTGAGCTTGGTGAGCCCGGCTCTGTCGGATTCTGGTAAGGGGCCACCTGCGTCCGGTGTCTCCCAGGCTGGTCACACCCCAAGGCCCCTGCAAACGTGGTGGAGTCTGGAGGCAAGGGTTGGGCTCACTGCCCTGAACCTCTGCCCCATGGACCAAAAGGAAAAGGTCTATAAGCACCGTTGCATCCTCCAGCCACAGTCTCTCCCACCTTGGAAGCAATGTTGTGAGCAGGGACCTCAGCAGCAGAGAGGTTGCAGGGTTGGAGGATGCTCTTGGGACCATCCCATCTCATCAGGCTCATTTCTGTAAGGTTCTGTGCTTCTGGCCTGTGTAGGATGCCAGTACTCCATCCCCAGGGGTGTACAGCTTCCCGAGGTGTGGGGGGAGACCAGTGCTGCCCGGAGGTGCCACCTCTCCCACCTCCTTGCCCCAGGAAAATGAAGAAGCTGTCCAGAGAATAAATACACCGTAAATGAGAGTCGTCTTCTTAAAAAAATCGCAGCCCCAAGCATCGCACAGATTACCTTGGACTAAACCTTCTGTGTCTCTCCTCTGTGCCTCACTGTCCCTGCCTGGGACTCTGGAAAGGCTGAGAGCAAGAAGTGAGCTGCTTCTGCTGAAACCATCTTTTTTAATATCACGGGGAAACCAAGGCACAGAACTAAAACACGAGCTGGGGGCAAGGAACCTGCAAATCTTGTGTCTCCAGTGGCTTCCCAGGCAGTCAGTGGCCAGAGCCAGACTGCAGACCAGGCGAAGGGACGCTGCAGGGATGCCACTGGGCCAAGGGGGGGACGCTGCGGGAGAGGTGGCACTGTGGCTGGAGATGTGCAGGGAGCTGGCATCCTGCTCCAGCCAGAGTGTCACTGCTGGGTTAGGTTGCCCTGAGCATCAGATCAGCATTAAAATATTTACCTGCAATCAATGCAAATCAAATTTCAATGTTTAGCAGGAAGACAAATTTGATAAGAAAACCCAGCATTGAGGGCCAGAGGTGGTGGTGGACATGATCTGCTAGCAAAAATCCTTGCGTTAACACATCTGAATTTAAATAAATAAAGAAAGAAATAAATCGGCATTATGAGCCTGTTTAGGAGGATGTTGCTAAGGTGCGAAGTGGGCCGGGTCACAGACGTGGCAAAGCCTGGTGCTCGCCAGCAGGCACAGGTGAAACTGCGGCTGAGGGAAGGTGCATGGGGGGGGACAGGGATGATGTTGGTGGGGATGGAGAAAAAATTGCTCAAAGCCCATGTTTCTCTTTAATATTGTGCTCCTCAGCAGCTGGAGCCTGGTTGCTTTGCATCTGGCTCTGTCCTAGCGCTGCAGCCCCGCTTGTTTGAAAAAGAAAATCCTCACCCCAAACAGCAGTGACAGCATTTAAAAAATAAAGAGTGAGGCCATAGGAGGAGGTGGCTGAAGGGAGCCAGTAACTGAAGGTCCAACCCTGGAGGAGCTAGAGGGGCAGGAAAGCAGCAGGATCCGGCATACTGGTGCTGGCTCTGGCCTTAGCCCTGGGAAAATCCTTAACTGAGTGAAGAATTATTATTCTTTCCTTGTGGGATGTGCAAACTCTTTCAGTTAAAATAGGAACCAATGAGGACATATCATGCAGGAAAAAAAGTGAATTGGCCTCTGGTCCCACAATGTTTTTGGGTTTATTCCTAGTGGGGGAAAAGGGCAGTTTGGGAAAGGTTGGGGAACTTTTTCTCCCCAGTGACTCATTGGCTCATGGTCCAGCCCTGCTGCCATGGGCTCTGGCCAAACAGAGCTTCAACTAGCAAAAACCTCGATGGGAAATACTCATTTCAGTGGAAACTCCATCTGAGATCCAAAGGATGTGAAGGGCCAGTGTGGGATCAAAAGGGCGTGATCAGGAAACCTAACCTAGGCTGGTCAGAAACCCAACTGTGGCAGTCCTTGCCTGAGGGGTCCAAACTCTTCCCATCTCCCCACAGACCACATAGTTTATTCCAACCACTGTCCCTGCCTGGTTTTGGTGGCCACCAACAGTTTGTCTTGGGACAGTGCATGGCTCTGGGCCCAGGTGCACACCCCATAGGGATGCTCAGCGTGGCATGGCCACTTTCTTGCCACATTCCCCCAAGGGACTCCAGTGCCAGGCTGGGGGATGCAGAGGGGGGTTCATTCTCCAGCACCAGTCCTGTATGCCCTTCACCAGCAGCCTGTGATGTGCGTGTCCAGCCTCTCCCCAGTCCCCCTTTGGCTGCTTTGAAGCCCCCTGCGCTCCCTCCCCCTGGCCACCACGCACCAAAGGCCACTTTATGAGAAAGTGCAGATAAAAAGCAAGCCATATGTTGTCTGTAATCTCCCAAACCCTTGCTTCAATTACTGCCTCCCCCGAGCCTCCGCCGCCCAGCCTAAGTAAACAAGCCCCTCTGAAAGAGGACCCCGCTTTCCAATTAAAAGCGTCCTAACGTTTCTCCTCTCCCTAAATCCTCCTGAGTGAGGAATGTCCTGGCCCTGGCGGCGGGATGCAGGCTTGGCGGGTCGGACCGAGGGCACGCCGCACAATATCCATTGCCCCGGCCCCTTCCCAGGTGACGTCAGGGGCAGCCCCAGACACTCATTAATTTCTCCCCCCTCCTTGGTGGGGAAAGGCTTGAAAGGGAGAGTTAATTAAAAGTAATACCCTGCCAAATCCGGCTTCACTTTTCCTTCTTTCCCTTTGACTCTGGGAGGGATTTGGGGAGCAGGTGCTGGGGAGGAGGGGCTGAGGGGGGAGCTGCTAGGAGTATGGTTTTCCCCCTTGGCGTGGGTTTTGAGCATCCTTTACATGATAGACTCCATGTGCTTTTGACTCCCCACTGCTGGGCTCTGTCCCCCCTGCACTGGGTGGGGATTTGGGTGCTAACCTCATGTTAAGGTGCAGAGAGGTTCAGGAATTGGAATGCCTCCATTAGTCGACATTCTTCCCTCCAGTATCTGTAAAAAATCTTTACCCTTCTGTCAAAATTAAAGTCCTTCAGGTTTCAGGAAAGCAGTCAGCTCAGCAAAGCAGAGACCCTGCTTGTGTTGGCACTGAAGAGGAGACAGAGGCATCCACTGCTCAGCCCCATTAGCCATCAGAGACTCCACGCCCTGGGAGTCCGCAGCACTGGAGCTCTGAGAACTTCTGCAGTACTATGTTCCTCACATTGGGACGTGCAAGAGAACAGCAGTTTATCTTTCCTATTGCCATTGCTGCTGTTGGCATGCCATGGATGTGCTGTGAGTGAGCAGCAGAAGCAGGGCACTGGCTGGAGGCTGTTTTGGGGACCACCAGCATGGACATCTCTCTGTGTCCCAGCCCTCACCACAGGGCAGGTCTCCATAGTGGCTGATGAGCCCAGGAGAGAGCCCAGCGGGACAGAGGAGGAGGTAACTGGTACTCAAGAGTATCCTGGCTTCTCTGCAGCAAACATTGCCTCCCCTTATCTTGGTCTGCTCCTTTCTTTTTCCATCTTCCATCTGGGCTGCTGTTGAATTTACACTTACCTGCTTTGTGTTATTCATCATTAGCTCTTGTCTTGGGGTGTGACCTGACCTGCTTTAGCAATGAATTACTCTGGGCCAGGTTCACAATCCCTGGTTCATCCCTGTCTCTCAGAGACTTGGCAAGACCGGGATGGGACATGGGCTAAGTGCAGCCTTCCAGTCTGCATCTGCATCAAACCAGCACCTTGGCTCCGTTGTTGATTCCCAAAAAGATGGTGGAGGAGCTTTCTGGAAAGGCTGTAAGTGATTTACGGCTTATGAGAGGGAAGGACCTGTGCTGCCAAATCTGCATTACAACCTTCCCACTCAAGCAAGGTCATGGACGCAGTGGTGATGCGGTAAATGAGAAGGGCTGGTTAAGAGACAGGGCAGCCCTGCCTGCTTTCTCAGAGAGGCTCCTGCCCAAAGGCCCCATGGCCCTGAGCAGTGGAGAGCAGCAATAAGATACATATCAGTGCCTGGGAACGCAACCGAGCAGCACATTGCAACGAGTACCCAAGGGGGTGAAGTTTGAAGCAGCCTGGACTTCTATCCAGGGAGATTTAAACTCCTCAGAAGGGGGAAAATAGAGGCAAAAAAGGTGCCCCTTCTATTTGTGGTTAAAACTCTGTGCTCTAAATGGAGTGGACCTCCATAGCAGGGCAAATCAGGAAGGGTTTGTGAGGTCTTGGCTAACACGTTGCCCTCTCTGAGCATCTCTGCACATCCTTTGGCCTGACCTTTCTCAGCCAGGGATGTCTGGGCAGAGGGACCAAATGCCTGGTCCCTGGCTGGGCTGGAGAACAGCCCCAGGAGCTCAGCAGTCTTTGATGGCTGCTGTCCCCTCACGTGGATGTGACCTGCGTGTCTCTGTCCTTCTTTATCCTCAGCTGTGCCCTGGCAGGAAACCCGTGTGGAGCAAGCAGAGATTTGGGTCTGATGGAGGGAAAATCAGATGTCCCAGGGTTTCACATTGCAGCTGCTCAGACTGTTGTGGAAAAGAAGATCCAAAAAGCACATCTGCTGGCTGAGTAACCCCGAACTATGTCACAGCAGCTCTCCCCCTGTCTGAGTGGCCATGGGTCAGCCAGCTCCAAACCTCAGATCCTCACATGCATTCATAAGAAGATCCTCACCCATGCCATCTTGTTTTAAGTCTTCCAGATTATTTTGGATATTATGTAAAATGATGTGCATGATCCATTGTCTGTAAATGACCTGCTTTTTTTTCCCCCTCCCTTAGGCAAAAGTGATGATGAGGACAGCATCTGCAAGCTGGGCCAAGCCTCAGGGAAAGGTGCTGAGGACGGGAAGGATCACAAGCGGCCCAAGAGACCCCGGACAATCCTAACTACTCAGCAGCGGAGGGCATTCAAGGCATCATTTGAGGTCTCCTCCAAGCCGTGCAGGAAGGTATGGGGAGAAAAGCCTGTGCTCAGCTGCCTCCAGACCCCAGGGGTGTCCTGGATGCTGGGCAAGTACTTACCCTGGCTGCTCTGTATCCTCCTATAGTGCGCCCAAAAAGCTAAGGGGGCTGAGTCTTTCCTCTCTCTAAGGTGCGGGAGACACTGGCAGCTGAGACGGGGCTGAGCGTCCGCGTGGTGCAGGTCTGGTTCCAGAACCAGCGAGCAAAGGTGGGTGCTTGGGGGTAGCCAACCACCAGCAGTTGGTGTCAGAGCTCTCCTCCCTCCTCGCTCTGGCCAGGGGATGATTTCACCCCATTTTTTCCCCCTTGATCTTGCCCAGATGAAGAAGCTTGCCAGGAGGCAGCAGCAGCAGCAGCAGGATCAGCAAAACACACAGCGCCTGAGCTCAGGTACCTCCCTCACATCTAGCCCTCCCTGCACTCAGGGTCTTCCCATTTTCCACCCCTCTCCAGGCTTCCCAAGGGAGCTAGGCCCCCAAAAGCAGCAACCTGACTCCACAGATGGCTTGCTCTTATCTTCCAGCCCAGACAAATGGTGGCAGCAGCACGGGGCTGGAGGGGATGATGAACCCCTACACTGCTCTGCCCTCAACCCAGCAGCTGCTGGGCATGGAGCAAAGTGTCTATGGCTCTGACCCCTTCAGACAAGGGCTCACCCCGCCGCAGATGCCTGGAGACCACATGCACCCCTATGGTAAGGCTCCGGGGGTTGCCTCTTGCCTTCTATCCATTGAAGAGATGCTGGGCCATGGTGGGGGGCTGCGTGGCGGGGGTATGAATGAGGGAAGCAGTGATTTCTGGGAAGACTGCAGTTCCCTCATCCCTAAATCCTCACACTGCAAAAGCTCGGGGTAGCGGGCACTGTCAAGGTGCCAGAGAAACCAGGATCTGAAGCCCTTCTATTCCTTTCCTGCTTCCAAAGGTGCTGAGCCCCTCTTCCATGACTTGGATAGTGATGATACCTCACTGAGCAACCTGGGTGACTGCTTCCTTGCCACAGCAGATGCGGGGCCACTCCAGGCACGAGTGGGGAACCCCATCGACCACCTCTACTCCATGCAGAACTCCTACTTCACCTCCTGAGCACCTCATGGTCCCTGGCGTGGGGCAGCCGATGCCGCCATGCTGCCTCAGGAGGGGCTGCAGAGCCCCCGGGACTGGGAGGGAGGGGGAAGTGACACTGCTGGGATGCTGTCAAACAATATGTTGTAGCTTGGGATTCCCAAGGAACGAGTTAAGTTATGGGTTGCATAGTTTCATGTTTCTCTTAGGAGCCTAGGATTAGGGACAGGAGTGGTTTTTGCAGCTGGCTGATGGGTTTTCAAATTTCAAACAGGGAACCAAATTTCTCATTTCAGCAGGGGGAAAGGCAGGGGGAGGGGGAAACCCTTCCTGCAGGAGCATCCCAGTGCCATAGCCCCTCTGCACCACCTTCGGTCAGAGCAGTGGAATGAGCAAACTGCTGATCTTGATCTACACGGGGGGAGCCTGTAGATTCAGCTGGGCTTTGAAATTTGAAAATCTGACAATGCTTTGAGGAAACATGGGGAAAATTTCACTGTGGAGTTTTCCCTCTGTTCCCTCAACTAGCTTCAGTGCTCAGTGTTTAAACACAGGGACTTTTAAGATAGATGTTCCCATGCAAATATAGAAAGCTAGAAATCCCTAACATTGTCCCCATCCCCAAGGATGGGGTTCTGTGTGTGTATGTGTGTGTGTGTGGGCACACACTCGTGTGTGTGCTGAGCTGTGCAGCTGTGGGTGATGTACTGCACAGCCACACCTGCCAGATTGTATCAACAAAGTTTATTTCTAAGTCTATCGAAAATTTACTGTACAGCAAAAGTAACTTTATTTTCAGCGTGAACCATATTTAAGGAAATACTCAATGCACTTAAGTTATAAGAGGAAATAATTTACTTTTTATAAACGTTATGTTTAGGTTGCAAAAGCCCAGTGGCAGGGAAGGAACATCAGTTCACTTCAGGCAATAGGTTTGGATTTTGGGGTTGGTTAATTTTGGTGCTCTCAGGTTGCTGCACTGGTTTTGAGGTGCAGTTGAAACCCAAAGCAGGGCTAGCTCCAGGGACCTGCTCCTCTGCTCGCAGATCGATGGGGACAGCACAGTGGTCAGGTCCTGTCCATATCACTAGATGTGTCCAGGAGATCAGTATGGGGTGAACAACGCTGCTGGAGCTGGTGGACAACCTGGCCCATGGGGGCTCAGCCATGCTTCTCTGCACCACCTCTCTTCTTCCATGGCAGGACCGAGCATGCCACTGCCAGCAGCCCTGTCCCATACCCTCAAATATGGGTGCTAGACCAGTGTGAGCTGCTGTCCTGGCTCTGGAAAACACTTCAGCCCATATCACCACCACTCAGGTGAAGGAGGAAGGAGGGAGAGCCCTGCATTTCCCACTCCCTGCAGGAGCTGTGGGAACCTGGGGAAAGGTCTCCTTAGGGTCGAGCCTTCAGCTGACCCTCACCTCATCCCCACTCTCATTTTCATGCGTTGTGTCCTTTTGTGCTGCTGTTCACAAATGATGTAAGTGACAACTCGTAAAGACATGCAAGTGGCTGTGAGGCTCAAAACGCTGTCTCATTGCCACTGTACGATCTGACACTGAATGTAGCGGGGTCCAGAGATGGCTGACCCGGCAGGAGATGCTGACACACTGTCAGAAATCACGTACCAAGATGCAATTAAAAAGACAAAAAAAATCTCTGAGAAAAAAATATGAGAGTCTGGTCTTTTTTCTTTTTTATTTTTTTTTTTTTTTTGCATGGGGTGTCCTGTTGACTTGGAGAGGGAAGGGTCTGAATCATCTCCAAAGTCGACAAGGTGTTGGGTAGAGTAGACCGTGGGTGAAGCTTCTGCTGCTTGGGTTTTTGATATCAAATATTTTCTGGTCTGGGAGTAAACTGGCCCTTGAGGGTCCTCTGGCCAATGGACAGAGAGGTGGTGGATCTGGAAGGAGACACGCTTACCTCTGGCTGCCATCTGAGGTGGAGGTGAGGGGCTTGCTGGGTCTCTCTAACA